>OY856409.1:679500450-680100450 GCA_963693085.1 Alisma plantago-aquatica
CTGAATTCAAAAACTATGATTGTAAGATCAGAAGTAGAAGTCTAGGCTCCAAGGTTTGCAAAACTAGTCTATGAAAGTTGAGAAGTCTTCTCAGTTCCTAAACATAAGGCATACTAACACCCAAATCTTCTAACTCCAATCACCTATGCTTCTTAGACTAAGATGACCTGGTTAGAACTAGGGACCCAAATCAAGGGAATCTTTTATACTCTTTTTTCATCCATGTCATGAGGTTGGAAGATGTAGGATTTTATTTTATTTATCTGAAAATTGAGTTTAAATATGTCACACTCTCAAGATAATTTTGGTATTTCCCTTTGATTTTATTAATTTGGTTGTGTGGACTTTCAATGCAATAAAATAACTTGTTTGTTTGTGTCATATTTGATGGTAATGATCACGATGTGAAGCATATTAGTCAATTTCATTGTATTAGTATTTTCTAAATCAGCAATTACATAAATATTAACAAAATTACAACTAATTTTTGGAATGTCCAAAAATTATGCAAAACTTTCTTTGAAACCAGAAAATTGAGTTTTGTTAATTGATGCTCTTTAGGCCTAATTGAATTTAGTATAAAAGTTGATTTTTAGGGTATTTAAGTTTTATTGAAACTTAATCCTAACACATTATGAAATGTTCATATGTAATGTATAACCCTTCTTGATCTAGTGTTTGACCTTGAATATGTTTAGAATGGAAAATAAGGCATGTGCATCTTCCCTGTTATATATGGGTGTTTCATAACTAAGCCATGATTTGTTCTCATGGTGCATATTTTGGTTACAACCTCTTTTTGAATATCTTGAAGTCCTTTTAGAATATATATTGGTAGAGATTGATTCCTCCAGTATTGATTGACGAGATCCTCCTTATCTTGTATATGTTTCTTTTATCCCAATTGCCATCTGTTGGATGTTTTCATTTCTTTTGTACTTTTGTATTATAAGGATAAATGTGTGATCTTGATTGCACTATTTATACACGAATGGTTTCACAAGTCATATTTAGAAGTAGATTAACCATACTTTTAGGCCTTGAAGTTTTACTCCTCCTATCATAAATTACATTTAGGCACTAAGGTTTTAGTCCTCCTACCCAACAATGAAATTTTAATACTTCTATGATGTTATATTTATTTAAATTAAAGTTTTAGTCCTCCTTCCTTTGGTTTGGAATTTATTATTTCCAATCTATATTTTAGATTATGATAGTTTTATTGCACTCACATACATTGGTTTACTTGCTTATGGTTTTGAAATTCTTTAGAAAGGTAAGTAATCATCTTTAAAAGTAAATGCCTCATACTATTGATGTCATTCCCCTACTACCCTTTTCTTTTGAATTAATGCATAATTATTTATAGCCCTTCTTTTTATTGAGAATACCCCTACTTGTGCGCTTGGATTATCTATACCCAAATATACCTTTTAGACACATAATTGTAGTTTTTGATGCACACCATTATATTATTTTGTCTTTACTAGGTGTTGTCCCTAAACCACCTAGATATAGGTTATTTTGAGGAGGATGGATGAGGTGAAACGTGTATCAAGAAGTCTCACTTCTAGGGTAGCTTGAGATTTTCATGTTTCCCTCTACATGTGGTTATTTTTGTATAAGTAGTGTGTGACTTCTATTTTATGTAATTTGGCATTTGGGATGAGAATAATTTTAAATAGAATATCTTGTGATAATGTACTAGTTCAAATTTCTATTGCTATATGATTGTATAATTGTGTATATCATATTTTCTAAGAAATTAAAATACCTACCTTCCTCCATCTTTTTTGTATGTTTTTCTCAGTATGTGTTTATTCCTCAACAAAGTAAGGAGTGTATTCCCTCAAGGATCCCTCTCCTTACACTTACTGTCTCTAGGACCTACCCTGGAAACTTTTCCTAACTTACTATGGAGAAACAATTGTAACCAAGTTGCACACCATAATTACAAAAATCAAGAGGAGTATGTTCATGGGGTAACCATTTGAAGCACATATCTCAAATAATTTTCACAAAGAAATCACTCAAAGCAACTAGCAACATCTTCCATCTTTGATTTCTTAGCTAATCACATTTACCTTCAAAACTGATAATTGTGTTCCTATCATTACAGACTCACACATGGTGATCATACCAAAGGTCTCCTCAAAGATGTAATGAACTAGGACCAATTTCTTTGAACAATGTCTTCTTGAAACTACTCTCTAAAATTCTTGTGTAGAGAATAAAGCCATTCCTAAATGCACTTATTTATCCCAGTCAAACTTTTATTATCCCTAGCCACAAAAAAGTGATGATTTTCTTTGGTGAAAGAGGTTATCCACTCAATGAAAATCAAAGGTTCAAGGATGAAATGGATGTTCATAAAGTTGATCTAATAATAGCTTTTGAGTGAATGAACTAGGACTTTGTTCAAGTACACTCAACAGAATTGGTATTCCATAAAATTCTGCAACCTCATTATGTGGATCATTAAGCTTATATCCTTTGGGAGGGTGAAACCACTCGAACATTTCAAAGCAACACAAGGATTCAGAAAAGGGGATCCAATAAGCCCCTATGTCTTTGTGCTAAAGACTAAGTTAGGAGATTGTATCTTTTGTTGGTGAAATAAATTGAAAACCCATGGTACTAACTAGAGGTGATACTCCATTAACACATGCATAATTTCCATTTTATAATTTTGATATTTGCTTAAGCATCAGTTGCCCAATCAAGAGCCATCAACACAGTAATTTACAATTTTGCTAAGCGATCTGGCAGTTAGTATCAAAAGAAAAGTTTGAATGTTTTCTCAACAAACATTTCACCAACTAAAAAAAGAGTATTATTTTGAAATATTACCATCCCCTAGACTAATGACTTCATACATACCCGGGAGTACCTATTCCAAACCATATGGTGAACAAGGAAACACATGGAATGACACTAATTCAATTAAGGCACAATTTTACAATCGGATAATGAACCATCTATCTCTAGCAAGTATATTTACTTTGGCAATGTCAACATTTCAACCACTACCTACCTATACAATGAAATAGTGAGACTCTCTCTACAACTTTGTGATGAAATCAAAAAGCAAATCACAAACTTTATGTGATCTAGCACCAACGCATGCAGTCTCCCCATAATCTCTTGAAAAAATCACTTCAGATAAATATGTAGGATATGGGCATCAAAGATTTTAATGATTATAACAAATCTTGAATGAAGAGAATATGGTCCTTCTTAAATAAACTTAAAATCCATGGAAGCAAATCATGAATGAAAGATGCATATGAGATGATATGTCTATGAGAAAACCTTGATCATCTACTTGGACCTTCACTATAGAAGAAACTCGATGATATTAAGAGAAATTTTTAGAAATCATCTACAAAGGCAACACTATACATGTGTGGAAAGATCATTATGTGTGGCAAGTCAATCCTATAAATCCAACCTACCACCCCAATCCATGAGGACCTTCATTCCCTAGTTGTTGATTAAATGACATTAGAATAGGTAATTGGGATTCATCATGCCTCCCTACCTGAAGAATAATGGCAAGATATTGAATCTATTCTAGTGCCTAACAACATAATGTAATATATATGGGTCTGATCACATGAAGTCAATGGCCTATGACCAATATATTGGTGTATCTACGGACAAGAACAACGAAAGAAGTCAATATATTGGGAAATTCTAGGAACATTTGGGGATCCAAATTACATGTATAACTCAAGTTTTACTATGTCTAATGCAACATCAATATCTACTCACTAATATAGAGAAGTGGTGGACACATTTTAATGTAATGGTGCACTACTTGCTGTGAAACAATGAGAAGAAACTTTATTCCATGCACTTGTGGACTATGAAAACAATAAAGTAGTTTGGATTGAATTGAATCTAGATGATTCTCACTTACTCTAAATAGAAATGAAAGTATTACACTCAACATTAGCATTCAACATGGCAATGTTGATATATCAACAATGTGGGCAGTCACTTTTTGGCATCTCTCAAATAGTATGAATGAGGAGATATATGCAGGAAGCATTTAACATGTTAGTGCAAAGGCAAAATTCATCAAAGAGAGTTACCTTTCTATACTCAAGCTTCCAAGTCCAACTACACTCTATATAATGGGCTATTATGAAAGAATAGATTATTCAACAATGCATCATGATTTATACATCTTCACAGATGCTTCGGTTCAAACACATTCAAGCCTCACAAGTATTGTAATCCATACAGTTGATGTCAATGCAATATGCATGTTGATCTTAGGTTTACTAAGGGTATCTATGACTACTATAGAAGTTATAGCTACAAAGGTTTGCAAAGAGTACAATTGAACTAATCCTTTAATTCTATCAAATTCAATCCAAGAATTTGAAATATCAAAAAATAAAGCTCCAACACATACAAGATTCACTCCTCACCGAGGGAAGTTACTAAAACTCAAAGCTTGCAACACATCCCATATTCTCCACTTCCCATAAACCCCAACCAATGTAGCATAATTAACTACAAGGCATACTTTAGATTCTAGAGTAGCTATTTTTTTATTCAGCTAAGTTGTATCAATTATTATATCAATATTAGTTTGATTTCAATCATTCTTGCACTAGAGATAAAAATCAATAAATATTTACTATATCTAGGTTAGTGACTCTAAGTATCTTTTTGTGAACCTGGCATTGCAATAAGTATATAGGTTTCACTTATGTATCTTCCTAACACTCAGAAATTTATATTGTCATAGGGATTTACATGATTAGGGTTTCACTTAGTTAAGTAGTCAAATTACACCTTTCATGTCAAATGAAGACATAATTCAAAACTTCCTGCTAAGATATGAGCAATTAAGGTATTAGATATATAAAACCCTAATCATATCCAAAAACATGTGATAGACAAAAAATTCTAAATTTATTCCATGCATAGGCCATACCATAATGAGTCTCAAAATCCACTATATACCATTTTCAAACACCCCACTTTTTTATCACTAAGTTAAAAACCATGACAAAATTGACTCTCTGGCTAATGATGGAGTTTTTCCACATTTTCCACATTTTTTATATTGTCCACCCATTTTATCTACCCATTTCATCCATTTACCATGCACCAAGTGTATGTTGAAAGGAAAATATTTTTTGTAGAATTAAGCACAATTTTTTATTGAGCTTTTCACAATATTTTTTCCAATAATTTCCCAATTTTATTCCCTTTAATATAATATGCAATTTTGACATGTATGGAAAATTCAATTTCCTTTTGTCATTATCTTAATAAAATATTTTTGGAACTCATGTCTTTCTTAGAAATAAAGAGAAAAAGGGAAGACTTGTCCATCAAGTTTTCATCTCTTCTTTTCCCTTAATTTTTAAACCTGAGTTTTATTCACATGACTCAATCTCACAAAACTCAACCCAGATATGTTAGAGCCCTCCGAAATATCCAAATTTCTCATACAAAAAAAATCTCAGAAGGCATCGGCAGAATCATGCTTTCATCAAAGTTCCACGTTATAGAATCATCTATTCTGCCAAGGGTATCGAGGGTAGATTTTTGGAATCTACCTCTAAGTATTGTTAAATTAATAGTCAATTATATGTTGATATTTTTTATTTTTCCTAATGCAAGGAGACAAAATATCGAGCTATCATATAGAATCCCCAATCCCCAAACCTCAAGTATAGATAGACCCTCATATCCACCATATACTAGGGCTCCCTTTGGACTCTCCTGAAGTCAGAGAGCTAACTAGCTCTCCCTTCTATTTTTAATCATTTGACTAACTAGAGGATCCTTTATATATCACAAAGGTTATTTTATATATTCATAGTGGACTTCTAATATATTCATAAGGGTAATTATAATTGGTTTGATATGTTCATATCTAATGGTAATTGCTTCAATCCATTAATACTTGATCATACTTTCTATGGTCTACTCATATTTAATTAAAATTGCTATTATCCACGCATACACAATCATAATTGTTTAGATATGTTAATATATGTGTATAACTAATCTGATCTACAGGTATCTTCCTAATAGTCCATAACTTCTTATCAAGTTTTTCATCATCTTGTTAGCTTTCATGTGATATAATTCAAATATCTACATGATTTGATTGTTCAAAACAAATTAGATCTTGCTCATCTAGAATTGTTTTCCTTTACTATCTCCTCTCTTTTCGTATGTATTAGTCCTAATTACCGGAGATGGATCTCATTTGTAGGAGATTATGAGGCAATTAAGACCCCATGGTCCCACTCCTACAAAAATTGGGATATGTACTACAATAATGGAAAAGTCATCACCATCTCCAGCCCTAAAGATCCACCAAATATATATATATATATATATATATATATATAATCATTTTATTTTCCTAAACAACCCAAATTGAACTCTTTTAACCCGTAAAGTGAAATGTACATAATTGTTCTTATAAGTGACAGTGGGGTGCTAACACCTTCCCCAGTCATAACAAGATCACAAAACTTTGATTTTTGTTCGCATTTACTTTCTTTTCCCTATCCCCACTAGGTGAAGCTAAAAAATATTTATTCTCATATTTGTCTTTGATTTGAACATTTATCTTTTTTTTCATCATTTTAAAAACAAAATGTGGTGGCGATTCAAGCTTATCTTTTTACCTTTTTATTTTGTTGTACAAATTTTCAAATATGCTTTCTCTGAAGATTTTTTTAGTTTGAATAAAGTACCATTGTAACATAATATTATAACAATGAGAAAAACATTTGAAAATGTTCATATAAAGATTATATCATTTGAGATGAATATGGAGGAAAATGAGAGATTTTAGGTAGAGAAGCAAGATTTCTACCAAGGAACATGAAGAATTTATCCAAGTATATGAAGAAGAGAAAACACAATAGAAAAGATTAAAAAACAATGGAAGAAACATACACATATGCTAGCTCGATACAGTTAGGAAAGTAATTTCCATGTGTAATATGTGGATAAATGTTAAATCACCAACACAAAGTAATTTTTCTATAAAATTACCTTCTTCTATATCTTGTACATCCCCATCTTTAAAATAAAATAATAAAGCTACAGTTTTAGAGGGGGCATGAATATATACTAGAATTGTAAGAAAAATATGTTCTAGTCATTATATATCTCAATTACACCAAAAACGGGCCAACTTTGACCTCTCTTTAGTTGCTTCGGCTCCAGGACAAAAAATAACACCCAAAAACATGTCTGCATCAAACCCAACACAACCCCCTTTTACCACACCTCAACCCTCTTTGACCTCAAAATTTTTCCAAAGTGCTCCAAAATATTTTTCTTTGACCCATCTCGGGGACACATTGACCTCACATGGCATTTGAGGAGATCTGGCCCACTCTACTTTGATCCATCTGATAGGTTAAGTAACCCAATATTGTTTTATTCTACACCTACAAACTGCTCCCGACTACATCTATCAATCTCATTTATTGATGTAGTACACAAGCTACCTAACTTTAGTGAACAACTTTGAAAATTTCAATTAACCAAAATTTAACCATATGTTTCCCACATATCATAAAACAACTATCTGAATGATTAGATGACATTATCTTTAATATTTAAAATTTATATTGTGGTACATTAAGAGTAAATTATGTAAATCAACAATTATTAGAGATGAAATGCAATTAAAATGAGTGTGAGTTAGGGTCTCACACACTAGTAGCATCAACTATAGTATACATTAATCTTATTATAATCATATGTCATTCAAAAAATCACTTAGAGTCCTCTTGAGTCCTTGATAAAATACCATCCCCAAACCCAAAAAAAAATTAGATCCTCGCAACTCTACCATCGTGTTTGGGTGATATCTAAGCTTGGTTAAATATTCAATCATGTTGGTTAGGAATATGTGAAGACTTGAATTCTATTAACTTTGGCAAATGCAGTGTGTTATGTGTTTCATTATTCTTCACCATTTATACCATTTTAATTACCTCTTAAAGGTTGGGTATTGTACATCATTTTGGTTCTTTTTTATACCAGTTGATTTGGTTTGACCTTGTGGATGCAACCAAAACTTTAAGTTTGTCTGTGTTTCACTCTTTGATTATCCTAGTATATCTCTTGTTTTGTTTGTATAGACCACCTTTTCAGTTTTAAATTATACTCACTATAGAAAATGACGTTGCATTTGTGAGGATCATGATCGAAATAGAAAAGAAGAAACATGAGAAAATATTCCATTTCTCAAATTTTAGAATAAAACCTAAAATAATATTAAACACCATATATTGATTCATAGACTATACACCAAAAAGGATCTAGCATCCTCTTTCAGGACGGATGCATGCGTAGCTGACCTTCGATATGTCAAAATCTACAACTTTGTTACCATCGCCCATGTATTAATGATGAACCAAGATTAACTTAAGTGAAAAATATTAGATGAGAGTTTTCATTTATAGAACATTTTATAAAAGGAATTTAGTTGAAGGACTTATAGTTATAACTAAAGCATTAGGAGCTTATTATCCCCCATAAAATAGAACCCTCTAGTCTAAATATGATTTCATTGTGTGAGAATTGGGTTTTTGGGTAGTGATGAAGTTAACTGAGATCATCTATATCACTTCCTTCATAGTTTCTACATGGTTCCTCCACCTCCACCATTCATGTTGTTGCTAGTTTGTGGTGCCTTAGTCGTTGCTTTGTAGTGACTTCAAAACCGCTACTACTTCCAAGTGACAGTGAGTGTGACAACATCTTCGAAGTCCTAATAGTTCCAAAAATCCATCCATCCTCCATTTCACATTCTACTAGATGAGATCAACTTCTAGGACAGCTTTTGGTCATGATGTGGTGAGGTTAAAGTCCAAAATCTATCCATCTCCTCCATGTTTCCACCACTAGATTCGTTGTCTTTTGCATGCTACCATACAATTTGGAGTAAGTCATCATATCTCTATTTAAGTTACTTTCATTTATCATATTTAATCTTTTTACATCAAAGTAATTGAACATATACAACCATATGTAAAACAAAACTTGAGTAATAAAATCAGACATAGTTTAGCAGATCTGTATATCTTAGTGGACATTAATATTCAGATTGTTAGTAATTTGTGATGAATTTTTTTGTTGATCTTGTGTATATTTGTTCTGAGGATTAGTAGTAGATAAATGACCCAATTGAACCATAGGGAGGAAGTAAAAGGGTGAGGCATTATGGTGATCAACGTTACGTTTATAATTTAATTTTTTGTATGAAAGTGTCACTAATGTTCATTCACATATACTATCTTATATTGTGTGTTTTGTGTTGACTTATTTTAGTAATTTAATATGAACATGAGCAATCTAAGTAAGTAAAAAAAAGGATATTTAAACAATTATGTAGGAATCTACCATGTTCCTCCCCCTTCAAGACCTTACTAATGTTACATAAGAAAAAAAAATTAAAAGTAAGGATATTTTGCGGGGTTGTACACTTTTTAGCTTAATTTTAATCATATGGCCTTTTCATCTCTCATTTCCCATCAAATATTTTTTATGAAAATAGATTTCATGCAATGCATAACAAGAACCATATATGTCAATGTGTTCTTGCTTGCATGGTAAAAGTGTATATGGGTGCTACTGATGGTGGTAATGGCTGGCTCAAAGACAACAACCCACACATATCATATGATATGTGTTGACATTGAGTTGCTCAAAACATATGATGTACAATGGTACTAGTGCACCTCCTATAACTTTACTTGACTGTGTTGAGAACACTGAGGGATGCATTAATAAAACAAGTCAGCTATGCAATAAGCAAACACAAACAGGCTAATTTGTTGGCACTATGTATCATCTTTGAAAGAAGACACAAGTAGGCACATTCTATAAGTTAATATTTTTCGGAGAAGGCATGACTATATACACGAACAACTTCACCTTTTAATAAATAGTGGTACGTCCACCAAGGAGGAGGGATGGAGTAGTACCTAGTGTTTTATTCTCTCTTTGATGTATTCTCACTATTGTTCTCTTTTTTAAAGAAAACACACTAAATGTAACAACTTTAAATGATGAATTATATGTTAAGATGTTATGTAGCATAGCTAATTGCAAGGGATACTTCTTATGGGCATACTTTCTAGTATGAGATATTAGTTGCACTAAGGGTGAAACTAGAGAATATTGGTCCATACGACTTTAATCACTTGAGTGAATAACCAAGGAAGTTTTATTATATTTGTTCACCCAGAGAGGAAAATAATACAACTATGACATTATTTAGTATGTGTTACTTGTGAAGGTCAAAGGTGATAACAAATAAATTTGTAGTGTAAGGAACAACATCACTTCTCTCACTAGGCAATCAATTTATGCTAACATCAAGTTACTAGGAATTCAATTCAATAGCTTTGGGAATAAACTTAAGGACATTGATGAAATAAATAACAACACTAGTGATATTTTCTAGTTGTATCACATGGAAAGTGATGCACTGCAAGTGTAAGTCAATATGTTGGAGGATTGCAATCACATCTTGTATCCACATCTACTTTACTTGATTCAAGTTTATGATCAAAAGACTAATTTGACCTATGAAACCTCATTTGACCTAGCATGTCATAATTGTGTGTAATTTGTTCTAGTTTTTTCAAATATAGCATAGTTTGGCTTGATGACCTAATGTAGTGTAATTTGATATGTGGTTCTAAAGAAATTTTGTGTTTTTCTTGTGTGAACTTCAACTAAGGCATGTATGATTTATGTGTGCCTTTGGCAACTGATTTTATAATCTTCACTCTGAGATCTCTCTGAATCATTGTTTAGGGAAATTTTAGTTTAAGGAAAGTTAGTTAGATCTTGTTGTGCATCCATTAGAGTTTCATGGTTATTCAGATCATCCTAGCTCGGTCAACAATTATTGCGTAGGGAGTCACTTAGGACCAACTCCAGCTTTGTATATTGGAAAGGTTGCAATATTAGATGGTTTTCAGGTTCTTCTTATAACCCATACTCACATTTTTCTCTTTGATCATGCAATATTCTCAAGTTTATTGGAAGGATAAGCATTCATGTTGTTTCTATCTTCTTCCTTGTTGACCTTTTCATCAATGTCAATGTTGATTAATGATCATCTTTCCACTTTGCGGTGACCTATAATGATTAAGATACATAGAATTGAAAATTGGTGGGTTGATGGAATTTAGAAAAATCTTCTTCCTACTCATTGAAGGAGTCATAAAGAACGATTCAATTTTAAGAATCATGAATTGGTGCTCCCTAAAAGCCATTCAAAATCATTAAAGGAATAGGTGGTGCTCATTGTCTAGAAAGAGCCATAGTCATTTTACTATTTCTGTTATGAGAACCAACATGCCATCTTTCATTTTTCCATTGGCTTTCACTTTTGGGGTTGGATAGTGGACCATGAGAACTCATGGAAAGGATAATAACTAGTTTCTTCATATATTTTATTTGAAACATAATATGCCTAACATTCTAGGCCTAATTACGTCATGGCAACATCTCATCCAATGAGGATATAATAATATTCCTTTTATATATATATATATATATATATATATATATATATATATATATATATATATATATATATAGAGAGAGAGAGAGAGAGAGAGGAAGGAATTAGTTATTATCCTTTCTAGGATTTCTAGTAGTCCATTATCTAGCCATAAAGAGAGTGCCAATGGCGTGCGAGTGTTCATTACAGAAAGGATAAAATGACTACTAAAATTCCCGTATAACATATAACCACCTACTCCTCAAATTCTATGGGATGGATTTTAGGGTAGACCTTTTGATGACTCTCAAAGTCTAATCTTTTATTTTCTGACTCCTCCGGTGAAGAAGGTTTTTCTAAAATACATCAATCTACCTAGTATTTTACATAATCTTACTTGTTCTACATATCTTAATCATTGTAGGTGGTTGTAAAGTGGAGATATCAGCATTCTTTTTTTTCTTTTGGGGGGTAGAGATCAACTTCCCAATAAACATGAGACGATCACATGGTGTACAATAAAAGATGAGGATGAGGTACATAAAGTACCTGAAAATTAACTACAATTGGGATTTCTCTAGGTTGCAGATAGAATCTCATTACAACACAATGATCATGATTGAGATGAAAGAAAATGAAATTATGTTAGTTGCTCGAAAGATAATGAAACTCTATTGGATTGGAAGTTTTGTTGTCTAAACCAAATATTTAGTTTTTTTATGTAAGTATATCTACTCAACCATAAAAACAAAATGTTATTTTCCTTATGTTATTTGTTTATCTAAATTTATCAATGTGCACATTACAGTCCACAAAGGCAGTTTCTAGTAATTTGTCTTAAACACATTTTGGTGGATATTCTTTACCCTAGTGGTCATCCATAAGACCTTGGAGTGTGCATATTCTCTTAAGCATTGTAAGTTCCTTGAATAAAAAAATATGCATTTATTATGTTCTTCAAAATAAACAATTTTGTTAAGTATTCTCTAACACGTGTGTATTTTGTTGTATCTTGATGATCATCCATATTCAATTTTATCATTAAACAATCTTCATGAAATGTTGTCTAAATTCTGCATGAGACATGGAGAACTTGGTGTCTGGTGAAAAGGGATCAAAATTTGTAACAAGTCATATTATTCTAGTAATGTTTTAGATTGGTTATATTTGTCAACTTGTTGGTGTAGCACCCTTTTTCTAAAACATGACACTACTTTTTTATTACAAACTTATGTTATTGTGAGCTCGTGGTATTCAATTTAGTCTTGTGAATAGAAAATCTTATTTTGATAGAATTAGGATTATGAAGAGTCATGTATATAGCCTTGTAACAACCATGGTGCGAGACTTGGTCCCTGGGGTGAGGTTCATGATTTCCCATGGTGCTAAAGTCCACAGCAGGACACCCCTAGGGGCATAGATGTAGTTTCTATGGTTTGAACCCATGTTTAACCACAGATCTAGTAGTTGTTGGCTACTAAGGTTTTAGCGTAACACACTGTTAATACCCACATTTTATTCAAGGGCACATTGCTCTTTTCCATTTTATTTTCCTTTTTATTCAGAAATAAAATTAACTTGTAAAATTCATAAGTATTTATTGGTTTATCCAAATAATCTATATAAATATATATTTTTAAATCTAAACAATATGACAGATTTAGTGGTATACGTTCTAAGTATATATTTCCATCTTACAATAGGGTCATTTTCTAAGTGATGATCTCAATGGTTTATATTAATCAAATACCAATATTGTGATTAGATGGTGAAAGTCTTGACCCTGAGCTTATGAAGTGTTATTGAATACTTATCTCTGATCATAAGGTACTTACATCTTCTATTTTATTTAGGGCATTATTTGACTAAAACCTACATTCATTTAATTAGGCATCTCTTAAACTATTATTCCTAATAAAAAAATCTGATTAGTTGGATATTCAAATTTCCTAATCTTAATTCATTATATTCATGTGGTTGTTGAAATGCTTTCTTTATCACAGATTCTTGAACCCTCCTATTTAATTGCTTGTATATGAGTAATTGACTGGAATCTAGTCTTGTCATTCTATTTATGCATGTTATGTGTTTGACTAGAATATCTTGAATATTGATACTTATGTAAATCATACTTATAAAGGGCGTACATATTCATCCCAACACCCAATTAAGGATCCACTAGTACAACTCCTAAGTGGATGGTGACATTTGACCCTCCTACCGACAGATCAAGAATGCTATAGTAGAGAATCTCTTGGAATAAGAGCAATATAGGGGTGAAGTGTGGCAAACCAACACCCGATTAGAGTCAGGGGAGTGAAACATGCCTAGACAATTGATTCATAGTCAGTTGGAAAACCGGTCGACTACCATAATACAGCTAGCCGCACGATTCGTTGGAAGTGGTGGTCTGCCGCATGCAGGTGGTTGTCTGACGCAGGTTGGTGATGTTTACCAATCACGACCTGCTATTGTGGTCAGGGTGCGAGCGTGGGGGTGGGGCTGGGAAAAGAGAGAAGAAGAAGTCGTTGGGAGAGAGAAGAAGAGGGGTTGGTGGCTTCCCTCTAAAAATCATGGGGTTTGGAAAACTTCTCTTGATACAATGTGAATCAAAATTTTATAATGAGAGAATTAGATTTATAGAGAGTCATGTATATAGCCTTTCTCAAGGTATGATGTGCAAGAGAGACAGTATAACATAAATTACAGCAATGCTAAGGGACTTAAGTAGTGGAATTCTAACTAGCTAATACAGAGATCATAAATAACATAAAATACTACAACAAGCACAATGTGATGTGGGTGAAATAAGAATTAGATTGTAGGTTTTATCTGAAAGTGAAATAAATAATTGTATTCTTGGTGTATTCAATTCAATGTGATGTGAATGAATGATTACATCAGTTGTGTTATTCAGTGCAACGTGATTTTTATAATATTTTTACTTTCAATCTACACATGTTGCATCTAGTGGGGTTATTGAATTTCATTTCAGCAATTCTGAAAGTTCTACAACCCACACTATATTAAAAAAAATCCAGCCTTTTGTGTCATTTAATAACAAAAATCAATGGTTAGTACAACATCTAACTTCTGTTATGTGGAGATTACACTTAAAAATAAACATCACATTGATTTTCTTATGTGAACTACCATCACAAACTTTTATGTGACAACAATTCAAATAATATTGCATATTTGGTTTCTTGCATAAACCACATGGATGTCATTTTAAAACCAACACCTAAGGACTTTCCTAGCCGCCGTAGAAGTTAATTTGTACAATAGTTTTACCAATTCCATTCTTCTCCAATAAATCATTCTCATCCAAGTCATGCAAAGTAGATTCTTTCCTATACAACCTCACTCAAAAAAGTGAGGGTACATAGACAAATCTGATGTAAATTATTACTATTTATATCTTCTTATCACAAGCTCTTCTTTGGATGACATTATATCTAAACAACATAAATGAAACTTATATAAATCCCTAGTGAGTGCAAAACCCCCCACTATAGCTACTCAAACATGTGTCAGGGATAGATTAGGCATGCCAAACAAAGAACAAACTGACATGTATGATTTCACAAGTCTATCATATTGTTCTAAGATGAGTAGTTTTGACTTGTGGCAATAAACCACTTCAAAAACTCATTCAGTTATATCAAATGCCAATTATAAATTAACCTTTCAAGAGTATTTCAACTAACATATGAGGGAATAAAAAATGTTTTAGAAATACTACAAACTCAAGTTCTAATTACATTATTTTTAGTTACATTAACACCATGCTTCTGACTTCCTACCAGTCAAACTAGGCACAACTTGTATTCCTTAAGACAAGGACCACAATAAACTTGGCCTCCAAAACTAAACTAAGACAACAACAAAAGACTTGGTATTAAACTTCCAAAAATATACATGAGTATTATGGACTATGAATATAAAAAGATGAGAAAATATCAAACAATCCTTTTTGTCTGCACCAATAACCTAGAGAGAGAAAAGACCTTCTGAGCATCACAACGGGCAGTTTGGGTTCTTTGAGTTTTGATTTCAAGTTGATAGTGAACAAATATTAATTAGACCAACTAAATATCTGTCAAATGAGATGTAATTTGAAAAGTCCACCATCAAAGTTATTGACAAAGGATAAACATTCTATAACCGGTACATACAATGAAATATAGATCAAATGTTTTACCTTATTTTTCCCATGTCAGCTATAAGGATAGGATCCAGGGTCTGGTTATAACGATAGGGTATGAGTCAAATTATACAAGTCGCCACATGAGCCAGATTGAGATGGCCCGACTAGATTCTCATCCCTAATCAGGGTTAATGATAACATTATTGTTCCTTTTAACTATTGGTTTAGCCGGGGTTAACGAAAGATTTTTTTTACTTCTTTTAACTACCGGTAACGTATGTTGTGAGCAAAAAGAGATTACCGTGTCAGCGGCAGTATATGCCCTTGTATCATTTGAAAGCGCACAAAGCAGTCGGTAACAATTGTGAGAGGATGTCATCCTTCAGATCTGGAATTCCAAAATCTTACCGGGTGTTCCAAGTTGGGTAGGTAAGACAAACTTGGCGGCCCCAACTAGTGTGAAGCCACTATGACATGATGTCTGAAGCAGAAAGCAGCTTGCGTTACTGGGAAGCAAAACATTCTAAGAAGGAAATTATCCTGTCATGGTGAGAAGATATACGTCGGGCATACGTTGAGTGCAGGACAGGGCCCTTTAATGTAACAGAGTTACAGTGTGTGTTTGGTGGTAGCTGTCTGTCCGCAGAGGAGGCAGGCAGGGTGAATAACATTGCGGTTCGTAATATATATAAAGAAAAAGAAGAAATGTTACGACACAACATAGGTTTTCCTCTTAAAGATTGCTATCATGCGTTAATGGTGGTTATGTACCTGAGAATCACTGATTTGGAGCGTCAAAAGTTGGACTTTTTGTTGATTCAAGTTGAGAAGAAAAGTAAAAACTGGGATTCAGACATGAAAAACTCTCATCTTATAGTGCACTCCTGTTTGCCCACTCGGGCAGTGCCCCCTGGCCGCAATTGATGCACGCTAACTCATGCAAAAGAAATTTGCTATATGGACACATTTTAGAATTCAAAATAAAATCTATATCATTCTTCACTATAAAAGATATCAAAATAAAATAACATATTTTATTTGTCATATTCTTTATTTTGTAATGGAGAATAAGGCATGTTTGGAAGAATGTAGTTCGATAACAAAATGTGAGTTTGATTTATTCTTTTACATTACACCGAATCAAACTAGTGCTAACTTGAGTTTCATTTTAGATCCAAAAATAGTGTCCATGTAGCAATATTGAATGCAAAATGGGAAATTCCTCCTGCAGTGGGAGATTTTTTACATGCAAACCCCATGGAAGAATATATTTGTTCATTTTATTTATTTTTATAATTTTCAATGTCATTGTCTCATGCACAAATATTTGTATGGCTATGCAGAATTCCAGAATCCACACATTACTACTCTGTCAGTACTAATCTGCACGGTACTAAATAATTTTTTGTTAGCATTGTACCAAATATGAATATTGATGTAACTATTTATCAACACTTTAAAATACAATAAAATCATGATAATTTGTTAGTAACGTACTTGAATTTGTTTTGTGAATACAACAGGACCACGTATTGAATTTTGCGTTAGTATTCAAAATTTGACGCAGTCAATCAATACCATACTATTTAAATATCATGGTAGTTAGTTGGTACTGTATCAAATTTTGCTATTGGTATAACTATTTAATATTATTTTGAAGTACAACAAGGTTACAGCAATTTTCTGAACATTGAATAAAGTTTATCTCGTGACGAAAAAATAAGATACCATTATTGAATCGTGTTAGAACAGTACAAAATTTTGATTGCGCCCAGTTAGCACAATATTATTTTAATATTAAACTATTTTGTTAATACCGTACTAAATTGTAATATTAATTTAAGTACTTATCCACATAAGGTCACATGTATGTATTAGTACTATACCAAAAGTTATCTGGGTAAGTAGAAAAAAATCCAACTATTAAACCTTGCGTTGATATTGTACTAAAATTTGTATTATACTATTATACTGATGTACTGTTTTGTTCGGTGTCAAATCGTAGCATCGTATAATTATTTATCAACATTTTCAGACCCAATACGGTGAGGATGATGATGTATTACTGCTGCCTAAAATATCAGTACATCAATGTCCGTCTATTGAATCTTGTATTAGTAGTATATTAAAAATAAGTCTGGCATGAATGATGTTTTTCTTTTATTTTTATTTATTTTTTCTACTTCTTTACTCTTTTCTTTTTACTTCCTTCATCTAACTTCCCACTTCCCTCCTTATTCTAAAAAAAACTGGGGACATACCCGACACCTTTGCAACCAACCCTGAGCGTCAAATACCCGAAACAATCTCGTACACGAATCCTTGAAAGAAAAAAAAAAGGGAACGCATAAGTGCTAAATTGTAATATTAATTTAAGTACGTATCCACATAAGGTCACATGTACTTAAAAGACTCGACACCTTTGCAACCAACCCTGTGCGTCAAATACCCAAAACAAACTCGTACACGAATCCTTGAAAAAAAAAAAAAGGGAACGCACCTAAAGGCTATAACACCACCACCGGCAAAGACTAAAAAGGGTTCACAGCGCCGTGTGGTCTCATGTTAAATTCCCCCCTCCAGCAAAGAAGCAGTTCCTTTTGAATATTCGGTAGCGACACGAATCGCACTGAGAAAAGCAAGAGTATGGCAGTGAGGTCATGAAACATGACGAGCAGAGCAATGATTTGGAGAAAGTTTGGAAGATGAAGTCGGTTGTAACAAACAGGGGTGATAGTGGTTAACCATTTATCAGGATAAATATTGCTTGTGAGCATCAGCTTTTTGTCACATGCCAGTATATTGATAAGAACAACATCAGCAGCAGCTGCTGCTTGAGATTAATACAAGCATTGTAGCCATTACACACCACGAAAGACCCACAAAATTAAGAAACCCCACACACAAAAAAGATGTAGAACAAAATAAACTGGTAGCTTGTTTGGTTATGCTGGGGAGCAGAAGCAGTAAACATCCCTCTACTCAGGCAATGCAGTAAAGACCGAAGCAGCATCTTCACATATCAAGTCAACGGCTCTGTTGCGTATAGATTGTTTTGTTAAGAGAGGAGCAGAAGCAATCCACATCCCTCTTCTCAAGCAATGCCGTTGAGACCTAGACAGCACCTCCAGAAACTACCCATCGCCACCTGCAGGAAAAAGGAATGGTTCGGGTAAGCGAAACAGAGAGAAAACACGATATCAGAAGGAGAAGAGACTTAAGTCCTGCAGTGTAATAAATAGGTTCCCTGAGAGATAATTAAGAGGCCGAATCTACTCAGAAACTGCTTGTTTTATTCTGACTGGTACTCTCACCTTTTTGGGCTTCCTCTGGCAGAGGAGCTCTGCTGGGATTTTGTAGAGGTCCTCGTCAACGGCCTTCGGCTTCTTGCACGGGTAAGCACCGGCGGCGTCGGCGTCGCACACTCTCGCCTGGCGCCTCTGCTCCCTGGAGCTGGTGATGCTCTGATGGTGTTTGGGCTTCTCGGGGGCTTTGAGTGTCTGAAAAGGGGTAAAGATCCCAGCTTTAATGTACCGATTTGAAATGGGGCAAAACCCATATCCGGAGTGGAACCAGAAGTAGAAAGGATGCATCTTTCCCTAAGCTGTATTGTACGTTATTGAATGATTACCTTGTGGTGGTAATGGCAAGGCATTGGAGAAGGCGGGACGTGGAAGAGGTCTGCATCGGCGGCGTAATAGTGTCCCCCGCAGCTGTAGGAGGCGGCGCCGGTACCAGCTCCTCGGACTAGGCCTGCCTGGCGGGCGGACTCGAAGTACTGGGTGACGGGAATGTCGTCGTAGTAGTCCCAGTTGCCGAAGGAGGGGATCTGCTGCTGGTGCGGCTGCTGTTGCTGGCCTTTCTTGGCCAAGTAATCCTGGTACTGCACAATTCGAGAAGGAAATGAAAAGGAAAACCCATCGATTTAGAGTAACATCGAGGAACAGTAGAACGCAAAGAAGGAGAAGGAGACCATCGATGCGAGCAATGTGCATGCCTCAACCTACCTCCATTGTTGTCTCTCTCTGCAGTGGTTGAGTGGACTGAAATGCAGATGCCGGAAAGGGAACTCCGCCTCCTCTTCTCAAGCGTCGGTGCAGATTTTAAGGAAGACAAGAAGGGGCGTGCGACGAATGGCGGTAGGGAGTGGAGAAAAGGGACAAGGACAAGAGTGGGAAGGAGGGGGAGTGATGGTTGAGGTAGTGGAGTCCGGAAGAAGGGGGTCTGGTCTGAATCGAGTATATCCCGGTCTTCGGATTGAGAAATGGGAGTGGTAGTAGCGCAGACAATGGAGGAAGGAATGGGGGTGCCGGGCTCCTTTTATGAAGGTGGGAAAAGGTCAGGGGGGGAACTGTGGAGGGACATGGGCATCTGGTTTCAAGGTCCACCACCTCCCTTGCCCCTACGCGTCCTCTGTCGATCTTGCATCTCCACCTCCCGCCGGGCTCGTATCCCAAAGACAACTGTGACTCGAGACTAAAGAAAGATGGGCGGAGAAGAAGGGAGCGGACCAGCTGAAGCAACGAGGGGTTGAACGGGACAACATAGGGCTCGAAGGGAAAAAACAGGGTCAGGGGATCGAGAAGAGGACGCTCGGGTAAGGAGAGAGATTAGGGTAAGACCTTTTTTGTCTCAGGTCCCGTTTTGTATGCTTCCCTTTGACAATGCCTGCTGCTCTGTTTTCTCTTGTATCTTGTTGCTTTGTTTAATCCCAAACCCACATTACGTTTATGTTACGTGGTTTCATTTACTTTTGTTTATTGCTCACGGCAACCGGTTGCTCTCTTTCCATAGGACGTTTCACGTGAGAGAGAGGTGCGGGTGAGAGTTTAAAGAAAAAGGGATAGAGACCCTTGTTGGGCTTTTTGGTCCTTGTTCGGCCTTTGTCAACGAAACTCTTTCGTGACATGCGGGAGCACATTCACAATCGTATTATACGTGTAGGGAGTTTGGTTTTGCTAGGGTGGGACTTAGGTTTTGGGTGATTTTGACGATAGTGGGTTTCGGTGGTGGAGCTGGTAAGGTGAATTTCATCACATATTGTGCACTTAGGGCTAGGTTAGTTGGGGGTAGTTGGGTGTAGTTGTGTGAATTTGCAATGTAAAATACACATCAAATTCATACTTTGTAATCCGTCTACATCTTACTAAACAAGTCCTTAGTGTGTGACAATGACTGTTAGAGAAATTGACCAATCATGGGGTGTAGATGGTGGTAATTCATATGGGGTCAAAGATATTTAGGGCAACATGTGCATTTAGAGGAGATTCTTGAAAATTTTCACTCTTTTTCCTTTTGGAGCATTCATTAACACAACTTTGAAAATTGAATGTTATAAACGTAACGATTTTATGATATTTAAATTCAAAACACAATTACTAGTGGTATTCATCAAATAAGCTTATAGTAATATTTCCTCTTCATTAGATGTAGATCTTGAGTTTTAAGTGATTATGTCAAGAGTTGTTCTCAAAATGACAATGAAGGAGGTTCTGTGGATGATTATTATGAAGAATATAAAGAACAAGAATCTATTAGTGCACTGTCCTTAGAAGAAGATCCATAAGATGGAATTGATTTCACTCATCCGAGAATAACAAGATGGTCACGTTGACATTAACGAGCAAGAAGTGTTGGAGAATAGTGGTTTGTCGTAAGCTGTAGACAGATGTTAATTAGATATTGCAAGCAGTTAACCACCAAAATGCAGCAGTAATATTAATTGTAAATCGGATTCGGAGAAAACGACGAATGAGTTTAGAAATCAGACACCAGAGCTTGAAGATGAAGGCGTGTGAAACGCTATCTTCAAGACATGTTCCTTCGCTCCTAGCACGAGCGTCTCCGGCGGTCTATCTCCAAGATTCAGCTACCCCAACTCTGGTACAGCCGCTCAGTGCAAGCGAGAGTGTTGTGTTGAACTCGTTCCTTAGCCCTTGGTCGCAAACAGCAAATCGGAAGTCGCAAAGTAGTCGTCGGCGTAAGACGGCAGCAAGGTGTGGTGGTGTTCGGGAGAATAGGCTTGTTGTGGTGGAGAAAGTAACAAAGGAGTCTGAACGTAACAACTGTATAATAAGAAGGGAACTGGTGTACAGCAATGAGGTAACCGCGCTATAGCAGTAAAGGAACAACAACTTTGTACTGGAGGAAAGGAACCACAACACAGCAGTATGGTAATCGTGATACAGTAACAAAGGAACCGCGATACAGCAATAAGGTAACTGTTGTATATGAGGAAAGGAACTGTTGTATATATCTTTGTATCTCACTGTCAGTTTGTTGTTTGTAGATCTGTCTACTCAAATGAGATCGGACGCCTCCTTATATGGAGCGCGTCTCAGTCGTCGTGGTAACTGCTCGTACCTGTTGGACTCTCCAACGTGCGTCATTAACATCGTTTTAATGGTCGGCTTTAACAGGTAGTTAAGAGAGGTTTATTGATGTGCCTTAAACGCTGTCAACCGAACTCCAAACGACGCAACACAGAAAACAAAGCGTTGTTTCGGGAAACAAAACAAAATAAAATATTTCGTAAAAAGATAAATCCACGCACGCACCGAACCGAACCGAGCTGAGTCAGGCGGAGCGGGGCAGGCGGGCGAGCGAGCAAGCGAATGAACAAAAGCATGTGTGTGTTTTTTTAATCCAAAAAATACACAAGACAAAACAAACAGTCTTATGCCCTTGAGAGGTCCTAACCTCTATGGGACTACTAGCACATATAAGGAGTTGTGTGGTTTCTGCTGTAGGCAGTAAGGGATAAAAGGTTGGTTGTAGAAAACTGAATTCTAGAACAGGAATACAAAATTCCCCCACATGTTCCATAATTCTTTTCAGAAATTCAATAAATAATAAAAATTTAAAATTTATGACATTACTATGTTTTTCAGCATTGGTAGCTTGTGGCTTTGAACCATTGCCTAGAATGACTCACTTCAATCCGGAGAGACGTGGTGAACTATGTCTTGAACCAGACTCCCTGATTCGGACCTAAGTAAATCAAACCACCATTGTGCATGCACTAGAACGAGTTTGTATCGGTGTTGCGCATAAACGGTCTTCACAAGATCTTGTTTCTTGAGCGCTCTAGTGAGTATGCCCAACTCACATAAACCTTGACTCTCGGGTTACACTCAAATAGTAGATATCTCCAAGTATATCCTGTCTGGTACATAGCTTGCCAATAAATGGCCTTGAACACATTCAGAGCAAAGCTCTTCCTATACTCAGACAGAGTCGAAGCACTAGCGCCATAGGGTGTTGGGTTTTAGGGGAGACAGAGAAGGCAGCGGAAACAAAAATTTTCTTCTCCCTGAACCCAGTAGAAAGGAATCACGTCAACATCTATACAGTAGGAAGGATGGTTTGTAGATACATACCTTCCCCGATACTTGCTCGGCGACATTACCTCACGGCTTGCACGGTCTTCACCTCCGGTCTTGGATGGTTTCTGTGCAGCTTCTGGTCTCACCGAGACTGTCGGGATTGACAGTTATCCTCCGAGCGGCAGAAGTATCCAGCCTCTGTAGTAGTCCACACAGAACACCTGGAACTCTGATCGCCTTGTCGCACAAGGTCACCAGAAGGAGTCATACCCTCCTGTCGGTGCACTAGTCACCGACACACTCTCCTTCAACCAGTTGCCTTTCTATAGTTATCTTCCCTTATTGTGCCTCCCTTGTCGGGTAGCACTTGCTCGGGCTCTCCTGGTTACCACAACTAGAGAGAACGACAACTTTACAGAGCAAGTGGTATTCTGAGTTATTGTTGTACATGAGAAGCCCCCAATACCCCTATATATATAGGAGGGTCATGGAACAGGGTTCTCTACCCCAGGCAACGCGAGATCAAAGTAGGAGTAGAAGGGTTTGAGATTTTCCACAAAAACAACCAACTGTGCCAGCTGAACCGATCGTTTTAAGCATGAACCGATCAGTTGGGGACCTGAACCGATCGGTTGGGACACCTGAGCCGATCAGTTTGTGGTCCTGGTCCAACTCGAATTGACTTTCATGTTTGTTTTTAACTAATCAAATATTAGTCCTTGTCCAAATCAAATGTGTACAAGTGAAACAAATATGTATTTGCAAAAAGAGTCTTCTAACTTTCCAAACGATCTCAGTTGGTCACATGAATCGACTGATTCAACAATTTAGCCAATTGTTTCATTGACACATGAGTCGATTGACTCACCACATTGAGCCGATCGGTTCACCAACTTGAGCTGATCGGCTGGGGTAGTAGACTGTGTAAATTAGTCAATTTCAGTTCCAATCAATCTGATACTCTTAATCATCTGGTCTAACACCTTGAACACTATGATTTTGAGCTATCAATCGATTGAGTATTTAATTGAACTACTAAACTCCTTTAGTAATCAATATAAACATCATTTGTGGATAAACTCCTCTTCTAGGTTAAATCCTATGTGTGTGACCCTACAGGCCCATTTCATGTTGGCAGTGAAAGTCCATAATACTTATGACTTCACAAGCAAAGAGCGGTGCCTAGTCGCACATCAGTGCTACCCAAGTGAAATAGAAAGTTGGAGAACAACTTTCAATCCTACAATCTGTGAATGGTGTTATAGTGAATGTATAATTCCTTTGTCTCTGACATCCCGAATGAACTCAAGGCATGGAACAGTCGTCCTGTCAACGTTCATTCACTTTCTTGATCTCAGAGTAGATTGGAGGAGATATGTATGACATCAATATCACATACTGATTCACACATGTGTGTGCAAGCCTATCTCAATCCTACTCATCAAGTGGCCATGGATATCAAACTCCCTCAGGAGGGACAAATCCCATATCTATCACTCACCCCTCAAAAGCCCCATGTGTCAAAGCCACCCAACCATCACCTTTATAACAACCCATGTTTCAGGACTACGTTTGATGATGTCAAAGTGTACCCAACGACATGTGTTGAGTGTAGTGATTTCAAGTCAAATAATCACACTCACCACCATCACTGTGAGAATTGATTGTAAATACCATGTCATGGTTTCATGTGTCAAACTCACGGTGGGTCTGTCCGGTACACTTGTTTTCTTACAAGTACCTATGTGTTTGATTTGATATCTCCATATCATGACTAACGAGATTCTGTCATCAACCAACACCACAATCTAGTCTTGTGTGTCATTATTGTCTATCTACCTTCCACAATGACATCTGACTAGGGACATAATAAGAATGTACAAACTCTTAGCATCTGTATGATCTCATCGTTCAGGTCCTTAACCTGAAAGCATACATCATTAAGTAATGTCATTCTCTAGACATTCAATCTGTTCTATCGTTATCTCATATGACTGAACCAGAAAGAATTGGAAGCTTGCCTTTGATGTTTATCAAATCAATCTTAATGTATCCCACCAATCATCCCATGATTGGCTCTCAGGGCATACATACCAACAGACTCCCACTTACACTGCGAGCCAATCACCCTTGAATCATATTCTTAGTGTTCTTCAAATATGTCCCACATGTTACTATGCTCTAGTGCTAGTGCACTGAGTTATGGAAACACCTTTCCAGAGTCAGTATTAACTGCATGTGTCTCATCTCTTCATTGTACGTCACACGTATGAGATGGAGTTGCCGTAATATGCAATCTAGTATTCCTTTGCTAACCTTTAGCCACATTGCATGAACAAGCACTCCTTATTTGTCATCAATGATCGGAATATCTATAAGTTCATCTCATGAACTTCCAGATCCATATAGTATCCACAAATGTTCTCTAACACATGGATACTCGACTTTTCCTTTTAACAACTTTATTGGAATGTTTCCATTTATCAACAAACATTCACTTTTATATATCTCATATATATTTTGTGATTCATTTTCTGTCCTTTTCGGAAGTTCGCATCAGTGTAACTCTTTACAGTGAACCCTTCCTTATTTCCATAGAACTAGTACTTCTCAAGTACTTATCAAGTTCTTATGGTATTCCAGTAACCCTTAATGGAACTAGACAGACATCCACTCGTTATGTCCCACATACGAGTTATCAGGATGAGCATATCATATTGTCATGTCCTTCATACAAGATGATGAATGCAATTTATTCTTTCTATGTCCTATACATGCAAGATAATGGGATGATTACATACATGATAGATCCTTATCTATTCTTAGTGTTTCCATTCTTCATAAGAATTGGACACTTGGCCTTGGGATACTAACTCCATGTAACATGGATAAGTTTTCTCCCACTGAATCTGAGCACACTGAACCCTTCAGTATAGATTTCCAATGTATGTTTTCTCTTTTCAAGTCAAGAGGTTTTTAAGAACTATCTCTATAGATATCCATTCCTATCACATAGGAAACATCTCTATCTTCCTTAAAGATAATTTCCACAAAGAATTCCATTCGTAAAACATCTCATTTCACATCAACATGTGGAATGTGAATATGCTCCCACTAAATCACAGATCCCTTCTTTATCTTTGACATATCAGTCAAACCCTTTGACTATATCATCAAAGTAAAGATCCTGCTCTGAGTTGCTTGTACTCAATCAATCACATTGATTAGTCCATTGTAATTTATAGACTTCATTTACATTAATGGATTCATAAACCTTATAGGTTGTGTTACGTACACATCCTTTTTTTTTAATTCTTCATAGGAATGTGGTTTTAGTATCCGTATGCCAAATTTCTTAGTCATTAAGTTGCAATCAACAAGCATCATCCTACTCAAAATGTTATCCATGTGTCTTAACGCTTAAGACTCATTCACACTTATGGATTTCATCTCAATGGGTGCTACCATCAAGGTCATATCTTATGGTTCACATGGAAGTCATTTAGGATGTAATGGTCATAAACCATAACTTAAAATCCGGTTCCTCATATTTATCTAGATGGTTGAATCATCACATGACCAACTCATCACATAGATAATCTAGGTGTATCTGTCAAGGATATAAGAAGTCATAACTCCTTGTGATTCTTTATGTTATTTATTAGTGTGGGGTATTCTTTATTTAAGAAGAAATTGGTTATTTGATAATCATCCTCTAACTTCTTAGAGTATGAATCCTTTTGATTTAGACATCACCATGTCTTAATTACGAGCTCACTATGACATATTATCATAATCACTCATAAGGATCTCAAACATTTGGTTCAAGTATTTCATTCATTGATCTAATCAAGAACTAACACTTTACCAAATTCGTACTTCATCTATGATATTCTTGAACACTACAAGATATTTATATTGGTATTTCTCTAAACACTGTTTGTAGTACTAGCATTAACTCTAATAGGTATGTAAATACATCACATGTATTATACCTAATAGGATAATCATTCTCCCACTACCACTAGTGAAGATTTATTAATCATGTCTAAGAGATTCATGTCTCTTACTAGTTCTTTAACCAAAAGAGTCTAGACTTATCCATCATATGGAAACTAGAAATGAATTTCTCATTATTTGTGCTAATTTGAGTTATCAATAACTTTTAGGTATCATTTTATCTTATGCATACCAAGTACCACAAGATAAACAAGGCATTGCCACAAAGATTGAAACATCAACCTTATTAATTGTCATCATTGTCATACAATATGCAAAAATTAAGGTGTTTCTATCCATTAACAAATATGAAATAGCAGTTCATAACTCTATTACATGCCTTCAAGGCTGAAAATAAACTAAAGTACTCCTATCTATGGAGGCAACACTTGCCCCATTTATTTGGTGCTTTACACTTTATATCTTGGTATCATATACCTCAAAAGTGTTATAAGTTTATTTCATGACACCTTCAGGTGGAGACGTCTGTCGCCTCCTTCTTCTTTAGTTCTTCCAGATAGAGTGGAAAATTCCTTTTCCAATGTCCTGGCTTTTGACAATGGTGGCAATTGCCTCTCTTGGTCATGCCTCCCTTGGCCTTGAGAGTTGAAGACGACATGGGCTGCTGGCTAGCATCAGAACCTTTCTTAGTGTTACCCTTGCCCTTGTGCTTGGACTTGCCTTTCTTGTTGTTGATCATCATCATAGACTTAGGCTTGTCCTTCTTCATATATGCCTCGGTTGTCCTCAACATGCCCAACAACTCTGCCAACAGCTAGTCAAAGGTGTTCATGTTGTAGTTCATCACAAACTGACTATAGGATTCTGACAATGATTGTAGTATCACGTCAGTATCCAACTCTTGGCTCATGGGAAATCCCAGTCTTGTCAGGTTCTCCACATACCTAATCATTTTGAGCATGTGTGGACCAACTGGATCTCCTTCTGTCATGACACACTTGAATAGTGCCCTGGAGACATCATACCTCTCTTGTCGTGCTTGATCTTCATACATGTTCTTGAGATGTTGAATCATCTCAATGACACCCATGTTCTCATGTTGTCTCTGCAACTCGTGGTTCATGGAGTACAACATCAAGCACTTTGCATCATTGGCATCTTCAGAATGCTTCTTATAAGCATCCCTTTCTGCCTTTGGTGTGGTAGGAGCAGGTTCCTCTAGAGCTGGAGTATCCAGGACATAGAGCTTTCGCTCTTGAGTGAGAACAATTCTCAATGTCCTAAACCAGTCATGGAAGTTAGTCCCATTCAGCTTGTCCTTTTTAAGGACCGATCACAATGAAAAGTGATTGTTGTTTGTTGTCATTTGCACTACAAAAGGAAATATATGCAATTTAGTCCAATACTCAATTTTGACTTATTTGTTTGATTTGAAAGGTTGACGGTATAATTAGGACTTTAATTAATTATGACTCCCACTATTTTTGTTCAAATTGATAGCCCTCACCATCAATTCAGAAGATTGCAGTGTACAATCTTCTTGTAACATCCGTGACCTGGGTAATGCTTTAACCCTAGGCAGTTTGATTAAGAAAGATGATTATATGCTTAATCTTCTCCTGTGAAAAGTAATCAGGGCCAAGAGGAACTTATGTTGCAATTCTAGTCCTTTTTGAACATTGTTGAAATCAATGTTTTGCTTGTTTTGGACTAAAGTGCAAATTACCCAAGTTGAGGGGTTTAAGTGCAAATTGTGCATGATAATATGTTCCTCATGTGTTTAAACATCATGAGAGTGAAAATGATGCATAGGTATGGCTTACGGAATCCTAGTACCAAGAAAGAGCTGATAAAGCAATGTATGTGCATTAAAACTTAGTTTTGGTGTAATGTGCAATTTACCCAAACCCTAGGGTTCAATATGAAAATTACCACTTCAATAAGGTCCATAATGTTTATTGGCATCATGTAGAGCAAAGAAAATGATAGGGCCGCCTCATTTGAATTAAGTTGGAGGAGAGAGAATCTTGATATTAAAATAATCAAGATTAATGCCTAATTGAAACCCTAATTCAATTTAGGGCAAAAATAAATGTATTAATTAAAGGGCCTTCAACCAAAATTAAAATGGTTGGATTCATATGTGTGTGGACGTCCTTGAGCTTTGCAAGGACCACCAAAATATCCAAGGGAGTGGATAAATCACTCACAATTTTATAAGAAAAAGAAATATCCACTCACATTTGGATATTAGTATAATATGATTTGAGGTGATTAATTTGCTTTTCTTTATACAATGGATAATTGAGAGGAATAGAAGGCAAACAAGATAGCCTCTGATCCAAGGAGTTGAGGGGGAAGAGGCGGCATGATTTTTTATTAAATGAATTTTTTTATAAAGTATATTCTCTCTCATTGAATTTTTATAAAAAGACTCTTTACAAGCCAAATGAAAGTCTTTTCCCGATTCCACTTCTTCCCTTTGCTTTTAAAACGACCAAAGAGCTTGGGAGAACCAGGAGGACGACTCCCAACCTGTTGGTAAGCTTCTTGATCCTTTTTCACCTTGAATCTATGGTGGAAATCACAAATCAATGCATGATTTCTTCCTATTTCGATCCCCTCTTCAATTCTAACCATTCCTTTTCACTAAAACCTTGAGTACGCGCCTTGGAATGGTGAAAGGAGTTGCATCCACCATTGTTTTCGTGATCATGGAGCTTTGGAGCTCAATTGGAGGCGGGTTTTATAACTTGAACCCTTATTATTGTTATTGCATTCAATTCCTTATCAAATAATGATCCTTTCTACATTTAAATAATTGATTTGGTTGAATGGTGCAATCACCATGGAAATCACAGTAGATTTTGTGATTTTAGAGCTTGATGATGATGAGATAATCACAAGCACACACCTCTCCAAATATCCAAGGCAAATAGTTTCCAACTTGTTGGTCCAAATGATTTCAAACAGTTTCAAAACCGTTCGATGTTTCGAGACCTAAACTGTTTGAGGGAGTTGACCGTTTGAGAGGGTTGACCATTTGAGGTCAGAACCCTAATACATGTTGAATGATAATCTAAAGGATCCAATTGATTAATTCAATGCATAGTTAATCACCAAGTAGCAAACCCTAATTGGGTTAATTGTTGATTTGTAATTGATTGTGTTGAGTTTTTGGGTTGGTTAACCCAAACGATTTCAAAACCGTTTGAGAATCACCCAAACGGTTTCAAAACCATTTGGAGGACAACCAAGATCATTTGAAGGTCTAGGGTTGACTATGGTTTGATATTTGAAGATCCAAAGATACCAAATTGAAATGCAATCAATGGCTGATTTGATAATCAATCCAATGATTGATAGTGATGCTAATCAAAGATGGTACAAAGGTTAAAGACCTATAAGTACCTAAATGATTAGTACTATTAAAGGGGTAAACCCTAATCACTATAAGATCAATAAATTGGTACACTATGTCAATCATAGTTGTATGTACTTGATTGAAGGGTTGATACAACCTAATCAAGTTGAGAGGATGAAAGAATGGAATTCATACATGAGTATGATTCATGTGGTGATTAAGGGTATGATCCTTAGCAAAGAGATCATAAAACCCTAATCATGAATATATGCCCTAATTGAAAGGTTATTGAATTCTAACCCTAGTTGAGGGCAATTCTAAACGAAACCCAAATCCAGGGTGAGGATGTAGCCCTAAGCTAGGGTAATGATATGTAAAACTCTAATTTAGGGAAATGAGATGTAAAACCCTAATTAGGATGAATAGTGAATCTCTTATTATGGAAAATTAAATGAAATCCTAATGGAGATGAATAGTAGACCCAAATTTTGGGTGACTATAGTGGAAATCCTAATTAAGGATGATTCCATGTGAAATCCTATTCTAGGGTAATGCCATGAGAAATCCTGAGTTAGAATGATATATGTGGTACCCTGATGTAATGATGTGATGAGAGACTCAAATCCAGGGGGATGCCATGTAATGATATGTGAAACCCTAGTTGAGGGTGATTCCATGTGGAACTTTAGTTGAGGGTGATTCCATGAGAAACCCTAGTTGAGGGTGATTCCATGAGAAACCCTAGTTGAGGGTGATTCCATGTGAAACCCTAGTTGAGGGTGATTCCATGAGAAACCCTAGTTGAGGGTGATTCCATGTGGAACTTTAGTTGAGGGTGATTCCATGAGAAACCCTAGTTGAGGGTGATTCCATGAGAAACCCCAGTTGAGGGTGATTCCATGCCTAGTTGAGGGTGATTCCATGAGAAACCCTAGTTGAGGGTGATTCCATGTGGAACTTTAGTTGAGGGTGATTCCATGTGAAACCCTAGTTGAGGGTGATTCCATGAGAAACCCTGATTAAGAATTAACACCGCATAAAGCTTTAATACTATGTTGTGATGAGAGGCCCTAAGAAGGGTGAAGGTATGTGAGACTCTAATGTGGAATCATAATACATAAAGCCCTAATCCTGGGCAATATGACAATGAATCCTAATCCCAATTTTTAACTAAGGGTATAAGGAAACCCTAATGATGAGATAGGAGGAATTACCTTATAAAGGTGAAATATTTCATGTGGTTGATTATAAGCAACCTTATTGTAAGCAATGTCTTTATCATTAGACAAGTCCATATAATTAAAGATAGTTGGACAATTCTAATATGTGGCATATGCATTACATGCTAAAGGTGAGAGATTAGTAATGAAATGTATTAAGAGGAAAATACCTTAATACAAGATAAGTTGGTTAACTCAAGAGAGTCTGAAATGATGAGAAAAGTGATACATCAAGATATGATAGTTATCACATTCAACACTTCAGGGTTTATATACCTGGATGCTCTTCAAATCCAATATAATTGGGTAAGAAACATATGAAGTGTGTCATGCAACTATTACTATGAAAAAGTAATGAGTTGATGCACTTTGATAAGTGTTGACTAATGTACCTTGAGAATGAGGTTAAGCCAAATTGATGAGTATTATGTATTCATACCATGATGAGGGTGAGAATTGAACTCATACCTTGAATTGATGATCATTAATGCTATATGATGAGAGTAATGATCTTGAATAATTAGTTATGATATATTTAAATGCCCCAGAGGTATGGACTAATGAATTAAGGGTTGGACAGATAATATAATCATGAAACCCTAATTTTGGGTAAAGGGAATGAAAATCCCTATTTGATAGTAAACCCTAATTCCTGGTAAAGGAATAATAGTGGTACTATTGTATCACATGATGTGATGAATAACTTGTATGACTGTTATCATGCCTAATATCCATGCAGGTTTTATGAGATGATGAACTTAGCCAGGTTTGAGCTATGACATTTATATAATAAATGTTGATTGGCCTTATGTGCCTTAATGTTGTTGTTGCTTAGTAAAAGTAAAATATGTGCATGGATTTTATGAGTCATATGAGTAAGTTGTTGCCTAAAAAGAGGTGACAAGATATCTTGTGCCCTTGTGAGCCATGTGTGATGCTTGTGTAACAAGTATCATGGATGCCTTGGTCAGATGACCTGAAGGTGATAGTTTCCTAATAGATGGTAATGATGCTCAATGATGAGTTAAGGGTTTGAATACCTAAAACCATATGATTATGGTGATGAGATTGCAATGGGATGATAATTTTCCAGTATTGAAATGAGGGACTATGTTCCCAAGGTCTTTTAAAGACTGATAAGTATTTGATGAAAATAGTACATGTCTCTTTATAGCATTGTTGTAATAAGTCATGCTTGAGAACTTGGCTGATGCTAAAAGAATGTGAAAATGTACTTAATTAATCAAGTGAAATCATATCATGTAGAGCCATGACCATAGATCCATCATCGTCAGTAATAAGGTTATGGTGAAATGGGTGCTCCGCGGTAAAACCCGGAATGCATATTTTGAATATGTAGGGGTAAATGGGTGAAACATATCCTTACGTCTGATGAAGAGATTGAGGGAAGGTAAACATTAAACCTCTCAATCCTTCATGTGTCGGGATGGATGTCTCACAAATCTCCTGACGGTTGGGATAGATGTATCATTAATCTCCCAATGATATTTTATGTCGGGTCGATGAGATAAACATTAAATCTCTCGATGGTCGATGAGAGTGCAGTTGACGTTGTAACTCTATAGCAAAGTTCCACTATACCCTGGAAAGCTATTTTCAGCAGTCGACATAGTCCTGATTGTGGTCCCGCACTGACCGGGATGTGAGAGGTCATGGGAATTTGACTCTTCCATTGACCTATGTATGGTACCGATTTTGACTTCGCAGTGGTCGGTTGGAGTATGAGCAGTATACCTCATCTCCTCAGGGCATAAGTGTGATTGTAAAATGAAATCAGTCATATAGCATGTTTGCTTAAGGATTGAATACAGAAATTCATTGGCTGATGTTACATTTCTTTTATATAACTCTAGATCATTAATGTTATTCATATTTGTTTGTATTCATTACAAGTAGATGGATGAACTATGATTCTACCATGAGTAGATGCAATGTTATCCTTGGGAAAGGAGAATACTTCACCTTGTTCATACAGTGAATTATCTGCTATTAGTTATATATAAATCCTTCTGCTCAGTTTATTTTAATAAACTACTATGGAAATGTTTTGCCGGAGAGTTATATCTCCCGCTGGGGAAATTTACAATTGTCTCACCCCCGTGGGATCCAACTTTTTAGGTGGACGCGGACAAAGTAGCAGAAATCCTTTTGCAGGGACAAGACAATAGTAGTATCAACAAGGACAATAGTGAGATCTCAGGTGGAGATACTCTCTGTCAAGTTATGTAGTCAGAAAGTCCTATGTGTCGTCTTTGTACTCTCAGGTCCTCGGAGTTTATATTTAGTGTTTTAATGAGTCAATTCGAGATTTTGGCTTGATGCCTCGAGATTTGTATGCTGTCTGTAAATAATGTTTATAGGGCAGCTGAGGCTGTAATCTTTGAAAAGAGATGGTACAGGCTATGTACGTTTGAACCAAAATGTAAATGTTATACAATGGTTCTTGATGGAAAAGATTTTCTATATGTGGATCTCTTTGCAAAAAGTTTTAATTTTTAGTGATATTCAGTAATCTGCTGCAATTAATTCCCTTCCGCTTAAGTAAATATTATTTTTGTGAGTTGGATGCCACACTTCTAGTGGGTCAAGATCCTAAAATCCTCAAAGTCATGGACCAGCTAGGGTTGTCACCCACAACTTAGATCTTCCAGGTAGGCAACTTTTGCCAATTGCATCATATGCAACTCTTGAAAGATGTCATATGCAACTCCTTGCCATGATCACCTCCATGCCTCAAGGTGCTAGATCCTATCTAGGTCACCTTGTTAAGTCTGACCCAAAGCCAATATGATGAATATGCACCCTGCTAGGGCAGACCCACATATCCATCCTTCACGCTTCCAGGAGATAGACGATGCACCATGCCAGGGCGTGCCCACACTTGGCCGATCAAGCTTTTCACGTGTGTCGCATTTGGAAGGCATCTAAAACTTTAATATTTAATGAGGGATTTGGTTTTTATAGGTACATATACATATCCAATCACCATAATACATAGTATGTATCATATACATGCTATATCCCACAGAAAACATGTGAAACGATAAAAGTGATGATTATGGCCATCCTAATGTGATTCCTCGAGATAAGAGGAATCACAGTCATCTAGGTCCATTACACATGCAACATGTACAAGATGAACTTTGTGCTTTTCCGTTCTGGGTTTGATCAACTCATCTCCATGATTGATCGGCTCACCATCAGGCCGGTCAGTTGGGAGGCACCAGTCGATCGACTGGTGCCTCCAGCTGATCGGTTCACTGGTCGTCGTGCATCTCCTCAGGGCCGCCACCCCTCCTCTCGTTCCTCGAATCGGTCATCTGGAATGCCAACCGATCGGTTCACACCTTGAACCGACCATTTCAGTTGTCGTCAGGTTGTCCGCCATTCTTGGACATAACATGAAATAAAAAGTTCTATCCTATTTACATTTAAAATGAGAAACCCCGAGTTACATTTGGGGGAGCAAAGGTAGGAAAGAAAACTTGAGTTATCTTGAGTTACATCAAGAAAAGCAGGTAGGGAATCAGTGGGTAGACCAATATGCAAGCAACTACATTCAACCAAGCATACATACATAGGGTTTATTGGCCATAACCACGCTATACATCTACCACAAAAATAATTTAAGGGAGACACGTATCGAGTGCATTCATATTACATATCATATATATATTGGGATTTGTTGATTTAGGATTGGAGATGCATAAAGCTAATTTTCTTCGCATCGTATGCAATAAATAAAGGCGACAAACCAAAATCGATCACATCAATAATCTAAAAGTATAGAGCAGTTGACGTGGCTCTGATACCACTGTTGGGTTTTAGGGGAGACAGAGAAGGTAGCGGAAACAAAAATTTTCTTCTCCCCGAACCCAGTATAAAGAAATTGCTTCAACGTCTATACAGTAGGAAGGATGGTTTGTAGAGACACACCTTGTCCTGAGGCTTGCTAGGTGACTTTACCTCGTGGCTTGTACGGTCTTCACCTTTGGTCTTGGATGATGTCTGTGTAGCTCCTGGTCTCACCGGGACTGTCAGGATTGATAGCTGTCCTCTAATCGGCAGAAGTCTCCCGCCTAAGTAGTAGTCCACACAGACCACCTAGAACTCTGATCGCCTTGTTGCACAAAGTCACTAGAAGGAGTCGTACCCTCCTATCGGCGTACTAGTCACCGACACACTCTCCTGCAACTAGTTGCCTTTCTATAGTTGTCTTTCCCTTGATGTGCCTCCCTTGTCGGGTAGCACTTGCTCGGGCTCTCCTGGTTACCACAACCAGAGAGAATGACAACTTTGCAGAGCAACTAGTGTTCTGAGTTGTTGTTGTACATGAGAAGCCCCCAATACCCCTATATATATAGGAGGGTCATGGAACAAGGTTCTCTACACTGGGCAACGTGGGATTAAAGTAGGAGTAGAAGGGTTCGAGATTTTTCACAAAAACAACCAACTGCGCCAACTGGACCAATTGTTTCAAGCATGAACCGATCAGTTGGGGACCTGAGTCGATCCTTTCACACCTGAACTGATCAGTTGGGACACCTGAGCCGATCGGTTCAAGCATGAGCCAATCAGTTCGTGGTCCTGGTCCAACTCGAATTGACTTTCATGTTTGCTCCAACTAATCAAATATTAGTCCTTGTCCAAATCAAATTTGTACAAGTGAAACAAATATGTATTTGTAAAAAGAGTCTTCTAACTTTCCAAATGATCTTGGTTGGTCACACGAATCGACCGGTTCAATAATTGAGCCAATCGTTTCATTGACACATGAGCCGATCGACTCACCACATTGAGCCGATCGGTTCACCAACTTGAGCCGATCGATTGGAGTAGTAGACTGTACAAATTAGTCAATTGCAGTTCCAATCAATCTAATACTCTTAATCATCTGGTCTAACACCTTGAACACTATGATTTTTAGCTATCAATCGATTGAGTGTTTAATTGAACTACTAAACTCCTTTAGTACTCAATCTAAACATCATTTGTGGATAAACTCCTCTTCCAGGTTAAATCCTATGTGTGTGACCCTGCAGGCCCATTTCACGTTGGCAGTGAAAGTCCATAACACTTATGACTTCACAAGCAAAGAGCAGTGCCTAGTCGCACATCAGTGCTACCCGAGTGAAATAGAAAGTTGGAGAACAACTTTCAATCCTACAATCTGTGAATGGTGTTACAGTGAATGTGTAATTCCTTTGTCTCTAATATCCCGAATGAACTCAAGGCATGGAACAGTCATCCTGTCAACGTTCATTCACTTTCTTGATCTCAGAGTAGATTGGAGGAGATATTTATGACATCAATATCACATACTGATTCACACATGGGTGTGCACGCCTATCTCAATCCTATTCATCAAGTGGCCATGGATATCAAACTCCCTCAGGAGGGAAAAATCCCATATCTATCACTCACCCCTCAAAAGCCCCATGTGTCAAAGCCACCCAATCATCACCTTTATAACAACCCATGTTTCGAGACTGCGTTTGATGATGTCAAAGTGTACCCAACGACATGTGTTGAGTGTAGTGATTTCAGGTCAAAGAATCACACTCACCACCATCACTGTGAGAACTGATTGTGACTACCATTTCATGGTTCCATGTGTCAAACGCACCGTGGGTCTGTCTGGTACACTTGTTCTCTAACAAGTACCTATGTGTTTGGTTTGATATCTCCATATCTTGACTAACGAGATTCTGTCATCAACCAACACCACAATCTAGTCTTGTATGTCATTGTTGTCTATCTACCTTCCACAATGACATCCAACTAGGAACATAATAAGAATGTACAAACTCTTAGAATCTGTATGATCTCATCGTTCAGGTCCTTAACCTGAAAGCATACGTCATTGAGTACTGTCATTCTCTAGACATTCAATATGTTCTATCATTATCTCATATGATTGAACCAGAAAGAATTGGAAGCTTGCCTTTGATGTTTATCAAATCAATCTTAATGTATCCCACCAATCATCCCATGATTAGCTCTCAGGGCATACATACGAACATAGGGAGGGTCATGGAGTAAAACTCCAAAGTGTGCTTCCTCATAACACGACAACTTAGTTGTTCCTTTGAACAATTCCTCATGGGATCTCTAGTTTTGGAAAGGTAGGGTTACCACTGTAATGTTTATTCTATGGGCAGAAGACCCATCCCCCTCAACGAACTGAGTACTAGCTTTCTAGCTAGACCCTTAGTAAGTGGATCAACAATGTTACTAGCAGATTTCACATACTCTATAGATTTGACCCCTCAGGTGATGTGATCTCTCACATCTTCATACCTTAATCTCATAAACCGCTTTCTCAGGTTACCTTTAGATGGCTTAGCTTTGTCTATGTCAGCTTTATTATCACATAATAAGCAAACATGAGGAAATGGTTTAGAAACAATAGGAAGATCAATAAGTAAATTTCTATGCCATTCAGCTTGACAACAAGCTAAATCTAAAGCAATAAACTTAGCCTCCATTGTAGATCTAGCTCTCACAGTTTGCTTGGATGATTTCCAAGAAACTGCACCTCCTCCAAGGCAAAATACATACCCACTGGTAGATCTTGTTTCATTTGAATCTACAATCCAGTTAGCATCGGTATATCCTTCTAATATAGGTGGAAAACCAGTATAATGAAGGTTGTATGTAGTTGTACCTTTAAGGTACTTAAACACTCTTACCAAAGCTTTCTAGTGGCCCTCATTAGGACATCTAGTATACCTACTCAACCTGCTTATAACATAAGAAATATCGGGTCTAGTGCAATTAGCAAGGTACATAAAGCTTCCTATAACTTGAGCATATCTATGTTGATCCACAGGAGTGCCCTTATGTACAATAAGATGTAAACTAGCATCATAAGGTGTACTAATAGGAGTACAATCAAACATATCAAATATGTGCAAGATTTTATCAACATAATGAGTTTGATTAAGTACATACCAGAAGTAGATCTACTCAATTTAATACCAAGTATTACATCAGCAAGTCCTAAATCTTTCATATCAAAATTGTTAGCAAGAAAAGATTTAGTTTCAGATATAATTTCAGAATTAGATCCAAACAACAATATATCATCTACATATAAACACATTATTATGCAGGAATCATTTACAATTTTAGAATAAATACAATGATCAAATTCATTCGAAATAAATCCAGCAGATAAAACAATTTTATCAAACTTACCATTCCATTGTTTAGGTGCTTGTTTCAGTCCATACAAGGACTTGACAAGTCTACAAACTTTGTGTTCTTGTCCAGGTGCTACAAAGCCCTCGGGCTGATCCATATAAATGTCTTCTTCAAGATCTCCATTCAAGAAGGCTGTCTTGACATCCATTTGATGGATTTCAAGTTTATGGATCACAGCTAAAGCAACTAGGACACAAACGGAAGGGATTTTAGTTACAGGTGCATATGTATCAAAGTAATCAAATCCTTCCTTTTGACTAAAACTTTTGGCTACTAGTCTGGCCTTAAACTTATCAATGGAACCATATGCCCTCATCTTCTTTCTAAACACCCTTTTACATCCAATAGTCTTGCAGCCTGGAGGGAGCTCAGTAAGAATCCAAGTATGATTGCTCATAATTGATTCCATTTCATTTTCAATGGCTTCCTTCCAAAAGCTAGAGTCTATGGATTTCATGGCATCCTCATAGGTACTTGGGTCTTCTTCTACTATGAAGGTGTAGAATTCGAGACCATAATTCTTATCAATTTTATTCCTTTTACCCCTACCTAGATCACTCGAAGGTTCATCTACTGGGAGTTCATGTTCTACTTCATAATAAGGTGGAACTAGAAGAGGTTCATTAGGAGAAGAAGAAGAAGAAATATCTTCACTAACTTCTCTAAGAACCTTTTCCTTAAGAGGAAAGATGGTTTCATAATAGACATCATCTACATGTCTAATCTCAAGTATAGAGTTAACTCTGATGTCTGAGATTTTAGATTTTATTACTAGGAATCTATTGGCATTACTGTTTTCAACATATCCTATAAAGACAGTATCAATAGTCTTAGGTCCTAGTTTTCTCTTCTTATTCTCAGGAATATTAACCTTGGCCAAACACCCCCACACTTTGAGGTATTTCAAATACGGTTTCTTGTTAAGTCAAAGTTCATAGGGTGTTTTGTCAAGGTGCTTAAAAGGGATGCGGTTAAGAAGGTAATTGATTGTATGAAGGGCTTCCCCCACAGTCTGTGACTAAGTCCAGACTCGGCTAGCATTGAGTTGACCATGTCAATCAATGTTCTATTCTTCCTCTAAGCAATTCCATTAGATTGAGGATTATATGGGGTAGTGGTTTCATGAATAAGACCATGGTCCTCATAGAACTTGTTCAGTTCATTAGAAGTGTACTCGCCACCTCTATCGGACCTCACTCTCTTAATGTTCTCTAGTTGTTTTTCTACTTGGATTTTATAGATTCTGAATTTTTCTAACTGTTCATCCTTAGTTTTCAACAAGAAAATAGAAAAATATTTTGAAAAATAATCTATAAAGGTAACAAAGTATCTCATACCATCACGAGTAAGAACATGATTTAAATCACAAACATCAGTATGAATTAACTCAAGCAAAGATATATTACGATCTACTACTAATTTAAATGACTTCTTAGGAAGCTTAGCTTGCACACAAACTTGGAATCTATTAGAAATATCAATATGCATCTTAGGAATCAGATCTAAGTCAATCATGTGTTTCATCATGTTTTTGTTCACATGACCAAGACGTACATGCCAAACATCACTAGTTTTAGAAACTAAAATAGAAGATATATATCATTACTTGAAGAAGCATTACATGAAACAGAAGATAGTTTAATCAAACCACTACGAGTGTATGCAAGACCAATATAGGAACCATTCTTAGAAATTACAACTCTATTGCCTTGACACAACAAGGTATAACCAGAATGTTGTAGCACTACTTCGCTAATCATATTTCTATAGAAAGACATTACATGTTGGATATCATGTAATCTAAGGATATTCTCAGAAGTAAGCTTTATTTCCACACGTCCAAAGCCAACAATCGAGATGGTAGATGAATGATCTCCCCATTTGATCAATCTGTCAGATTCGGCCTGGTAGGTAGAAAAGAGGGATTGGTGAAAGCAAATATGGCAGGTGGCACCGGAGTCTAAGTACCAATCTGAGGATAAGTCAGCAGAAAGAATAGAAGGATTTTCTAACCTTTCTATAGAAGAGGGAGGGACCGCTCCCACACTGATCATATTTACTTTAGGATTTTTAGGAGCTTGTACATTATGCTTTCTCTGACCTTTGCAAAATCTACTCACATTCGCTAAGTGGCCAGGTTTATCACACACAAAGCAGACACAATTTTCTCCTTGATCACGATTATTATTAATCTGATTTTGGTGGTGCTTGCGGACCTTAAAGGAAGGTTTAGATTTCTTATGGAGATGGGATTGGTTGGGTTTTTTCTTAGTCTTATCACCTATAACCATATTGACAGACGTGTTAGACTTCCTATCTTGTTCCCTATGTCTATCCTCAGTTTGTAGGGATTTAACTAAGGATTCCATGGACATGTTCCCTTGTTTATGCCTAAGGATCTTGGCGAAATCCTTCCTTGAAGGATGGAGTTTCTCTATGAGGGTTGCTACTTGAACATTCTCATCAAGGTTGTAACCTTTAGCCATGGATTTAGACACTAAGTTTTGGTATTCTAGGACTTGAGCCGAAATAGGTTTATCATCAACCATATTATATGTTAGCCATTCAACAAAGGTGTAACGCTCAAGACCAGTGTCTTCTAGACCAAATTTAGAGTCTAAGGTAGTCCATAGTTCAAGAGCAGTTGGGATCCTATAGTAGATGTCATACAGTTCATCGGATAAAGTTGATAGGATCCTACCATGACAAAGGTAATCGGTTTCCTTAGAAATAGGAGTGGGGACAACCAGTTCAGGAACAACGGGTTCAGGTTGATCTTCTCCAAGAGGAGGTTTTCTAGTTGTGGCGTAGGCACCACAGGTGTAGACTCATTAGGAGGTAAGATGGCGGACGTAAGTCCAAGGGATGTGATCCAAAATCACATTTTCTGTTGTCAACGATAGAAGTGCAAACTAGAAAAGCGTATTGGATGAAGGGAGGCTACATCATCAAGAAATAGTATGGTTTTCGAATCCATATTACTCAAACAGGCAGTAAGATGTATATCTAATTAACAACTATTTAGGAATGAATTGGTCTATCTATGCAATTATTTATACAATCTAAAGCAGAGCAGTAAACAGCTTAATCTGTCTTGAAAATTGTTGGAAAATAGTGGTTTGCCGTAAGCTGTAAACATATGTTAATTAGATATTGCAAGCAGTTAACCACCAAAACACAATAGTAATATTAACTGTAAATCAGATTCGGAGAAAACGAAAAATGAGTTTAGAAATCAGACACCGGAGCTTGAAGATGAAGGCATGTAAAACACTGTCTTCAAGACAAATTCCGCCGCTCCTAGAACGAGCGTCTCCGGTGGTCTATCTCCAAGATTTAGCCACCCCAACTCTAGTACAGCCGCTCAGAGCAAGTGAGAGTACTGTGTTGAACTCGTTCCTTAGCCGTTGGTCGTAAATAGCAAATCGGACGTCATGAAGTAGTCGCCGACGTAAGACAGCAGTAAGGCATGGTGGTGTTTGGGAGAATAGGCTTGTTGTGGTGGAGAAAGGAACAAAGGAGCACGAAGGTAACAACTGTACATTAGGAAGGGAACTGGTGTATAACAGTGAGGTAACCACACTATAGCAGTAAAGGAACAACAACTTTGTATTGGAGGAAAGGAATCACAATATAATAGTATGGTAACCGTGGTACATCAACAAAGGAACCGCGATACAGTAGTAAGGTAACCGCTGTATATGAGGAAAGGAACTGTTGTATATCTCTTTGTATCTCAATGTTTGTTTGTTGTCTTTAGATCTGTCTACTCAAATGAGATCGGGCGCCTCTTTATATGGAGCACGTCTCAGCCGTCACGGTAACTGCCTGTACATGTTGGACTCTCCAACGTACGTCATTAACATCACTTTAATGGTCGAGTTTAATGGGTAGTCAAGAGAGGTTTATTGTTGTGTCTTAAACATTGCCAACCAAACTCCAAACGACGCAACACAGAAAACAAATCGTTGTTTTAGGAAACAAAACAAAATAAAATATTTCATAAAAAATAAATCCACGCACGCACCGAACCGAACTGAGCCAAGCCGAGTCTGGTGGGGCAGGCGGGCGAGTGAGTGAACAAACGAATGCGCATGCGTGTGTGTGTGTATTTTTATTTTAATATGAGAAATATACAAGACAAGAAAAATAGCCTTATGCCCTTGAGGGGTCCTAACCTCTATGGTACCACTAGCACATATAAGGAGTTGTGTGGTTTCTGCTGTAGGCAGTAAAGGATAAAAGGTTGGTTGTAGAAAATTGAATTCTAGAACAGGAATACAACAAGAAGACCATGAAGAAATCCAAGAAGAAGATCAAGTTGACCAAGTTTAGCAATACCACAAGTATTGCTCGTATTAATTATGTTCTAAAGCACTGTGGATTACATTACATTGTGAGATAGAATTGTAGTAGGCATATTGACGATGGAATGTTGTGTCTTGTTAAATACAAACATATTGAACATGTTGATAATCATAAATATGGGATGATGTAGTGAGGGGAGGAGGCAGCAAGCTAGGAAATGGGGAATAGTAACGTAATAAAGAGGAGCCCTACAATAGAAATGAGAGACGGTTACATAGAAAAGACATGGTGTAGCTTAGAAATGAGACAAAGCAAGTTTTGGTGGTGTATACATGAGCTTTTATTAAATAAAAAGAGGTGTCATATAGAAACAATGATGTTCTAGAACTACATAATGAGGCTCCATAGTTTAAAGTGAGACAGTGGAAATACAAAATGTAGCTAAAAACAAGGTGTTACATCGTAAAAACAAGGTTCACATACTGTGAAACAAGGTATCATAGCTTAGAAATTAGACATTGTATCTTCAACAAAGTATTAGAAAAAAAAATGAGGTTTGAGGGTTTGAAGACAATATGTTGTATCGTAAAGATGAGGTGTTGTCACTAGAAAATGAGGTGTGATAAATGAGACAATGTGGCTACTAAAATGCACTACTGTGATTACAAACTAAGATGTTGTAGTTCAAACATATGATGATGTCTCTAAAAAATGAGGCATCCTACTGTATAGACCAGAATGTGTGACTACAAAATGAGGTGTTGTAGCTTTGATACAAGACAATGTGTAAACGGTTAATCTTTACAACCAACTTTTTTCTTGATTATATTCAAAATGTAAATAATTTTTTGTTGGTTCATATTTATATTAGATTACTTGGAAATCTATACATGAACACTACAAATTGAAACATTAAGTCATTCTATTACTCAATCAACAAAGAACTGTTGGTATGTATGCCCAAAGAGCCAATCATGTGATGATTATAATGGCATAACATGTAAATGATTTGATTCATTATAAAGACAAGCTTCCAATTTATTTTGTATATTCAATTATAAGATAATGAATAACATAATAAACATCAAAAGAATGATATTACTCAATAACATATGTCTTCAAGTACGTGACTTGGAAGAAATGAGATCATACAGATGTTAAGAGTACATATACATATTTTCATTGTCCCTGATCGGTTGTTATTATGGAAGGTTGATAGACAACAATAACACATAAGATCAGAGTGTGGGTTGGTTGATGACTAAATCTCATTAGTCATGATATGGCAATATCAAACCAAGTACATATAAACATGTTTGAGAATAGTGTATCAGACAGACCCACTGTGAGACTGACACATGGAAGCCATCACCATGGAAGTCATAGTCAGCTCTCACAGTAATGGTGGTGGTTGTGGTTCTTAGACCTAAAATCACTACACTCATCACATGTCGTTGTGTACGTTTTGACGTCATCAAACACAGTCATGAAACATTGGCTGTTATAACGGTGATGATTCGGTGACTTTGACAAATGGCAGTGAGTGATAGAGATGGGATTTGTCACTCCTACATGAGTATGATATCCAAGGCCTCTTGATTAGCGAGAGTGAAAAAAGTATGGACATACGCATGTAGGACAATATATGATATTGGACTTACATATATTTCATGCAGTCTGCTCTGGTTCAAGAAACAAGATTGAATGATAATGAGGATGAATGTTCCATGCCTATAGTTCAATCTGGATATCAGTGACAAAAGAATTATACAAAAATTATAACACCATACGCAGATTGTAGGTTGAAGTAGTTCCCAAACTTTCTATTTACTTGGGTAGCACTGACGTGCTACTAGGCACCACTCTTTCCTTATGATGTCATAAATTATGGACATTCACTACCAACGTGATGTGGTACCTATAGGGTTACACACATAGGAACTCATCTAGAAGAGGAGTTTGATCTTGAATGACAATTTAATTGATTACTAAAGCATTTAGGTATTCAATTCACGCAAAAATTCCACAGATTGGCTGACTACACTACCAAATGACCCTTTCACTGGGTGATACGATTGTTTGGGCAGTCGAACGAGCGTCTCAGGTGTTGAGACAGTCTTTTGGGTTGTCAGCCTAATCGAAAATCGAATTGGCTTAGTTATGCCTTATGAACAGACCAATTCAAGCTATTAAACTGAAAGGATTGGCTCAACTCACCAGACAGGCATCTCACATAGGTGAGACAGCTCGGCCGAGCAGACGAAGGTTCTAGATGTTTCCCAAACTTGTTTTGATTGCACATTACTTGTGGTGTAAGGAATTAATATGTGATATTAATTGGAATAGAATTGTGAAACTTGTATGTGATTGGGAAACTGCCAAATGATTGTCTCATAGTGCATGATGATTGTCTCATGCTTCAGACAACTATCTAGGTGTGCCAGATAACTGTTGGAGCGTCGCAGGTTGTAAAACTTCCATAATTTTTGCGAGAATTCAAGATCTTTTGGTCCTTTTTAATCCTGCATAGTCTGGGAACCCTGACCTCTACTATAATAGAGGGCTATTAGGGAATTCCCAGAGTACAACATAGACAATTGAGAATCAGTTACTCTGACAATTGTTGTCCTCTCTGGTTGTGACAACTATAAGGACCCTGACCCACGTTTTGGGCTAACCCTTTTTGTTTTGCTTAAGTGTGTTGCTTATATCCTTGCTCTGATAATCTAAGATGTAATTAGGGCATGTTGGAGGTTTGTGTTCCTTGTTTGAGCTTGTTTCTTAATGCTAGCATTTTGTGGAGAGGTTTTGGTGCAACACGCAATTCACCCAGAATAGGGGTTCATGTGCAAGTTTGCCACCTCTAGAGTGTTTCTTCTCTCTCTTGGCATCATCTAGAGGAGAGATGAAGTGTTGGGTGCCTTGTTTTGGCCTTGGTTAAGTGGTGACATCCTTGGTGATGTTTTGGGCACATGTTTGAGGTGTTCTTTTCTCATAAGAGTGTTGTCTCAGGCTTGAGAGCCTTGAGGAGACCTGGTATCGGTTTGTGGTTTCCTTGAGGAGGCTTGATATCAGTTGAGGGTGTCTTGAGTGACATCCTATTGGTTTGGTGGTACCATGAGGATCACCATATCATTTTGTGGAGACTCTAGATATGTGCCATATCAGTTTGTGACCTAGGGTTTCATCCATATTGATTTGTGAAGGGGATGGATAGTGTATCAACCTTGACCTTCCTTAGTGACCAAGTGAGTGAGACATAGATCCTATATCCTTGTTTCATGGTGTTACACATGGCCTTTCTTCTTGGACGTGTGTCTTCTAGGGTTCTAAGGTGGTGACACCTTCCCCTTGCTCTCTCTCTCATCAGCCATATATATATACCCCTTTCTTTCCATGCAAGAGTACCCTAGAGGTGAGGAGTATTACTATCCAGGAAGTGTCGTGGTTAGGGAGTTCGAGGACGTGTTTCCTAAAGAGTTTCCAGGTGCTACCCCACCCTGTCAGATTGATTTTAAGATCAATCTATTTCCTAGTACGCAACTCATAACTCGGACACCGTATAGGATGGCACCAACACAAATGGCAGAATTAAAGAGACACTTGCAAGAACTACTTGAAAAATGTTTCATCAGGTCGAGTATGTCATTGTGGGGTGCTCCAATGTTGTTTGTGAAGAATAAGGATGGGTCTATGAGGTTGTGCATAGATTACAGGCAGTTGAACAAGGTCACGATGAAGAATAGGTATCCCTTACCGAGGATAGATGATTTGTTTGATCAGTTGTATGGCACGATGGTGTTCTCAAAGATAGATCTATGGTCAGGCTATCATTAGTTGAGGATCAAGGAGGATGACATACCAAATTCAGCTTTTAGGATGAGGTATGGTCACTATATGTTCTTGGTTATGCCGTTTGGGCTGACCAATGCACCAACAGCTTTCATGGATTTGATGAATAGGGTGTTCTAACCGTTCCTTGGTCAGTTTGTAGTTATCTTCATAGATGACATTTTGATATATAGTCGGGATAGTTAATAGCATGAACAATATCTATGTCAGGCGTTGACAGTGTTGAGACAACACCAGCTCTATGCCAAGTTTAGCAAGTGTGAGTTCTGGTTGAAGGAAGTAGCTTTCTTGGTGCATGTTATATCTACAGAAGGAGTATGTGTAGATCCTAAGATGGTGTCCATGACAGAGTGGGAACATCCAAAGATGCTGACAGAAGTGTGCAGTTTTCTAGGTATTGGCAGGATACTACATGAGGTTCATCAAGGACTTCAGCGCTATCTCCCTACCCTTAAAAAGTTGACGGGAAAGGATGTGCCATTTATCTGGGATGATAGGTGTCGTTGTGTTTTTCAGTTGTTGAAGGAGAAGTTGGCAAGTGCACCAATTTTGGTCCTGCCAGAGTAGGGGAAAGGATACATAGTCTTCTGTGATGCATCCAAAAGTGGTATAGGTTGTGTGTTGATGCAAAACAAGCAAGTAGTTTCTTTTGTTTCTCGATAGCTTAAGATGCAGGAGGAAAAATACTTGAATCAAGATTTGGAGCTAGCTATTGTGGTTCATGCTTTAATGATTTAGAGGCACTATTTGTATGGGGAGAAGTGTCAGATCTTCATAGATCACAAGAACCTAAAGTTGAATATGAGATAGTGGCATTGTATGGAGTTGATCAAAGATTACGATTGCACGATTGATTATCACCTGGGAAAGGTGAATGTCATGGAAGATGCTTATAGAAGGAAGTCTTCATCTATGGATAGAGGTCAGTTGAATTCTTTAATGTGCCACAAGCGAGACATGCTGGTCTCCTTGCATCAGATGAATGTCAGGTTGGAAGTCTCTTTGTTAGCCAATTTGTTGCACAATTACAAGTGAAGCCTACATTGAGACAACAGATCAAAGAAGCTCAACAAACAGATAGTGTGACACAACAGATTAGATCAGACTTTGGCAGCAAGAAGCATGATGGTTTTCATGAGACAGAACATGGGATAGTATGTTATCATCACATGATAGTAGTTCCGGATGCGAATAACCTAAAGAATATGGTGTTGGAAGAGGCTCATAAATCTATGTATGCAATTCACCCAGGTATTACCAAGATGTACCACAATCTGAAGGATATGTATTGGTTGGCAGGTTTGAAGAAAGATGTAGTTGAGTTTGTCACAAGGTGTGCAGTATGCCAACAAGTCAAAGCTGAGCATCAGAAGCCTGCGGGAACGTTGCAACTGTTGCATATACCTCAGTGGAAATGGGATTATATGACTATGCACTTTGTGGTTGGTCTGCCTAGGACAACCAAAGGTTATGATTCCATTTGGGTAATCATTGACAAGTTGTCCAAGTCAGCACATTTTCTTGCTGTGAAGACAACATTCACATCAGAGTAGCTTGCTCAAGTCTATGTTGATGAGATAGTGCATTTGCAAGGTGTACCAGCAATTATCGTGTCTGATAGAGGTCCTCAATTCATAAGTCACTTTTGGGAACAACTGCACACGGCCTTGGGTACACAGTTGAAGTTTAGTACAACTTTCCACCCGTAAATAGATGGTCAATCTGAAAGGACCATCTAGATCTTGGAGGATCTATTGAGGGCTTGTGTTCTTCAATTTACAGGAAGTTGGGATATACACCTCAGTCTGATAGATTTCACCTACAATAATAATATCAATGAAATATTGACATGGCACCATATGAGGCGTTGTATGGGAGATGTTGTAGGTCTCCATTGTGTTGGTATGAGATAGGGGAGTATCAGATGTTGGGTCTTGATCTTGTGTAAAAGACAACAAAGAAGATCAAAGTGATACAGTAATAGTTGAAAGCAACATAGGATAGACAGAATTCGTATGCAGACAATCATCGTAGACCCTTGGAGTTCTAAGAGGAATACAAAGTATATCTAAAGGTCTCTCCCTAGAAATGTGTTTTGAGGTTTGGAAAGAAGGGTAAGTTGGCTCCCAGGTTTATGGGGCCTTACCCAGTTGTGGCATGAGTTGGGAAGGTGGACTACAAGTTGGAGTTGCCACTTGAGTTGCATAGGTTGCATCTAGTGTTCCATGTCAGTATGACAAGGAAGTGCCATTTGGATATAGAGTCAGTGTTACAGCCTGTGGAGGTGGAGCTTGATGAAGATATGACCTATGTGGAAGGTCTAGTGATGATCCTTGATCAGAGACTGAAGAAGTTGAAGAGGAAGGACCTTGTGCTTGTGAAGGTTCTTTGGCGTCATCGTGGTGTTGAGGAAGCGATGTGGGAGCTCGAAGAGGAGATGAGGAGCAAGTACCCATCTCTTTTCTATTAGGACTTCGGGGGTAAAATCCATGTTAGGGGTTTATGGCTTGTTAGGACCCTTATCCACATTTTGGGCTAACCCTATTTGTTTTTCTTAAGTGTGTTTCTTAGCTCCTTTCTCTAATCATCTAAGATGTAATTATGGCATGTTGGAGGTTTGTGTTCCTTGTTTGATCTTGTTGCTTTATGCTATTGTTTTGTGGAGAGGTTTTGGTGCAAGATGTAATTCACCCAGAATAGGGGTTGATGTGCAAGTTTGCCACCTCTAGAGTGTTTCTTCTCTCTCTTAGCATCATCTAGAGGAGAGAGGAAGTGTTGGGTGCCCTGTATTGGCCTTGGTTGAGTGGTGACATATTTGGTGATGTTTTGGGTACATGTTTGAGGTGTACTTTGCTCATAAGAGTGTTGTCTCGGGCTTGAGAGCCTTGAGGAGACATGGTATCAGTTTGTGGTTGCCTTGAGGAGGCTTGATATTGGTTAAGGGTGTCTTAAGGGACATCCTATCGGCTTGGTGGTACCTTGAGGATCACCATATCATTTTGTGGAGACTCTAGAGATGTGCCATATCGGTTTGTGACCTAGGGTTTCATCCCTATTGGTTTTTGAAGGGGATAGATGAGTGTATCGACCTTGACCTTCCTTAGTGACCAAGTGAGTAAGACATAGATCCTATCACCTTTTTACATGGTGTTACATGTGGCCTTTCTTCTTGGACATGTGTCTTCTAGGGTTCTAAGGTGGTGACACCTTCCCCTTGCTCTCTCTCTCATCGACCATGTATATATACCCCTTTCTTTTCGTCAAAGAGAACCATTTTAGTGATACTTGCTTTCCCTCCTTAGTGGTAGACCTTGAGCTTGAAGAGCACTCTCCCTTGGAGCTTGGTGGGTGATCCAAAAGCTTATGGTGCTCTCTTTCATCTTCTTCCTTGGTAATCCATGGTTTTCTAGCTTTCTTTCTCTCTTTCTTTATTTTCTCGTCCATGGACCTTGATATCGTCCTTCCAATCTTTTGCTTTCTTAACCATGGTCCTATCTTATCTCTTGGAGGTGTTGTGCTTGGAGGATATTCTTCCTCTACCTTGAGTTCATGAGCTTGGAGCTTGACCTTGGAGCTTAGAGCTTGGTGGTTGTTCTTGAGGTGGGTTATATAACTCTAAACCTACTTTTTTATTATCACCTTTTACTTATTATATTTCTCTTGATCTATGGCTCGTTATTGCTTGCATGCTAGTAACTTTTCTTTGGTAGCCTTGTGTTCTGTTTTGAGAATAGAAATTTGTGAATTTGCTACCATAAGTTGCACCCCTTTTTCCTTTGCCTAGTTAATAATGTCATCTTGAGGTAGAAGATGACTAAACCAATATGCTATGTAAACCGACATGCTAAACTGATATGCATTTTGCTAAACCGATATGCTTTTTGCTAAATTGGTATGCTTTTTGCTAAACCGATATACCTATCATGATGTGGTTTGTTATGACCTAGTGGTGACTAGTGAGGAAGAGTGTTGGATCGTGAGGCTTTTACTTGAGTATGAAAGTCAACATGGATAACCCTAACCTGACACACATGCAATCTGATACACCCTAGCCCGATAAATCTAGAGTAGAAGTGAGGAGTACCTTCCCTTAAGGCTTTGTCCGATATCCCATGATGGTGAAAGTGGTCGATATTCCTTGGTGATCTTTGAGGCCGGTACCCTAATTGTTGATATGGCTGATATCCCATGATGGCGAAGGTGGTCGATATCTAAAGATATACATTGGCTGATACCCTTTGAGATAGTATGGCCGATACACTCTCTTATGTAACTATAATCGATAACATTTTTGGTGCCCAATACCAAGTGATGATAAATCGATACTGACCTTGAGGTTGGTAGGTTGATACCCTACTTATGTTGGTTGCTCGATACCTAGGGTTAACTGATACCCTAACCCAAGCTGATACCCTATGTGATGTGTAGTGATGCATCTTGTTGATGCTAGGGTCACATGGTGTGATGTGATACCCTATGGTGTAATCAGGTGTATGATGTTGAAATCTAACTCTCTCTTCACATGTTTCATAATAATGATGGAAACCTTCTAAATATACTTCATAACAATGAAGGAAGTGATGATCTAAAGATGGTGTAACATACTGAAACTTGGACATATTCTCTTTTTGGCCCTTTTCCAAGCTTTTCATTTCCTTTATATCCTTTCTTGGATTTGATGTTTAATTAGTGCAATTTATAGTGATTTGGTGAACATTTATTCACTATTTATACCAATAGAAGGGTTTATGCACACATACCTCAGTGAAAGCTTTTTTAAGGATCTAAAATGCAAAATCATCACTTCAGTGGAACAATGATAAATAAATTTATCCAAGACCCCAAACCTTGCTTAATGTATTAAATAAGCTTAATTACCCTAATTAATGCTCTAAAATTTAATATAACTTTGTGATGTGTTTTAAAATCATAAAATGAGCCTAAATTTCAAATTTGGTTCAATTTGGATGTTGTTTGTGCAAGTTATGCAGTTTTAGGTACATTCTGCACTTTATGCAATTTACCCAATTGGTAGGTTTTCTTTGCAAATTATCATGTGCATTATAATCCTTGGATACTCCCTTACCATTCTCGAGCTTTTGAACCATGGGGCACGTGGTTGCACCTTGGTTTGAAGGTGTTTCTCACCAAGGGCATTTTAAGGATTACCCTCTTTATAAATGAGCTTATCTTTAAAAGCTATCGACCAATGAGGTTATTTCTTTGATTGGAGGATGGTGGGGATGGCCTAGAAGTCTCCGTGGGATTTTAGGACTGACCTTTGATATCCAAGAAGACTCTGTGAGCTGTCCTCTTGCATGGCCATGAAGCCCTAGGCTAAAGACACATGGAAAGTCCCATAGACACCTCATGCTTGACCTCTTTCTTTATATAGCCATATCTACCTCTTCCCCAACTCCAAATTCAAACACTCTTGCTCTCCTTGTCTTTCCCCCATCTTAGAGACTCGTTCCTACTCTATTTAGTCATGAAGGTGTTGTCCCAAGGTAAAAGAGAGTACTTACCTTGGTGAAGAAGGCTCCTAGGGCTCCAAATTTCTCTATTTAGGATTTATTAAGCTCCTCCTTGGTGATTTCGACCAAAACTAGTAAGTATCCTCCTTTCCTTCCTTGTTTTCATACTGTTAGTCTTCCTCCCACCTTCTTCTAGGTTGGAATAATGACCTTCCATGGTAAAACTCCACCTAGAGCCCTAAAACATCTCATCTCCATGCTCTTTTGCTAGGGTACCTCTAAAGTGGAGAAGGCGATCTTTGCTCAAGAAAGGAGCTTGGCTTGGAGCAACCAGACCTTCTTATCTTAGGATCCTTTATGTTTGGACCTGTCCACTTTCCCTAGAGGCGAGTTTCATAACCTTCTTCTCATATATTGCTTACTACATGCTTAAAACTCATGCTTCTATGTTTAAAATCGATGATAACCATCTCTATTCACCGTGTTCTTCTAGGGCTTTGGTTTCCTTCTATTTTACCTTTTCTAGCAGATCTAGTTTAGTTACCTATGCAACTCTGATACCTGATATTGGGTCAAATGGTGTTTTCTGCCTCTCTCTTCGCTTGTCTCGCTCGGTTTGATGTTGTGTCAATTTCTGATTGGCCGAATTTCAATAATTCATAACTTTTGATTCGTTTGTCCAAAAATTAAAGTAAAATATGTTATAAACTCAGAAAAGCATGTTCTTTTTAATAAAAACATTTTCAAGTATTGTTTTTGGGTTTTGTCAAAGGTGGCTTTCTAGAAAATGATTTAATCACATAAAAATCACCAAAAATACACTCTAAACATCATAACTTCAAAATATACAAAATTATATGTTTTCTTAATTAGGAGAACATAATAAGATCAATGGTGATATTTTCAGAGTCTAAATCAAGTATTTGCTCATAAAGTCAAAAATAAGGGTTTTCTTTACATTAATGCATATAACCTACACTAATACATGGTTATATGTAGGAAATAGGAAAAGTTTTTGGACTCAATAAAGTGATGAAAGTTGGTAGTTGAAATATTTTGAGAGGTATGTGCATTCCTTACACCCTAAGTTGTGATAATTACAACCAAACCCTATATTTTCCTAATGAGGCTTTATGAACCCTATTTCCTCTATTCATGATTCTTTTGTTAAATTGCCTCAAAATCAGTAATGATATTCTTTTTCTTGGGTATTGTACCACACTTCTATGTTTCAAATATATGATGCTTTTACTTGCCATGATTTATTTTCTAGAATGTTGATTTTATGGACTATTTAGCTATAGTAGTGGTACTTATGTACAACCACCCATAGTTAGGGCATGTTAATTCGCCCTGGGGAACGTCTTATTCTCCCCCTGGGGAATGTGTTATTTCTCCCCTATAAAAATTGTATAGGAGGCTGGGAATGTATTAATTCTCCCCTCACCTATAGGTTGGAGGTCTAGTAGTTGCCTCAACCCTACTTAGTTAAAATAGTCAATATTAATCATGGATGTAATTATTTTGTTATATTTTTGTTATGGCAAGCATCAATTTGATTATGCCTCATTCTCTTAGCCTTATCATCTTATGATGATTCAATATCTTTATGTTTCATGTTATTTACTTATCTCTTGTACTTGTTCATAATCTTGACACATACTTTGTTTTCCTTTCCCTTTTGTTGGGTGCTCTCCCAACCACCCAGGTTAGGACAAGTTGTTGAGTTGCACCAGAAAAACATAGCTTTGGGAACAGACCTAAAACTTGGAGATGTTGATCTGGAGACAAGATTTGAAGTAGTTTAGACTTCCCTCTATTTAGATCCTTTTTGTTGTAAACCCTAATTGGAGATTTTGATGTACTTGTGTAATCTTTTATGAAAGTTGAATATAGTCAGTTATTTTTATTCTGCTGCTACACTTTGGTCTTTTGCATACCATTACAAAAATTTGGAAAATTTATACCTATTCCAACATACCTTTTAGTGTCTTTGGAATGGATTTTAATTCTTAAAATTTTGTTTTAGTAAGGGGGTGATCTCGCCTCCTTACAGCACGGTATCAGAGCCTATGGTAGTTGGAATTTGACTATTTCAATTTTGTCTCCCTAGTTAGAATCATTGTGTTACCTTAAAGTGACATGTTAGCCCTAAAGTTGATCAATGGATGATGAAGGGTTGATTTAAGATCGTATAGTTTCACATTTGAATAATGATGAATAGATCCTTAAAATACTTACAAGTAAAAGATGCATAACTAACCATAGTAACTTGAGGTTGTTTAGCTTGGCCTTTAGGAAGCTACTAGGACATGAAGTTGAAAATAAAGGTGTCTAGAAAGGATCAGGGTTCAGGGGCTGGCAAGATTTTCCTTCACACCACTAGCTTAGTTTACGAGGACTCCCGAATCCATATGATACCGGCCTGGCCTGATCTGTAACACCCCTGACCTGGGTTATGGCTTAATCCTAGAAGTTTTTCTTAAGTAAGTTGCTTATAAACTTGTTTTTATCTTTTGAAAAGTAATTAAGTTCCTTTGTGAAGTTTATTTTCAAAATTTGAGCTTATATGCAAACTATGTGTGCATTATATGATAATCTAAGTGAAAAGTACAATTCACACAATAAGAAAGGTTATATTGCAAATGTGACATGTTGAAGGTATTCCAAGTATTTTTAATGTTATGAAAGAGAACATGATACTAAGTGGTGTCTTGAGCAAAAGTGAGGACTTGTGTAAATAATGCTAGGTGCTTGGTTCATCAATTGTAGTACAAATTGCAATATATTCAAAGTGTAGGGTTAATGTGTAAATTACCACCTCTAGATTGTTTTAACTCTTATCTAGTGTTATCTAGAGGAGAGAGAAATAATGATACAATATGTTTGAAGCATCTCAAAATGATAGCGCTCTTAATAATGAAGAAACCAAGAAAATGCATAAGTTGAAAGCTATATATGAACATATTGAGTTGTGGACTTAGAAGGAAGTCCCTATCGGCCATGGAGCCATAAGAAGAGCATCCAATAGTTTTTTTGAGTCTTAGTTTGGCCCATGACGGGCAAGGCACTTCAAAGAAGGAATAAAGCACCGATTTGCAACTTGTCTTGGAAAAGATGGAAATAAATATTATAATACAGTTAGTGGAAGGAGACTTGTCCTAGAATACAACTCAAGAGCCGACCCTTATCTCTTATATTATCCTTGGACTTTTATTTTTACATGGAAATATAATATTGTCATGCATGCAAAGAGTATGTGTCGACCTTGCATGGCTAGGTGGCATGAAACAACTTAAGCAAATGACACCTATTACACTCTTTTCTATAAGCCTCAAGTATAAATACCTTGACCTTCACTTGGTAGTGAGATTTTCAGATCTTAGAAAGTGACTTTCCCTCTTGTATTTTGCAATACCCTTCCTTGTGTCGCCCATAGTGAAGAGAGTGGAGTGGTGAAGCCTGGTATCGGCCAAGGAGAAGAGATATGGGCCAAAGTAGGTTGAAACAACCAAGTGAGGTGATATCACCCAAAGTGATTGAAGATATCATGCTAGAACTTGGAGATCAAGCCTTGGAGCTTGAAGAAGGATCATCTTCAACATTGTAATGTGAGGAGTTGAAGCTTGAAGATTGGAATCTATCAAAAATATCAATATGCATCTTAGGAATCATATCTAAGTGAATCATGTGTTTCATCATGTTTTTGTTCACATGACCATGACGTGCATGCCAAACATCACTAGTTTTAGAAACTAAAATAGTAGAAGATATATCATTACTTGAAGAAGCATTACATGAAACATAAGATAGTTTAATCAAACCACTACGAGTGTACGCAAGACCAATATAGGAATCATTCTTAAAAATTACGCCTCTATTGCCTTGACAGATCAAGGTATAACCAGAATTTTGTAACACTACTTGACTAATCAGATTTCTACGGAAAGAAGGTACATGTTGGACATCATGTAATCTAAGGATATTCTTAGAAGTAATCTTTATGTCCACACGTCCAAAGCCAACAATCGGGATGGTAGATGAATGATCTCCCCATTTGATCACTCTGTAGGATTCGGCCTAGTAGGTAGAAAAGAGGGATTGGTCAAAGCAAATATGGCAGGTGGAACCAGAGTCCAAGTATCAATCTGAGGATTAGTCAACAGAAAGAATATAAGGATTTTCTAACCTTGCTATAGAAGAGGAAGGGACCGCCCCCATAGTGATCATATTTACTTTAGGATTTTTAGGAGCCTGTACATTCTGCTTTCTCTGACCTTTGTGAAATCTGCACACATTCACTAAGTGGCTAGATTTATCACACACAAAGCAGACACATTTTTTTCCTTGATCACGATTATTATTACTCTGATTTTGGTGGTGCTTGTGGCCCTTAAAGGAAGGTTTAGATTTCTTATGGAGATGGGATTGGTTGGGTTTTTTCTTAGTCTTATCACCTATAACCATATTGACAGACGGGTTAGACTTCCTATCTTGTTCCCTATGTCTATCCTCAGTTTGTAGGGATTTAACTAAGGATTCCATGGACATGCTCCCTTGTTTATGCCTAAGGATCCTGGCGAAATCCTTCCTTGAAGGATGGAGTTTCTCTATGAGGGCTGATACTTGAACATTCTCATCAAGGTTGTAACCTTTAGCCATGGATTTAGACACTAAGTTTTGGTATTCTAGGACTTGAGCCAAAACAGGTTTATCATCAACCATATTATATGTTAGCCATTCAACAAAGGTGTAACGCTCAAGACCAGTGTCTTCTAGACCAAATTTAGAGTCTAAGGTAGTCCATAGTTCAAGAGCAGTTGGGATCCTATAGTAGATGTCATACAGTTCATCAGATAAAGCTGATAGGATCCTACCATGACAAAGGTAATCGGTTTCCTTAGAAATAGGAGTGGGGACAACCGGTTCAGGAACAACGGGTTCAGGTTGATCTTCTCCAAGAGGAGGTTTTCTAGTTGTGGTGTAGGAACCACAGGTGTAGACTCATTAGGAGGTAAGATGGATGACGTAAGTCCAAGGGATGTGATCCAAAATCACATTTTCTGTTGTCAACGATAGAAGTGCAAACTAGAAAAGCATTTTGGATGAAGGGAGGCTACATCATCAAGTGATAGTATAGTTTTCGAATCCATATTACTCAAACAGGCAGTAAGATGTATATCTAATTAAAAACTATTTAGGAATGAATTGGTCTGTCTATGCAATTGTTTATACACTCTAAAGCAGAGCAGTAAATAGATTAATCAGTCTTGAAAATTGTTGGAGAATAGTGGTTTGCCGTAAGCTGTAAACATATGTTAATTAGATATTGCAAGCAGTTAACCACCAAAACAAAATAGTAATATTAACTGTAAATCGGATTCGGAGAAAACGACAAATGAGTTTAGAAATCAGACACCATAGCTTGAAGATGAAGGCATGTAAGACACTGTCTTCAAGACAGATTCTGTCGCTCCTAGAACGAGCGTCTCCGGTGGTCTATCTCCACAATTTAGCCACCCCAACTCTAGTACAGCCGCTTGGTGCAAGTGAGAATACTGTGTTGAACTCGTTCCTTAGCCCTTGGTCGCAAACAGCAAATCAGACATTGTGAAGTAGTCGCCGACGTAGGACAGCAGTAAGGCATGGTGGTGTTTGGGAGAATAGGCTTGTTGTGGTGGAGAAATGAACAAAGGAGCACGAAGGTAACAACTATACAGTAGGAAGGGAACTGGTGTACAACAGTGAGGTAACCACGCTATAGCAGTAAAGGAACAATAACTTTGTATTGGAGGAAAGGAATCACAATATAACAGTATGGTAACCGTGGTACATCAACAAAGGAATCACGATACAGTAGTAAGGTAACCGCTGTATATGAGGAAAGGAACTGTTGTATGTCTCTTTGTATCTCAATGTCTGTTTGTTGTCTGTAGATCTTTCTACTCAAATGAGATCGGACGCCACCTTATATGGAGCACGTCTCAGCCGCCGCGGTAACTGCCTGTACCTGTTGGACTCTACAACGTACGTCATTAACATCGCTTTAATGGTTGGGTTTAATGGGTAGTCAAGAGAGGTTTATTGTTATTTCTTAAACATTGCCAACCGAGCTCCAAACGACACAACACAAAAAACAAAGTGTTGTTTTAGGAAACAAAACAAAATAAAATATTTCATAAAAAATAAATCCACGCACGCACCGAACCGAACTGAGCCAAGCTGAGTCTGGTGGGGTAGGCGGGCGAGTGAGTGAATGAACAAATGTGCATGCATGTGTGTGTGTTTTTATTTTAATATGAGAAATATGCAAGACAAGAAAAATAGCCTTATGCCCTTGAGCGGTCCTAACCTCTATGGTACCACTAGCACATATAAGGAGTTGTGTGGTTTCTGCTGTAGGCAGTAAGGGATAAAAGGTTGGTTGTAGAAAACTGAATTCTAGGACAGGAATACAACAAGAAGACCATGAAGAAATCCAAGAAGAAGATCAAGTTGACCAAGTTTAGCAATACCACAAGTATTGCTCGTATTAATTATGTTCTAAAGCACTGTGGATTACATTACATTGTGAGATAGAATTGTAGTAGGCATCTTGATGATGGAATGTTGTGTCCTGTTAAAAACAAACATATTGAACATGTTGATAATCATAAATATGGGATGATGTAGTGAGGGGAGGAGGCAGCAAGCTAGGAAATGGGGAATAGTAACGTAATAATGAGGATCCCTATAATAGAAATGAGAGACGGTTACATAGAAAAGACATGGTGTAGCTTAGAAATGAGACAAAGCAAGTTTTGGTGGTGTATACATGAGCTTTTATTAAATAAAAAGAGGTGTCATATAGAAAAAATGATGTTCTAGAACTACATAATGAGGCTCCATAGTTTAAAGTGAGACAGTGGAAATACAAAATGTAGCTAAAAACAAGGTGTTACATCGTAAAAACAAGGTTCTCATACTATGAAACGAGGTATCATAGCTTAGAAATTAGACATTGTATCTTCAACAAAGTATTAGAACAAAAAATGAGGTTTTAGGGTTTGAAGACAATATGTTGTATCGTAAAGATGAGGTGTTGTCACTACAAAATGAGGTGTGATAAATGAGACAATGTGGCTACCAAAATGCACTATTGTGATTGCAAACTAAGATGTTGTAGTTTAAAAATATGATGATGTCTCTAAAAAATGAGCATCGTGCTGTATAGACCAGAATGTGTGACTACAAAATGAGGTGTTGTAGCTTTGATACGAGACAATGTGTAAATGGTTAATCTTTACAACCAAACTTTTCATGATTATATTCAAAATGTAAATAATTTTTTGTTGGTTCATATTTATATTAGATTACTTGGAAGTCTATACATGAACACTACAAATTGAAACATTAAGTCATTCTATTACTCAATCAACAAAGAACTATTGGTATGTATGCCCAGAGAGACAATCATGTGATAATTATAATGGCATAACATGTAAATGATTTAATTCATTATAAAGGCCAGCTTCCAATTTATTTTGTATATTCAGTTATAAGATAATGAATAACATAATAAACATCAAAAGAATGATATTACTAAATAACATGTCTTCAAGTACGTGACTTGGAAGAAATGAGATCATACATATGTTAAGAGTACATATACATATTTTCATTGTCCCTAATCGATTGTTATTTTGGAAGGTTGATAGACAACAATAACACATAAGATCAGAGTGTGGGTTGGTTGATGACTGAATCTCATTAGTCATGATATGGCAATATCAAACCAAGTACATATAAACATGTTTGAGAATAGTGTATCAGACAGACCCACTGTGAGACTGACACATGGAAGCCATCACCATGGAAGTCATAGTTAGCTCTGACAGTAATGGCGGTGGTTGTGTTTCTTAGACCTGAAATCACTAGACTCATCACATGTCATTGTGTATGTTTTGACGTCATCAAATACAGTCCTAAAACATGGATTGTTATTACAGTGATGATTGGGTGACGTTGACAAATGGCAGTGAGTGATAGAGATGGGATTTGTCACTCCTACATGAGTATGATATCCAAGGCCTCTTGATTAGCGAGACTAAAAAAAGTATGGACATACACATGTAGGATAATATATGATATTGGGCTTACATATATCTCATGCAGTCTGCTCTGGTTCAAGAAAAAAGATTGAATGATAATGAGGATGAGTGTTCCATGCCTATAGTTCAATCTGGATATCAGTGACAAAAGAGTTATATAAACATTATAACACCATACGTAGATTGTAGGTTGAAGTTGTTCCCCAACTTTCTATTCACTTGGGTAGCACTGACGTGCTACTAGGCACCACTCTTTGCTTATGATGTCATAAATTGTTATGGACATTCACTACCAACATGATGTGGTACCTATAGGGTTACACACATAGGAACTCATCTAGAAGAGGAGTTTGATCTTGAATGACAATTTAATTGATTATTAAAGCATTTAGCTATTCAATTCATGCAAACAATACACAGATTGGCTGACTACACTACCAAACGACCCTCTCACTGGGTGATACAATTGTTTGGGCAGCCGAACGAGCGCCTCAGGTGTTGAGACAGTCGTTTGGGTTGTCAGCCTAATCGAAAAATCGAATTGGCTTAGTTCTGCCTTACGAATTGACCGATTCAAGCTGTTAAAATGAACGAATTGGCTCAACTCACCAGACAGGCATCTCACATAGGTGAGACAGCTCGGTTGAGCGGACAAAGGTTCTGGATGTTTCCCAAACTTGTTTTGATTTCACATTACTTGTGGTGTAAGGAATTAATATGTGATATTAATTGGAATAGAATTGTGAAACTTGTATGTAATTGGGAAACTACCAAATGATTGTCTCGTAGTGCATGATGATTGTCTCATGCTTCAAACAACTATCTAAGTGTGCCAGACAACTGTTGGAGTGTCGCAGGTTACAAAACTTCCATAATGGTTGTGAGAATTCAAGATCTTTTGGTCCTTTTTACTTCTACATAGTCTGGGAACCCTGACCTCTACTATACATAGAGGGGTATTAGGGAATTCCCAGAGTACAACACAGACAATTGAGAATCAATTACTCTGACAATTGTTGTCCTCTCTGGTTGTGATAACTATAAGGACCCTGACACACATTTTCGGCTAACCCTTTTTGTTTTGCTTAAGTGTGCAGCTTATATCCTTGCTCTAATAATCTAAGATGTAATTAGGGCATGTTGGAGGTTTGTGTTCCTTGTTTGAGCTTGTTTCTTAACGCTAGCATTTTGCGGAGAGGTTTTGGTGCAACACACAATTCACCTAGAATAGGGGTTGATGTGCAAGTTTGCCACCTCTAGAGTGTTTCTTCTCTCTCTCTTCGCATCATCTAGAGGAGAGAGGAAGTGTTGGGTGCCTTGTTTTGGCCTTAGTTAAGTGGTGACATCCTTGGTGATGTTTTGGGCAAATGTTTGAGGTGTGCTTTGCTCATAAGAGTGTTGTCTCAGGCTTGAGAGCCTTGAGGAGACCTGGTATCGGTTTGTGGTTTCCTTGAGGAGGCTTGATATCAGTTGAGGGTGTCTTGAGTGACATCCTATTGGTTTGGTGGTACCATAAGGATCACCATATCATTTTGTGGAGACTCTAGATATGTGCCATATCAGTTTCTGACCTAGGGTTTCATCCATATTGATTTGTGAAGGGGATGGATAAGTGTATCAACCTTGACCTTCCTTAGTGACCAAGTGAGTGAGACATAGATCCTATCTCCTTATTTCATGGTGTTACCCATGGCCTTTCTTCTTGGACGTGTGTCTTCTAATGTTCTAAGGTGGTGACACCTTCCCCTTGCTCTCTCTCTCATCGGCCATGTATATATACCCCTTTCTTTCCATGCAAGAGTACCCTAGAGGTGAGGAGTCTTACTATCCAGGAAGTGTCGTGGTTAGGGAGTTCGAGGACGTGTTTCCTAAAGAGTTTCCAGGTGTTCCCCCACCCCGTGAGATTGATTTTAAGATTAATCCGGTTCCTGGTACACAACTGATAGCTCGGACACCGTATAGGATGGCACCAACACAAATGGCAGAATTAAAGAGACAGTTGTAAGAACGGCTTGACAAATGTTTCATCAGGCCGAGTATGTCACTGTGGGGTGCTCCAATGTTGTTTGTGAAGAATAAGGATGGGTCTATGAGGTTGTGCATAGATTACATGAAGTTGAACAAGGTCACAATGAAGAATATGTATCCCTTACCGAGGATAGATGCATTGTTTGATCAGTTGCATGGCATGACGGTGTTCTCAAAGATAGATCTATGGTCAGGCTATCATTTGTTGAGGATCAGGGAGGATGACATACCAAAGTCAACTTTTCGGATGAGGTATGGTCACTATGAGTTCTTAGTTATGCCATTTGGGATGACCAATGGACCAATAGCTTTCATGAATTTGATGAATAGGGTGTTCTGACCGTTCCTTGGTCAGTTTGTAGTTATCTTCATAGATGACATTTTGATATATAGTCGGTATAGTTAATAGCATGAACAACATCTGTGTCAGGCGTTGATAGTGTTGAGACAACACCAGCTCTATGCCAAGTTTAGCAAGTGTGAGTTCTGGTCGAAGGAAGTAGCTTTCTTGGTGCATGTTATATCTACATAAGGAGTATGTGTAGATCCTAAGAAGGTGTCCATGACATAGTGGGAACAACCAAAGATGCTGATAGAAATGTGCAGTTTTCTAGGTATTGGCAGGATACTACATGAGGTTCATCAAGGACTTCAGTGCTATCGCCCTACCCTTAAAAAAGTTGATGAGAAAGGATGTGCCATTTATCTGGGATGATAGGTGTCATCGTGTTTTTCAGTTGTTGAAGGAGAAGTTGACAAGTGCACCAGTTTTGGTCCTGCCTGAGTAGGGGAAAGGATACATAGTCTTTTGTGATGCATCCAAAAGTGGTCTGGGTTGTGTGTTGATGCAAAACAAGCAAGTAGTTTCTTTTGCTTCTCGACATCTTAAGATGCACGAGGAAAAATACTTGACTCATGATTTGGAGATAGCTATTGTGGTTCATGCTTTAAAGATTTAGAGGCACTATTTGTATGGGGAGAAGTGTTAGATCTTCATAGATCACAAGAACCTAAAGTAAACCTTTTCACTGTAGGAGTTGAATATGAGACAGTGGAATTGTATGGAGTTGATCAAAGATTAGGATTGCATGATTGATTATCACCTGGGAAAGGCGAATGTCATGGCAGATGCTTTGAGAAGGAAGTCTTCATCTATGGATAGAGGTCAGTTGAATTCTTTAATGTGCCACAAGCGAGACATGCTGGTCTTGTTGCATCATATGAATGTCAGGTTGGAAGTCTCTTTGTTAGCCAGTTTGTTGCACAATTACAAGTGAAGCCTACATTGAGACAACAGATCAAAAAAGCTCAACAAACAGATAGTGTGACACAGCAGATTAGATCAGACTTTGGTAGCAAGAAGCATGATGGTTTTCATGAGACAGAAGATGGGATAGTATGTTATCATCACATTATAGTAGTTCCTGATGCGAATAACCTAAGGAATATGGTATTGGAAGAGGCTCATAAATCTATGTATGCAATTCACCCAGGTAGTACGAAGATGTACCACAATCTGAAGGATATGTATTGGTTGCCAGGCTTGAAGAAAGATGTAGTTAAGTTTGTCGCATGGTGTGTAGTATGTCAACAAGTCAAAGATGAGCATCAGAAGCCTGCAGGAATGCTGCAACTGTTGTCTATACCTCAGTGTAAATGGGATCATATGACTATGGACTTTGTGGTTGGTCTGCCTAGGACAACCAAAAGTTATGATTCCATTTGGGTAATCATTGATAAGTTTTCCAAGTCAGCACATTTTCATGTCGTGAAGACAACATTCACATCAGAGAAGCTTGCTCAAGTCTATGTTGATGAGATAGTGCATTTGCAAGGTGTACCAGCAACTATCATGTTTGATAGAGGTCCTCAACTCATAAGTCACTTTTGGGAACAACTGCACATGGCCTTGGGTACGCAGTTGAATTTTAGTACAACTTTCCAGCCGCAGATAGATGGTCAATATGAAAGGACCATCCAGATCTTGGAGGATCTATTGAGGGTTTGTGTTCTTCAATTTACAGGAAGTTGGAATATACACCTCAGTCTGATAGATTTCGCCTACAGTAATAATATCAAAGAAATATTGACATGGCACCATATGAGGCGTTGTAGGTCTCCATTGTGTTGGTATGAGATAGGGGAGTATCAACTGTTGGGTCCTGATCTTGTGCAAAAGACAACAAAGAAGATCAAAGTGATACAATAATAGCTGAAAGCAGCATAGGATAGACAGAATTCATATGCAGACAATCACCGTAGACCCTTGGAGTTCCAAGAGGAATACAAAGTATATCTGAAGGTCTCTCCCTAGAAATTTGTTTTGAGGTTTGGGAAGAAGGGTAAGTTGGCTCCCAGGTTTATGGGGCCTTACCCAGTTGTGGCATGAGTTGGGAAGGTGGCCTACAAGTTGGAGTTGCCACTTGAGTTGCATGGGTTGTATCTAGTATTCCATGTCAGTATGCTGAGGAAGTGCCATTTGGATATAGAGTCAGTGTTACAGCCTGTGGAGGTGGAGGTTGATGAGGATATGACCTATGTGGAAGGTGTAGTGATGATCCTTGATCAGAGACTGAAGAAGTTGAATAGGAAGGACCTTGTGCTTGTGAAGGTTCTTTGGCGTCATCGTGGTGTTGAGGAAGCGATGTGGGAGCTCGAAGAGGAGATGAGGAGCAAGTACCCATCTCTTTTCTATTAGGATTTTGGGGGCAAAATCCATGTTTGGGGTTTATGGCTTGTAAGGACCATGATCCACATTTTGGGATAACCCTATTTGTTTTTCTTAAGTATGTTGATTAGCTCCTTTCTCTAATCATATAAGATGTAATGATGTCATGGTGGAGGTTTGTGTTCCTTGTTTGATCTTGTTGCTTTATGCTAGTGTTTTGTGGAGAGGTTTTGGTGCAAGACATAATTCACGCAGAATAGGGGTTTATGTGCAAGTTTGCCACCTCTAGAGTGTTTTATATCTCTCTTAGCATCATCTAGAGGAGAGAGGAAGTGTTGGGTGCCCCGTATTGGCCTTGGTTGAGTGGTGACATCCTTGGTGATGTTTTCGGTACATGTTTGAGGTGTGCTTTGCTCATAAGAGTGTTGTCTCGGGCTTGAGAGCCTTGAGGAGACATGGTATCGATTTGTGGTTGCCTTGAGGAGGCTTGATATTGGTTGAGGGTGTCTTAAGGGACATCCTATCGGCTTGGTGGTACCTTGAGGATCACCATATCATTTTTTGGAGACTCTAGAGATGTGCCATATCGGTTTGTGACCTAGGGTTTCATCCCTATTGGGTTGTGAAGGGGATAGATGAGTGTATCGACCTTGACCTTCCTTAGTGACCAAGTGAGTAAGAGATAAATCCTATCACCTTTTTTCATGGTGTTACATGTGGCCTTTCTTCTTGGACATGTGTCTTCTAGGGTTCTAAGGTGGTGACACCTTCCCCTTGCTCTCTCTCTCATCGGCCATGTATATATACCCCTTTGTTTCCGTGCAAGAGAACCCTTTTAGTGATCCTTGCTTTCCCTCCTTAGTGGCCGACCTTGAGCTTGAAGAGCACTCTCACTTGGAGCTTGGTGGGTGATCCCAAAGCTTATGGTGCTCTCTTTCATCTTCTTCCTTGGTAAGACATGGTTTTCTAGCTTTCTTTCTCTCTTTCTTTCATTTCTCGGCCATGGACCTTGGTATCATCCTTCCTCTTTTTTTTTCTTCTTAACCATGGTCCTATCTTATCTCTTGGAGGTGTTGTGCTTGGAGGATATTCTTCCTCTACCTTGAGTTCGTGAGCTTGTAGCTTAGAGCTTGGTGGTTGTTCTTGAGGTGGGTTATATAACTCTAAACCTACTTTGTTATTATCACCTTTTACTTATTATATTTCTCTTGATCTATGGCTCGTTATTGCTTGCATGCTAGTAACTTTTCTTTGGTAGCCTTGTGTTCTATTTTGAGAATAGAAATTTGTGAATTTGCTACCATAAGTTGCACCCATTTTTCCTTTTCCTAGTTAATAACGTCATCTTGAGGTAGAAGATGACTAAACCAGTATGCTATGTAAACCGACATGCTTAATCGATATGCATTTTGCTAAACCGATATGCTTTTTGCTAAATTGATATGCTTTTTGCTAAACTGATATACCTATCATGATTTGGCTTGTTATGACCTAGTGGTGACTAGTGAGGAAGAGTGTTGGATCGTGAGGCTTTTACTTGAGTATGAAAGTCAACATGGATAACCCTTACCCGACACACATGCAATCCGATACACCCTAGCCTGATAAATCTAGAGTAGAAGTGAGGAGTACCTTCCTTTGAGGCTTTGTCCGATATCCCATGATGGTGAAAGTGGTCAATATTCCTTGGTGATCTTTGAGGCCGATACCCTAGTTGTTGATATGGTTGATATCCCATGATGGCAAAGGTGGTCGATATCTAAAGATATACATAGGTCGATACCCTTTGAGATAGTATGGCCGATAAACTCTCTTATGCAACTCTAATCGATAACATTTTTGGTGCCCAATACCAAGTGATGATAAATCGATACTGACCTTGAGGTTGGTAGGTTGATACCCTACTCAGGTTGGTTGCTCGATACCTAGGGTTAACTAATACCCTAACCCAAGCAGATACCCTATGTGATGTGTAGTGATGCATCTTGTTGATGCTAGGGTCACATGGTGTGATGTGATACCCTATGGTGTAATCAGGTGTATGATGATGAAAGCTAACTCTCTCTTTACATGTTTCATAATAATGATGGAAACCTTCAAAATATACTTCATAACAATGAAGGAAGTGATGATCTAAAGATGGTGTGACATACTGAAACTTGGACATATTCTCTTTTTGGCCCTTTTCCAAGCTTTTCATTTCCTTTATATCCTTTTTTGGCTTTGATGCTTAATTAGTGGAATTTATAGTGATTTCATGAACATTTATTCACTACTTATACCAATAGAAGGGTTTATGCACAAATACCTCAGTGAAAGCTTATTTAAGGATCTAAAATGCAAAATCATCACTTCAGTGGAACAATAAATAAATTTATCCAAGGCCCCAAACCTTGATTAATGTATTAAACAAGCTTAATTACCCTAATTAATGCTCTACAATTTAATATAACTTTGTGATGTGTTTTAAAATCATAACATGAGCCTATATTTCAAATTTGGTTCAATTTGGATGTTGTTTGTGCAAGTTATGCAGTTTTAGGTACATTCTGGACTTTATGCAATTTACCCAATTGGTAGGTTTTCTTTGCAAATTATCATGTGCATTATAATTCTTGGATACTCCCTTACCATTCTCGAGTTTTTGAACCATGGGGCACCTGGTTGCACCTTGGTTTGAAGGTGTTTCTCACCAAGGGCATTTTAGGGATTACCCTCTTTATAAATGAGCTTAACTTTAAAAGCTATCCACCAATGAGGTTATTTCTTTGATTGGAGGACGGTGGGGATGGCCTATAAGTCTCCATGGGCTTTTAGGACTGACCTTTGATATCCAAGAAGCCTCTGTGAGGTGTCCTCTTGCATGGCCATGAAGCCCTAGGCTAAAGACACATGGAAAGTCCCATAGACACCTCATGCTTGACCTCTTTCTTTATATAGCCATATCTACCTCTTCCCCAACTCCAAATTCAAACACTCTTGCTCTCCTTGTGTTTCCCCCAGCTTAGAGCCTCATTCCTACTCTATTTAGCCATGAAGGTGTTATCCCAAGGTAAAACAGAGTGCTTACCTTGGTGAAGAAGGCTCCTAGGGTTCCAAATTTCTCTATTTAGGATTTATTAAGCTCCTCCTTGGTGATTTCGACCAAAACTAGTAAGTATCCTCCTTTCCTTCCTTGTTTTCATACTGTTAGTCTTCCTCCCACCTTCTTCTAGGTTGGAATAATGACCTTCCATGGTAAAACTCCACCTAGAGCCCTAAAACATCTCATCTCCATGCTCTTTTGCTAGGGTACCTCTAATGTGGAAAGGCGATCTTTGCTCAAGAAAGGAGCTTGGCTTGGAGAAACTAGACCTTATTATCTTAGGATCCTTTATGTTTGGACATGTCCACTTTCCCTAGAGGCGAGTTTCATAACCTTCTTCTCATATATTGCTTACTACATGCTTAAAACTCATGCTTCTATGTTTAAAATCGATGATAACCATCTCTATTCACCGTGTTCTTCTAGGGCTTTGGTTTCCTTCTATTTTACCTTTTCTAGCAGATCTAGTTTAGTTACCTATGCAACTTTGATACCTGATATTGGGTCAAATGGTGTTTTCTGCCTCTCTCTTCGCTTGTCTCGCTCGGTTTGATGTTGTGTCAATTTCTGATTGGCTGAATTTCAATAATTCATAACTTTTGATTCGTTTGTCCAAAAATTAAAGTAAAATATGTTATGAACTTAGAAAATCATGTTATTTTTAATAAAAACATTTTCAAGTATTGTTTTTGTGTTTTGTCAAAGGTGGCTTTCTAGAAAATGATTTAATCACATAAAAATCACCAAAAATACACTCTAAACATCATAACTTCAAAATATACAATATTATATGTTTTCTTAATTAGGAGAACATAATAAGATCAATGGTGATATTTTCAGAGTCTAAATCAAGTATTTGCTCATAAAGTCAAAAATAAGGGTTTTCTTTACATTAATGCATATAACCTACACTAATACGTGTTTATATGTAGGAAATAGGAAAAGTTTTTGGACTCAATAAAGTGATGAAAGTTGGTAGTTGAAATATTATGAGAGGTATGTGAATTCCTTACACCCTAAGTTGTGATAATTGCAACCAAACCCTATATTTTCCTAATGAGGCTTTATGAACCCTATTTCCTCTATTCATGATTCTTTTGTTAAATTGCCTCAAAATCAATAATGATATTCTTTTTCTTGGGTCTTGTACCACACTTCTATGTTTCAAATATATGATGCGTTTACTTGCCATGATTTATTTTCTAGAATGTTGATTTTATCGACTATTTAGCTATAGTAGTGGTACTTATGTACAACCACCCATAGTTAGGGCATGTTAATTCGCCCTGGGGAACGTCTTATTCTCCCCCTAGGGAATGTGTTATTTCTCCCCTATAAAAATTGTATAGGAGGCTGGGAATGTATTAATTCTCCCCTTACCTATAGGTTGAAGGTCTGGTAGTTGCCTCAACCCTACTTAGTTAAAGTAGTCAATATTAATCATGGATGTAATTATTTTGTTATATTTTTAATATGGCAAGCATCAATTTGATTATGCCTCATTCTCTTAGCCTTATCATCTTATGATGATTCAATATCTTTATGTTTCATGTTATTTACTTATCTCTTGTACTTGTTCATAATCTTGACACATACTTTGTTTTCTTTTCCCTTTTGTTGGGTGCTCTCCCAACCACCCAAGTTAGGACAAGTTGTTGAGTTGCACCAGGAGAACATAGCTTTGGGAACAGACCTAATATTTGGAGATGTTGATCTGGAGACAAGATTTGAAGTAGTTTAGACTTCCCTCTATTTAGATCCTTTTTGTTGTATCTTGTTGTAAACCCTAATTGGAGATTTTGATGTACTTGTGTAATCTTTTATGAAAGTTGAATATAGTCAGTTATTTTTATTCTGCTGCTACACTTTGGTCTTTTGCATACCATTACAATAAATTTGGAAAATTTATACCTATTCCAACATACCTTTTAGTGTGTTTGGAATGGATTTTAATTCTTAAAATTTTGTTTTAGCAAGGGGGTGATCTCGCCTCCTTACAGCTTGGTATCAGAGCCTATGGTAGTTGGAATTTGACTATTTCAATTTTGTCTCCCTAGTTAGAATCCTTGGATTACCTTTAAGTGACATGTTTGCCCTAGAGTTGATCAATGGATGATGAAGGGTTGATTTAAGATCATATAGTTTCACATTTGAATAATGATGAATAGATCCTTAAAATACTTACAAGTAAAAGATGCATAACTAACCATAGTAACTTGAGGTTGTTTAGCTTGGCCTTTAGGCAGCTACTAGGTCATGAAGTTGAAAATAAAGGTGTCTAGAAAGGATCAGGGTTCATGGGTTGTCAAATTTTCCTTCGCACCACTAGCTTAGTTTACGAGGACTCCCGAATCCATATGATACCAGCCTGACCTGACCTGTAACACCCCTGACCTGGGTTATGGCTTAACCCTAGAAGTTTTGCTTAAGTAAGTTGCTTATAAACTTGTTTTTATCTTTTGAAAAGTAATTAAGTTCCTTTGTGAAGTTTATTTTCAAATTTGAGCTTATATGCAAACTATGTGTGCATTATATGATAATCTAAGTGAAAAGTACAATTCACACAAGAAGAAGTGTTATATTGAAAATGTTACATGTTGAAGGTATTCCAAGTATTTTTAATGTTATGAAAGAGAATATGATACTAAGTGGTGGCTTGAGCAAAACTAAGGACTTGTGTAAATAATGCTAAGTGCTTGGTTCATCAATTATAGTACAAATTGCAATATATTCAAAGTGTAGGGTTAATGTGTAAATTACCACCTCTAGATTGTTTTTAATCTTATCTAGTGTTATCTAGAGGAGAGAGAAAGAAGGATACAATATGTTTGAAGCATCTTAAAATGATAGCACTCTTAATAATGAAGAAACCAAGAAAATGCATAAGTTGAAAGCTATATATGAACATATCGAGTTGTGGACTTAGAAGGAAGTCCCTATCGGCCATGGAGCCATAAGGAGAGCATCCGATCAAATTTTTGAGTCTTAGTTTGGCCCATGACGGGTAAGGCACTTCAAAGAAGGAATAAAGCACCGATTTGCAACTTGTCTTGGAAAAGATGGAAATGAATTTTATAATACAGTTAGTGGAAGGAGACTTGTCCTAGAATACAACTCAAGAGACGACCCTTATCTCTTATATTATACTTGGACATTTATTTTTACATGGAAATATAATATTGGCATGCATGCAAAGAGTATGTGTCGACCTTGCATGGCTAGGTGGCATGAAACAACTTAAGTAAATGACACCTATTACTCTCTTTTCTATAAACCTCAAGTATAAATACCTTGACCTTCACTTGTTACTGGGATTTTCAGATCTTGGAAAGTGACATTCCCTCTTATATCGTGCAATACCCTTCCTTGTATCGCCCATAGTGAAGAGCGTGGAGTGGTGAAGCCTGGTATCGGCCAAGGAGAAGAGATATCGGCCAAAGTAGGTTGAAACAACTAAGTGAGGTGATATCGCCCAAAGTGATTGAAGATATCATGCTAGAACTTGGAGCTCAAGCCTTGGAGCTTGAAGAAGGAACATCTTCAACATTGGAATGTGAGGAGTTGAAACTTGAAGATTGGAATCTATCAGAAATATCAATATGCATCTTAGGAATCAGATCTAAGTGAATCATGTGTTTCATCATGTTTTTGTTCACATGACCAAGACATGCATGCCAAACATCACTACTTTTAGAAACTAAAATAGTAGAAGATATATCATTACTTGAAGAAGCATTACATGAAACAGAAGATAGTTTAATCAAACCACTACGAGTGTATGCAAGACCAATATAGGAACCATTCTTAGAAATTACGACTCTATTGCCTTGACACAACAAGGTATAACCAGAATGTTTTAACACTACTTGACTAATCAGATTTCTATGGAAAGAAGGTACATGTTGGACATCATGTAATATAAGGATATTCTCAGAAGTAAGCTTTATGTCCACACGTCCAAAGCCAACAATCAGGATGGTAGATGAATGATCTCCCCATTTGATCACTCTGTCAGATTCGGCTTGGTAGGTAGAAAAGAGGGATTGGTCAAAGCAAATATGGCAGGTGGCACCGGAGTCCAAGTACCAATCTGAGGATAATTCAACAGAAAGAATAGAAGGATTTTCTAACCTTTCTATAGAAGAGGAATGGACCGCCCCCACAATGATCATATTTACTTTAGGATTTTTAGGAGCCTGTACATTATGCTTCCTCTGACCTTTGTGAAATCTACACACATTCGCTAAGTGGCCAGGTTTATCACACACAAAGCAGACACATTTTTCTCCTTGATCACGATTATTATTACTCTAATTTTGGTGGCGCTTGTGGCCCTTAAAGGAAGGTTTAGATTTCTTATGGAGATGGAATTGGTTGGGTTTTTTCTTAGTCTTATCACCTATAACCATATTGAAATACGGGTTAGACTTCCTATCTTGTTCCCTATGTCTATCCTCGGTTTGTAGGGATTTAACTAAGGATGCCATGGACATGTTCCCTTGTTTATGCCTAAGGATCCTGGCGAAATCCTTCCTTGAAGGAGGGAGTTTCTCTATGAGGGCTGCTACTTGAACATTCTCATCAAGTTTGTAACCTTTAGCCATGGATTTAGACACTAAGTTTTGGTATTCTAGGACTTGAGCCGAAACATGTTTATCATCAACCATATTATATGTTAGACATTCAACAAAGGTGTAACACTCAAGACCAGTGTCTTCTAGACCAAATTTAGAGTCTAAGGCAGTCCATAGTTCAAGTGCAGTTGGGATCCTATAGTAGATGTCATACAGTTCATCGGATAAGGCTGATAGGATCCTACCATGACAAAGGTAATAAGTTTCCTTAGAAACAGGAGTGGGTACAACCAGTTCAGGAACAACAGATTCAGGTTGATCTTCTCCAAGAGGAGGTTTTCTAGTTGTGGTGTAGGCACCACAGGTGTAGACTCATTAGGAGGTAAGATGGAGGACATAAGTCCAAGGGATGTGAGCTAAAATCACATTTTCTATTGTCAAGGATGGAAGTGCAAACTAGAAAAGTGTTCTGGGTGAAGGGAGGCTACATCATCAAGTTATAGTATAGTTTTTGAATCCATATTACTCAAACAGGTAGTAAGATGTATATCTAATTAACAACTATTTAGGAATGAATCGGTCTGTCTATGCAAATGTTTATACAATATAAAGTAGAGCAGTAAACAGATTAATCTGTCTTGAAAATTGTTGGAGAATAGTTGTTTGCCGTAAGCTGTAGATAGATGTTAATTAGATATTGCAAGCAGTTAACCACAAAAATGCAGCAGTAATATTAACTATAAATCGGATTCAGAGAAAACGGAAAATGAGTTTAGAAATCAAACACCAGAGCTTGAAGATGAAGGCATGTGAAACACTGTCTTCAAGAGAGATTCCACCGCTCCTAGCACGAGCGTCTCCGGTGGTCTATCTCCAAGATTTAGCCACCCCAACTCTAGTACAACCTCTCGGTGCAAGTGAGAGTACTGTGTTGAACTCGTTCCTTAGCCCTTGGTCGCAAACATCAAATCAAACGTCGTGAAGTAGTCGCCGACGTAAGACAACAGCAAGGCATGGTGGTGTTCAGGAGAATATGCTTGTTGTGGTGGAGAAAGGAACAAAGGAGCACGAAGGTAACAGCTGTACAGTAGGAAGGGAATTGGTGTATAGCAGTGAGGTAACCACGCTATAGCAGTAAAGGAGCAACAACTTTGTACTAGAGGAAAGGAATCACAACACAATAGTATGGTAACCGCGGTACATAAACAAAGGAACCGCAAAACAGCAGTAAGGTAACCGTTGTATATGAGGAAAGGAACGGTTGTATATCTCTTTGTATCTCAATGTCTGTTTGTTGTCTGTAGATCTGTCTACTCAAATGAGATCGGACGCCTCCTTATATGGAGCACGTCTCAGCCGCTGCGGTAACTTCCTGCACCTGTTGGGCTCTCCAGCGTACGTCATTAACATCGCTTTAATGGTCGGCTTTAATGGGTAGTAAAGAGAGGTTTATTGTTGTGTATTAAACATTTTCAATCGAACTCCAAACGACGCAACACAGAAAACAAAGCATTGTTTCAGGAAACAAACAAAATAAAATATTTCATAAAAAGATAAATCCACGCAGGCACCGAACCGAACTGAGCCGAGTCGAGTCTGGTGGGGCAGGCGGGCGAGTGAGTGAACAAACGAATGCGCATGCGCGCGTGTGTGTTTTTATTTTAATTTGAGAAATACACAAGACAAGAAAAATAGCCTTATGCCCTTGAGGGGTCCTAACCTCTATGCTACCACTAGCACATATAAGGAGTTGTGTGGTTTCTGCTATAGGTAGTAAGGGATAAAAGGTTGGGTGTAGAAAACTGAATTCTAGAACATGAATACAACAAGAAGACCATGAAGAAATCCAAGAAGAAGATCAAGTTGACCAAGTTTAGCAATACCACAAGTATTGCTGGTATTAATTATGTTCTGAAGCACTGCGAATTACATTACATTGTGAGATAGAATTGTAATAGGCATCTTAATGATGGAATCTTGTGTCCTGTTAAATACAAACATATTGAAGATGTTGATAATAAGAAATATGAGATGATGTAGTGAGGGTAGGAGGCAGTAAGCTAGGAAATGGGGAATAGTAACGTAATAATGAGGAGCCCTACAATAGAAATGAGAGACAGTTACATAGAAAAGACATGGTGTAGATTAGAAATGAGACAAAGCAAGTTTTGGTGGTGTATACATGAGCTTTTATTAAATAAAAAGGTGTCATATAGAAACAATGATGTTCTAGAACTACATAATGAGGCTCCATAGTTTAAAGTGAGATAGTGGAAATACAAAATGTAGCTAAAAACAAGGTGTTACATTGTAAAAACAAGGTTCTCATACTGTGAAACGAGGTATCATAGCTTAGAAATTAGACATTGTATCTTCAACAAAGTATTAGAACAAAAAATGAGGTTTCAGGGTTTGAAGACAAAATGTTGCATCGTAAAGATGAGGTGTTGTCACTACAAAATGAGGTGTGATAAATGAGACAATGTGGCTACCAAAAAGCACTACTGTGAGTACAAACTAAGATGTTGTAGTTCAAAAATATGATGATGTCTCTAAAAAATGAGGCATCCTACTGTATAGACCAGAATGTGTGACTACAAAATGAGGTATTGTAGCTTTGATACGAGACAATGTGTAAACAGTTAATCTTTACAATCAACTTTTTTCATGATTATATTCAAAATGTAAATAATTTCTTGTTGGTTCATATTTATATTAGATTACTTGGAAGTCTATACATGAACAATACAAATTGAAACATTAAGTCATTCTATTACTCACGAGAGAGCCAATCATGTGATGATTATAATGGCATAACATGTAAATGATTTGATTAATTATAAAGGCAAGCTTCCAATTTATTTTGTATATTCAGTTATAAGATAATGAATAACATAATAAACATCAAAAGAATGATATTACTCAATGACATGTCTTCAAGTAAGTGACTTGGAAGAAATGAGATCATACAAATGTTAAGAGTACATATACATATTTTCATTGTCCCTGATCAGTTGTTATTATGGAAGGTTGATAGACAACAATAATACATAAGATCAAAGTGTGGGTTGGTTGATGACTAAATCTCATTAGTCATGATATGGCAATATCAAACCAAGTACACATAATGTAAAGACCAAGTCTCTACTATTAAACATGATAAAAAAAATACATAAAATGTGTGGCAGTGGAAGAAATAAAACTTGACTTTATTCAAAATGTATAAAGAGTACATTATAAAAATTTCCATAAAGGAAGTACAACTTTATACAAAACATATGATCTATAGGTAGAGGAAGACTTAGACTAAGCCAATATTGTCTCCAAACAAAACAACTTAATATATAAAGGCAACTATGAACATGCAAGCTATATGTTCCTTTTCTTCTTGTCCTATCCTTAGCCTTAGGTTCACCAAGCTTCCATGCGCACTCTGATCCTAGCCTGGATGGTTGGGGTCATCCAGCAAGGGAAGGATAAAAGTATGTGTTATTCAAAAGGAATAAGGCAAGTAATAGCCAACAACATTGCATAATAAAAGATTATCTATGCTACAAGATCTTAAGAGAATGAGACAAATATTCAAATAAGAAATAGAGAACTGCCATAATCAATCACCACAATAACAATCACATAGCATGAATATATTAAGACACAAACTCATCTCAATGTAGGGTGAGGCACCTACCGGACCTCACCAATGGCAGGGGGACTAAAACCCCAGTGCCTAAAAAGTGGTAGGGGGACTAAAACCCCAGTGCCTAATATATAAAATGGCAGGGGGACTAAAACCCCAGTGCCCGACAGGAGGACTAAAACCTCAGTTCCCTATGGGTGGTTTGTACTCATGTACACTACATTGTCATTTGGCCTAAAATACATCATGCTTAAATAGTCACTTGGCAGTATTGAGAGATATAAAAGTAACATTTGCATCATAGCATTTTGGAATAAAACCCATGAATGAACCACATAAAGGATCCAACATAGGCTATAGCAAGATTAAATATTTCACATAAGTGAGCCACAAATGCAATTGATTCATCAAAGAAGTAAAAGAGCCAAACATGCATTTAGGAGAATAAAAAGGCTAGCACAATAATGATTGTGGGGTTGGAAAAGACCCAACTGAGAGATTAGGATTGTTTGCACAATAATCATTCACATAGATTTCACATTCATCATGGATGTCACATACTAAAATAGGCTTCACATACAAAAATAGGATCCACATACCTATTTTAATTAATTACCATCAAATTCACTAATCTGATTGTATCCAATTCCATATTTCCCTAGTTATAAACATTACGCATGAATTAATATATATATAAGGCTTAAAGCATAGGAAAAACCAATATTTTACAAAACCGTGATTTAAGGTTCAAAACCTAGTCTAAACAATTAGTCATATTCTCCTGAATAATAAAACATATTTTATTTTACAAATTGGAGTTAAAATGAATTAATTATGTATTTTAGAACATTTTATACACTTAAAAAGGAATTCAAAGCAAACTTCAAAAAAGGAATCCAAATCATGACTCAAAAACTTCAAAATCGAATTCTACATTAAAAATCCTTTCCATTGACTATTTATTCGAATTTTTCTGACATGGGAATGATTTATTATGAATTAAATCATCTCAGCCAATCAAAATTCAGGGAAGAGCCACATCAGCAAAATAAGGGGCGATTGGGCCACTGAGGCCGGGCCCACGCTGACACGGACCAATCACAATTGGCCACATCAGCAGGTCCACTCTCGCTGACCTAGGTCAAAGGCGAGGGAGCAAAGATGGAAAAGACTGAAATACCCTTGCTTACAAAATAAATTTGATTAAAAGGGAAAGGTCACTAGAGACTTTAGAACATTGCGATTTATCATTGCGTGAACACAACACAGAGAGGCGAAATACCAAAAATACCCCTGGCGATCTAGATAACCAAACTGACAGTGTAGGGACTCGGAGGTCAACCCGCCTCTAGGTATGTTGCTGCTTCGAGCCATGGCTCGAGCATCAGTCTGGGATCGTGACAACCTGGTCCCGATGGCCACTGAGGCTCTACCATTGCAACCTGAGATCGAGAATGAATTCCCCAGGGCCTCACGGTCAGAGGAACCCTTGAAGCAAGACCACACAGACGTCAAAATCACAGAAACAAGCTAAAGGTCGCCGAAAATAGGGGAACTCCGCACGTGACCGAAACTGAAGAAATCAAGGAGTAAAACCTCGGCTAATGCACGAAACGCTTTCGTTGATGGGTTACGAGTCGAATCCAAGCTTGAAAGAGTGCAGCAGTGCACTGAAGCTCCGAAAGGCTTGGCTCAAGTAGCTATTCTATGGCGGCCCTATAGGATACTGTGGTAGGGGGCATCGTGAGGCAAGATAACGAAGCGGAAAGAAGGAGGAAGCATCGAGGATGCTTACCTAGCAACCAATCGAACAGAGGTGGCTGGAGGAGAGAGTAGCAGGCCGCGGTTGCCGTAAATGAAGGTGGAGTAGGTCAGGGAGTATCGGGCAAGGAGAGGTGAAATTGGAGGGAGAGGAGGAAGGCTCGAAGCATGAGGAAGCTTTATACGTCCTTAAATAGGCATGGGGAAGGTCGGAGCTTGCTCTACAACTCCTTGGCGGAGAGGAGGAGGCGGCCCAGGTTGGGCGTTTTGCCAAATCCACGAGGTAGGCGATGAGTTAGGGTTCGTTCAAACTGGAAGTGGGAGACGAAGTCAATGGAAGAAGAATCGAGTGAAAAGGAGTTTTGTGGAGGGAGAATGGGATCGGGGAGTAGAGCAGGCGTCACTGCTCAGTTACTCACAGATGGTGGGAGGAAGAAGACGGTGCGAGGACCATTAGATCGCATGGGGACAGAACCCTGGTAGTTAGATTAGGGGCCACGATGGTTCGGTTCGCGTGACAAGGGAAATGAATCGAAACTATAGCGTTACAAAAGAAATAAATGAAATCGATTCAATGCAATATAGTTACATTATACTAAAGCTTATAAAATGGTTTTGAAGAGTCAAATCAACTCCAAAAGCCACTAAATTTGGACAATAGGTTCATATTAGCATTTAGAACGATGCTATGAAATTATATTTCATATTTATATCCAATAAGGCCCTTAATAAATATATTGCTCATTAAAGTGTATATTAATATATTAGAATGAATGAGTTATATGAAAAGTCTTCTTTTAATGGATTGCATGAGTGAATTTAGAGATATTAAACACATTAAGATTTCAATAATCATTTCTCAACAAAATAACATATTTTCATGAATTAAAATCATATTTTGAGGAGAGAGAAACAATTAAGGTTAATGTTCTCATAATTAATTCAAATACACATTACTGCTAATATATTTATCCAAAAAGATCAAAATTAACATTATCTAATTATTATCTCTCATAAAGCTGCATTTTGCATAATTAGTCCTTAATTATTACCTTAAGTGGGTTATTTGTGCAAACACCCCTCCATTTATATAAATGAGGGAAAAAGGTAATTTCAACCTTGAATTGTGCTCAAATTGCTCAAGGAGTCCAAAAAGAATATAAAAGAAGGGAAATTTATGAAATCAGTCCAAAAGGACTTGAAGGAAATGAAAAGATAAAATATGGGTAAATTGTAGGGAAGATCCTGAGATTCAGTATGTTACAGCACACCACCCCTTAAAAAGGATTTTGTCCCCGAAATCACAACAAGAGGGAAGAGAGGGTGAGTGTGCAACATCCCAACCTTAAACACTAGGTTATAACCCTTAATCTAGGGTACAACACAAAATCTACATAAGTCAGGTGTTACTAAGGTTTCCACAAAACCTATAGCCTTTTATCAAACTCAAATTAACATTTTTGCTTTATTAGCATAATCTCCATCATGAAGAGGTATCATATTTATTATACTATCACTTGTGCCACATTTTATTCAAAACAATTACATCTCAATATTATATCATGTGTATTTCCCTCACCAAGGGTTTTAAGCACAATTAGGGTTTACTAATCCATTTCAACATTAATTAATGTATTAGGTCAAAAACCTTAATAACATGAATTCATTTTTTATTATCCTCTTAAAACAATCATGTAGAATTATTACAAATTGTTTTGTAGAAAAAGTTAATATTATCAAACAAGTTATTAAGCCTATAATAATTCCAAATAATGTCCATATTGCACATTGACATATCATCTTTCATGCACATATTAATGACATCATTAATCATTGTCATCCATTATACTTCATATTATAAATTATACATATTTTACATCACATTAGGCATTTATGAATATTTATGTGAATCCAATTATTCATTATCATGTTTTTAGTTAATAGGATGCAACACATTAAATATTAATGAATTAATTCATATATCAAGTTATGATGAGGTGTTCATTAGAGAACAAGGTGATATACCTTACATGTATTGATAACTTTGTGACTATAGTCCATTTACATGCATTAAGGTATATTATGTGATGGTGACACCTAATGTCCCTAATGTATCATGAAAAGGCATTAAGGATATATATATATATATATATATATATATCTGTGTGTGTGTGTGTGTTGTCAAAGCTAGATGATTACATATTAGCGTTTAGGTCAACATGATCATTACATGTTAAAGCATCCTTAAGGTGCATTATCCATACACATTTTACCATTAGGGTGGCATAGTCAACGTTATGTATATTCACCATTAGTAATGAGTAACTCATAATTATGTGCATCAAGAATATGTGAAGGTTCAAGCATATGAACTATCCCCATATGAATTATTACATATTCATGTGTGTATAACAAACAAGTTGAATTACAAGTATAATGTGTTTGGTAAATTCTTGTTCACATAAGTTATTATGTACATAAGTCCACATAGATAGGGTTTCTAACTCTAAAGGTATTTGATTTTGCTTTTAATTGGGATTCCATCCCCCTAAAAAGGGATTCCGTCCTCGAAATCAGATTTGCAAAACCAAATAGGGTACCAACACCATTACCCTCACTCCATCCCTTAAAAGGGTCAACTAAGTCAAACTAAGCTAAGGGTAAAAGGGTACATAAAACTCAACACTAAAAGGATTTACTAACCAAGCTTCAGGGTGTAACATAAGGTACACTAAACCCTAAACATAGGAGTATAAGGTATTTAAGGATGACTTTTGTTTTTTTGTGTGTAAGAGATCAAATCATCACTTATAGTTTTCCTAAGTTATTCAACAATTAGGCAACATGCCCAAAGATAGACTATTTCGAGCTGTCTGTATCAGATCAGGCCAGGCCAGGTCATATGAGCTCAGGAGTCCTCATTACCAAGCTAGCAGGGCAGAGGAAAATATTGCCACCCCCCAAGCTCTGACCCTTTCTAGACACCATCACTTCAACTTCTTGCTCTAGTAGCTTCTCAATAGACAATTCACCAAAAAAGTTGACAACTTTTATTTTTAATATGAAATTATTATGATCCTAAATCAAACTTTCATTATAGGTCAACTCTAAGGTGAAAAACTTACTAAAGGAAATACATATGGTAAGGGTTATATCTAGGAGACAATTTTGAATTAGTCAAGAATCCGACTACCTTGATGCTCTGATACCATGCTATAAAGACCAAGTCTCTACTATTAAACATGATAAACTAATACATCAAATGTGTGGCAGTGGAAGAAATAAAACTTGACTTTATTCAAAATGTATAAAGAGTACATTATAAAAATTTCCATAAAGGAAGTACAACTTTATACAAAACATAGGATCTATAGGTAGAGGAAGACTTAGACTAAGCCAATATTGTCTCCAAACAAAACAACTTAATATATAAAGGAAACTATGAACATGCAAGCTATATGTTCCTTTTCTTCTTGTCCTATCCTTAGCCTTAGGTTCACCAAGCTTCCATGCGCACTCTGATCCTATCCTGGATGGTTGGGGTCATCCAACAAGAGAAGGATAAAAATATGTGTTATTCAAAAGGAATAAGGCAAGTAATAGCCAACAACATTGCATAATAAAAGATTATCTATGCTACAAGATCTTAAGAGAATGAGACAAATATTCAAATAAGAAATAGAGAACTGCCATAATCAATCACCACAATAACAATCACATAGCATGAATATATTAAGACACAAACTCATCTCAATGTAGGGTGAGGCACCTATCGGACCTCACCAATGGCAGGGGTACTAAAACCCCAGTGCCTAAAAAGTGGCAGGGGGACTAAAATCCCAGTGCCTAAAATATAAAATGGCAGGGGGACCAAAACCCCAGTGCCCGACAGGAGGACTAAAACCTCAGTTCCCTATGGGTGGTTTGTACTCATGTACACTACATTGTCATTTGGCCTAAAATACATCATGCTTAAATAGTCACTTGGCAGTATTGAGAGATATAAAAGTAACATTTGCATCATAGCATTTGGGAATAAAACCCATGAATGAACCACATAAAGGATCCAACATAGGCTATAGCAAGATTAAATATTTCACATAAGTGAGCCACAAATGCAATTGATTCATCAAAGAGGTAAAAGAGCCAAACATGCATTTAGGAGAATAAAAAGGCTAGCACAATAATGATTGTGGGGTTGGAAAAGACCCAACTGAGAGATTAGGATTGTTTGCACAATAATCATTCACATAGATTTCACATTCATCATGGATGTCACATACTAAAATAGGCTTCACATACAAAAATAGGATCCACATACCTATTTTAATTAATTACCATCACATTCACCAATCTGATTGTATCCAATTCCATATTTCCCTAGTTATAAACATTACACATGAATTAATATATATAAGGCTTAAAGCATAGGAAAAACCCTAATTTTACAAAACCATGATTTAAGGTTTAAAACCTAGTCTAAAAGATTAGTCATATTCTCCTGAATAATAAAACATATTTTATTTTACAAATTGGAGTTAAAATGAATTAATTATGTATTTTAGAACATTTTATACACTTAAAAAGGAATTCAAATCAAACTTAGAAAAAGGAATCCAAATCATGACTCAAAAACTTCAAAATTGAATTCTACATTAAAAATCCTTTCTATTGACTATTTATTCGAATTTTTCTGACATGGGAATGATTTATTATGAATTAAATCATCTCAGCCAATCAGAATTCAAGGAAAAGCCACATCAGCAAAATAAGGGGCGATTGAGCCACTGAGGCCGGGCCCATGCTGATGCAGACCAATCACAATTGGCCACATCAGTAGGTCCACTCTCACCGACCTAGGTCAAAGGCGAGGGAGCAAAGATGGAAAAGACTGAAATACCATTGCTTACAAAATAAATTTGATTAAAAGGGAAAGGGCACTAGAGACTTTAGAACTTGTGATTTATCATTGCGTGAACACAACATAGAGAGGCGAAATACCAAAAATACCCCTGGCAATCGAGATAACCAAACTGACAGTGTAGGGACTCGGAGGTCAACCCACCTCCAGGTATGTTGCTGCTTCGAGCCATGGCTCGAGCAGCACTCTGGGATCATGACAACCTGGTCCCGATGGCCACTGAGGCTCTACCATTGCAACCTGAGATCGGGAACGAATTCCCCAGGGCCTCACAGTTAGAGGATCCCTCGAAGCAAGACCACACAGGCGTCAAAATCACAGAAACAATCTAAAGGTCGTCGGAAATAGGGGAACTCCGCACGCGACCGAAACCGAAGAAATCAAGGAGTAAAACCTCAGCTAAGGCACGAAACGCTTTCGTGGATGGGTTACAAGTAAAATCCAAGCTTCAAAGAGTGTGGTGGTGCACAGAAGCTTAGAAAAGGCTTGGTGCCAGCAGTTGTTCTATGGCGGCCCTATAGGATAATGCGGTAGGGGGCCTCGCGAGGCAAGGTAACGAAGCGGAAAGAAGGAGGAAGCATCGAGGATGCTTACCTAGCAACCAATCGAACGGAGATGGATGGAGGAGCGAGCAGTAGGCCGCGGTTTCCGCAACTAAAGGTGGAGTAGGTCAGGGAGTATCAGGCAAGGAGTGGTGAAATTGGAGGGAGAGGAGGAAGGCTCGAAGCCTGAGGAAGCTTTAGAGGCCCTTAAATAGGCGTGGGGAAGGTCGGAGCTTGCTCTACAACTCCTTAGTGGAGAGGAGGAGGCGGCCCAGGTTGGGCGTTTTGCCAAATCCATGAGGTAGGCGATGAGTTAGGGTTCGTTCGAACCGGTAGTGGGAGACGAAGCCAATGGAAGAAGAATCGAGCAAAAAGGAGTTTTGTGGAGGGAGAACGGGATCAGGGAGTAGAGTAGGCGTCACTGCTCAATTACTTGCGGATGGTGGGAGGAAGAAGACGGTGCGAGGACCGTTAGATCGCATGGGGACAGAACCTTGGCCGTTAGATCAGGGGCCATGATGGTTCAGGTCATGTGACAAGGGAAATGAACTGAAACTATAGCGTTAGAAAAGAAATAAATGAAATCGATTCAATGCAATATAGTTACATTATACTAAAACTTATAAAATGGATTTGAAGGGTCAAATCAACTCCAAAAGCCACAAAATTTGGACCATAAGTTCATATTAGCATTTAAAACGATGCTATGAAATTAGATTTCATATTTATATCCAATAAGGCCCTTAATAAATATATTTCTCATTAAATTGTATATTAATATATTAGAATGAATGAGTTATATGAAAAGTCTTCTTTTAATGGATTACATGAGTGAATTTTGAGATATTAAATGCATTAAGATTTCAATAATCATTTTTCAACAAAATAACATATTTTTATGAATTCAAATCATATTTTGAGGAGAGAGAAACAATTAAGGTTAATGTTCTCATAATTAATTCAAATACACATTATTGCTAATATATTTATCCAAAAAGCTCCAAATTAACATTATCTAATTATTATCTCTCATAAAGCTGCATTTTGCATAATTAGTCCTTAATTATTACCTTAAGTGGGTTATTTGTGCAAACACCCCTCCATTTATATAAATAAGGGAAAAAGGTAATTTCAACCTTGAATTGTGCTCAAATTGCACAAGGAGTCCAAAAAGAATATAAAAGAAGGGAAATTTATGAAATTAGTCCAAAAGGACTTGAAGGAAATGAAAAGATAAAATATGGGTAAATTGTAGCGAAGACCCTGAGATTCAGTATGTTACACATAAAAATGTTTGAGAATAGTGTATCAGACAGACCCACTGTGAGACTGACACATGGAAGCCATCACCATGGAAGTCATAGTCAGCTCTCACAGTAATGGTGGTGGTTGTGGTTCTTAGACCTGAAATCACTACACTCATCACATGTCGTTGCGTACGTTTTGACATCATCAAACATAGTCCTAAAACATGGGTTGTTATAACGGTGATGATTGGGTGACTTTGACAAATGGCAGTGAGTGATAGAGATGAGATTTGTCACTCCTACATGAGTATGATATCCAAGGCCTCTTGATTAGCGAGACTAAAAAAAGTATGGACATATCCATGTAGGACAATATAGGATATTTGGCTTACATATATCTCATGCAGTCTGCTCTGGTTCAAGAAACAAGATTGAATGATAATGAGGATGAGTGTTCCATGCCTATAGTTCAATCTAGATATCAACGACAAAAGAATTATACAAACATTATAATACCATACGCAGATTGTAGGTTGAAGTTGTTCCCCAACTTTCTATTCACTTGGGTAGCACTGATGTGCTACTAGGCACCACTCTTTGCTTATGATGTCATAAGTTGTTATGGACATTCACTACCAACGTGATGTGGTACCTATAGGGTTACACACATAGGAACTCATCTAGAAGAGGAGTTTGATCTTGAATGACAATTTAATTGATTACTAAAGCATTTAGGTATTCAATTCACACAAAACATCCTCAGATTGGCTGACTACACTACCAAACGACCCTCTCACTAGGTGATACGATTGTTTGGGCAGCCGAACGAGTGTCTCAAGTGTTGAGACAGTCGTTTGGGTTGTCAGCCTAATCGAAAATCGAATTGGCTTAGTTCTACCTTATGAACTGACTGATTCAAGCTGTTAAACTGAATGGATTGGTTCAACTCACCAGACAGGCATCTCACATAGGTGAGATAACTCGATCGAGTGGACGAAGGTTCTAGATGTTTCCCAAACTTGTTTTGATTGCACATTACTTGTGGTGTAAGGAATTAATAATTGATATCAATTGGAATAGAATTGTGAAACTTGTATGTGATTGGGAAACTAGAAAATGATTGTCTCGTAGTGCATGATGATTGTCGCATGCTTCAGACAACTATCTAGGTGTGCCAGACAACTGTTGGTTTGTCACAGGTTATAAAACTTCCATAATTGATGCGAGAATTCAAGACCTTTTGGTCCTTTTTACTCCTGCATAGTCTGGGAACCCTGACCTCTACTATACATAGAGGGGTATTAGGGAATTCCCATAGTACAACACAGACAATTGAGAATTAGTTACTCTGACAATTGTTGTCCTCTCTGGTTGTGATAACTATAAGGACCCTGAACCACGTTTTGGGCTAACCCTTTTTGTTTTGCTTAAGTGTGTTGCTTATATCCTTGCTCTAATAATCTAAGATGTAATTAGGGCATGTTGGAGGTTTTTGTTCCTTGTTTGAGCTTGTTTCTTAATGCTATAATTTTGTGGAGAGGTTTTGGTGCAACACACAATTCACCCAGAATAGGGGTTGATGTGCAAGTTTGCCACCTCTAGAGTGTTTCTTCTCTCTCTTGGTATCATCTAGAGGAGAGAGGAAGTGTTGGGTGCCTTGTTTTGGCCTTGGTTAAGTGGTGACATCCTTGGTGATGTTTTGTGCACATGTTTGAGGTGTGCTTTGCTCAAAAGAGTGTTGTCTCAGGCTTGAGAGCCTTGAGGAGACCTGGTATCGATTGTGGTTTCCTTGAGGAAGCTTAATATCAGTTGAGGGTATCTTGAGTGACATCCTATTGGTTTGGTGGTACCATGAGGATCACCATATCATTTTGTGGATACTCTAGATATGTGCCATATCAGTTTGTGACCTAGGGTTTCATCCATATTGATTTGTGAAGGGGATGGATGAGTGTATCAAACTTGACCTTCCTTAGTGACCAAGTGAGTGAGACATAGATCCTATCTCCTTGTTTCATGGTGTTACACATGGCCTTTCTTCTTGGACGTGTGTCTTCTAGGGTTCTAAGGTGGTGGCACCTTCCCCTTGCTCTCTCTCTCATCGGCCATGTATATATACCCCTTTTTCCATGCAAGAGTACCTTAGAGGTGAGGAGTCTTACTATCCAGGAAGTGTCGTGGTTAGGGAGTTCGAGGACGTGTTTCCTGAAGAGTTTCTAGGTGTTCCCCCACCCTGTGAGATTGATTTTAAGATCAATCTGGTTCCTGGTACACAACTGATAGCTCGGACACCGTATAGGATGACACCAACACAAATGGCAGAATTAAAGAGACAGTTGCAAGAACTGCTTGACAAATGTTTCATCAGGTTGAGTATGTCACTGTGGAGTGCTCCAATGTTGTTTGTGAAGAATAAGGATGGGTCTATGAGGTTGTGCATAGATTACAGTCAGTTGAACAAGGTCACGGTGAAGAATAGGTATTCTCTACCGAGGATAGATGACTTGTTTGATCAGTTGTGTGTCATGACGGTGTTCTCAAAGATAGATCTATGGTCAGGCTATCATTAGTTGAGGATTAAGGAGGATGACATACCAAAGTCATCTTTTAGGATGAGGTATGGTCATTATGAGTTCTTGGTTATGCCGTTTGGGCTGAACAATGCACCAACAGATTTCATGTATTTGATGAATAGGTTGTTCCGACCGTTCCTTGGTCAGTTTGTAGTTATCTTCATAGATGACATTTTGATATATAGTCGGTATAGTTAATAGCATGAACAACATATGTGTCAGGCGTTGACAATGTTGAGACAACACCAACTCTATGCCAAGTTTAGCAAGTGTGAGTTCTGGTTGAAGGAAGTAGCTTTCTTGGTGCATGTTATATCTACAAAAGGAGTATGTGTAGATCCTAAGAAGGTGTCCATGATAGAGTGGGAACAACTAAAGATGATGACAGAAGTGTGCAGTTTTCTAAGTATTGGCAGGATACTACAGGAGGTTCATCAAGGACTTCAACGCTATCACCCTATGAATGAAAACCGATATGAAACCCGACATCGGTTCAAGGTTTGTGAAAACCGATATGAAACTCGACATAGAGACTTTCTCGATATGAAGGCAGGTTATAATAAGCCCTATAAATGATATGGAAGGTTCCCATCTATCACCTTGTATATGATGCAAAGGTAAAGAAATACCTTTACCTGATATGAGCAAAACCCTAGATAAGGATATAGGAATCTGATATGTTAATGCGATACACCTTACCATGTTGAGATGAGTTGATAAGTAGCTAAGTGTTTTGCCTATCGTGCAACTATGAGGAATGAATAGAATCATTGAATAAGTTAAAGACAAAAGGAGTTTTTCCTAAGGGAGGTAAACTGATATGATGCCCAATCCATATACCACATATGAAGCCCAATACATGTAACCCGATATGATGCCTAAGGTAGGTAAACTGATATGATAGTTAACATAGACACACGATATGGAAACATGGTACCACCTAATGTCGGTACATGATATGATGAAATCCAAGATGACATCTAAGAGGGTAAACTGATATGTTAACCCAAGATCAAACCTGATATGATGGGAAACCAATATGAAAGTTTAGAATGGAAATTGATATAACAAACTAAGGTAGAGAACTAATAAAATATTATCTTGAAATATATATGGCAAAGCCATAATGGAATGCCCGATATGGTGTACTTTAGTACACGATATGAGGACCCAATACACCTCTATACCCGATATAAGAATAATGGTCCAACCCATACATGATATGAGGTTGACTTAAGATGAGAAAAGTTAAAGTAATACCTAACCCAATATGACTACACGATATGGTGTTAAGGGATATGCCCTAAACCCGATATGAGGATGTGGATTCACCACATGATTATAATAGATACTTGTTAAGATGATATATGCATCTTTAAATACAATATAATAACATTGTCAATCATGCTACTTGATATGGTAGGCATGTACTTAATCACTAAGCTTGTCTAAGTGATGAATAGGATTAATGCGATATTGAGATACAATAAGTTTATTACAATTTGATAATGACGAGCTAGTGGACCTTAAAGAGGTAAATTAAGTAATTTACATCCTAGTGGGGATGAGAGAGAAACTAAGAATGGAAAGATAATTATGTGATCAACATATACTCCTAAGAAGAGTGGAGTATGAGTTAGACTAAATCTTGCTAATGAAATATCGAAACCCTAATTGATCGATTATAACCCTAATTCATCAGGGGGGATGTGTTCTTTAGTATTGCATGATTAAGACATATGTTTGAAATTGTTGATGGCATGATATATCAATCATACAAGCATCATAAGGCATTGGGCATGGCTAAGTAAGAGCTATGATGTTATATAAAACAGATTCAACAAGCTATGTGAACTATGTGAATAAATACCCTGGTCTGATGAACCAGAAATAATGATTATCTGCTAAGTGGTGACAGTGCTCAATGATAAATTAAGGGTTTGAATACCAAAATATGATGATAATAAGTAGGTTGAGATTCTAAGTGGCCTATGTGTTTTAGTGAATATGAAAATATTTGATAAATCTAATTATGTTTTTCTTTGTAGCGTGTCCGCTTAAGGATTGAATACGGAAAAATTTGGTTGATACTGTATTACTATCATACATCTTAGTAGATAGATGTTGTACATATTCTTCATATTCCTTTTCAAGAAAATAGATGTTTCATAATTCTATTATCATTAAATATATCTGTTAGTTGCATAAAATACCTTCTGTTCAGTCTTTACTATTTCTTGTGATAATAATATTGTTAGAAGAGAGTTATATCTTGCGTTGGGACAATAGTCTCACCCCACGGGATCTACAATTTTTAGGTGGACGCGGACGAGGGGCTAGGAACCAGACTGTAGAAGAAGGATCGTATCAGCAAGGACAACAGTAGTATCTCAGGTTGAGTACGCTGTTTGTCAGGGTTTTGTAGATAGAAGTATATGTGTCGTCTCTGTACTCTCAGGTCCTTGGGAGATAGTTCTTAGTGGTTTTTACGAATGACTTGAGATTTTGGTTTGCTCATCTTGAAGTTTTTATGTTGCTGTTGAACATGTTAAAGTAAAAAACTAGTACTTATTATCTTTGAGATAAGACGTTAAAATATATGTATAATATGAACCAAATGTATATACATATTTGGTTCTTTTTATAAGAATTTCTTGAAAAATAATCTATATGCAAACAAAATTTATTCTTAGTGATTTTCATTAATATGCTATTTATGATTATTCTGCATCATTAGTAACGATTTGGTTGTTGGTTTGGTGGTGTTCGTTACCTGAGCTGATATGAATTGTCTGAAATAGCATGGTTTTAGGTAATAGTAGCCTTAGACATCTATATGATTTATCTTTAGGTACCCTAATATGTTGAACTAATCTCCCAAGTGTAATGACTTGTTTGAGGATGGATGCCCAAAATAATTTCCTAATGACCCATAGAACCACATGTTTGGATAGTTATCCCTAGAACCTAGACTTTGAAGTTTGGTGTTTAGTAAGCAATCAGAGTGTGCAGTGAAGCGTGATGGATCTTGTATATGGTCTACTTAGACTCACCCTTTTACCTCTAGATTCGTTTGGCTTGGTAGGTCAAACCTTTTAAGGGGTGGAGAGTAGTTGGTTTGATGATGTTTGAGTAGTTAGATTTTTAGGATGAAATCCTTTCCAAGGGGATGGAGTCATGTAACATACTGAAATCTAGCTACTCCGACTTTAGAAACCCTAACTCCCTAATTAGGAAGTTAGTGTGCTTGAATCCTTAGTTTTTACCAAACAAGTTATAGTTGTAACCACATGTTTCTTGGTATCCAAAAGAACATATAAAGATCATCTAATGAATAGTTCATATGTTTGAACCCTAATCAATATCTAATGCACATAATAAGAGTAACTCACATTTTAATACTTATAGTGGATAAGCATGATGTTGACCATGTCATAAACCAATAAACCCTAATGATATGATGGGAAAGATAATTGTAATATAACCTTGGACTTAATGCATACTAAGAAGGTATAGGTGAAGAATAATGATCATGTTAACCTAAACCCTAAGTTGTAATCGTCTAACCTTAACCAATACATCCTTAATTACATTCATGATACATAAGTGTCACTAGGTGTCATAATCAGATAGCATACTTTAATACGCATAAATCATAGATTAATCATGTCATCAATATGAAATGCATATCACCTTGTTCTTTAATACACCAAATTAATCACCTAATGACTTAGTATGTGAATCAAATCATTAATATGTAATATGTCTCACCTTGATCATTAAAATATATATAATGACTTCAATATGGATAAGAAGTAATTGATTCACACAAATGTTAATAATCAATAATAAGAAGTAAATAAATATGAGAGAATGATTAATGATGACATTAATTGTAAGCAAGAACGGTAAAGTAACAATGTCTAATATACATATAAGTAATTAATGTGACATTATTTGGATAAATTGTAACAAATTTGATAAAGTGTTCTATTTCATACAAAATAATTGATACAATTGATAATGGAGTCTAAATCCAAATTATTAAAGATAACAATCAAATATAATTAGGCATATTAAGATAATTTAGTATAACTCTAGTTGTTCTAAAATTCCTAATGAGATAAATAAGAAATATATTGGTTTGTGCATAATAATGAAATATAAATCTATAAGAAATATATTAGGTTTGTGAATAATAATGAAATATAACACTTTTGGAAACAAAGTAAATATGACATTAAAATAATAATAATGATAATGTGATATCCTAATGAATATAATTCTAACGAGCCAAAAAATTTAAAATAAAGAGTAAAAGTGGAACCTTTAGGTGATCCATGAGAACATGAACTATATGGAGTTGCTTGAGAAGATTCATAACTCCCAAGTTAAGAAGTTGAAAAACAAGGAGTTTCAGTTAGTAAAAGTTTTGGTGGAAGTTTAATGGATTCAACCTGGGAGTTTAGTGGTAAGATGTTGCATACTCACCCTTATCACTTTGTTTTATATTTCAAGGACAAAATCCTCTTTAAGGGGTGGAGTGTTGTAAAATACTGAAACTTGGACCTATTCTCTTTTTGGCCCTTTTCCAAGCTTTTCCTTTCCTTTCTATCCTTTTTTGGCTTTGATGTTTAATTAGTGGAATTTATAGTGGTTTGGTGAACATTTATTCACTATTTATACCAATATAAGGGTTTATGTACAAATATTTCAGTGAAAGCTTATTTAAGGATCTAAAATGCAAAATCATCACTTAAGTGGAACAATGGTAAATAAATTTGTGCAAGGCCCCAAACCTTGCTTAATGTATTAAACGATCTTAATTACCATAATTAAGTACTCTAAACCTTAATATAACTATTCTATGAATTTTGAAATTATAAAATGAGCCTATGTTTCAAATTTGGTTCAATTTGGATGTTGTTTGTGCAAGTTATGCAGTTTCAGGTACATTCCGGACTTTTATGAAATTTACCCAATCAGTAGGTTTTCTTTGCAAATTATCATGTGAATTATAATACTTAGATACTCCCTTACAATTCTATAGCTTTTGAACCATGGGGCACCTGGTTGCACCTTAGTTTGAAGGTGTTTCTAACCAAGGGCATTTTAGGGATTACCCTCTATAAATGAGCTTATCTTTAAAAGCTATCGACCAATGAGGTTATTTCTTTGATTGGAGGACGGTGGGGATGTCATAGAAGTCTCCATGGCCTTCTAGGACTGACTTTTGATATACAAGAAGCCTCTATGAGTTGTCCTCTTGCATGGCCATGAAGCCTTAGGCTAAAGACACATGGAAAGTCCCATAGACACATCATGCTTGACCTCTTTCTTTATATAGCCATATCTACCTCTTCCCCAACTCCCAATTCGAACACTCTTTCTCTCATTGTCTTTCCCCCAGATTAGAGCCATGTTCCTACTCTATTTAGCCACAAAAGTGATATCCCAAGGTAAAATAGAGTGCTTACCTTGGTGAAGAAGGCTCCTAGGGTTCCAAATTTCTCTATTTAGGATTTCTTAAGCTCCTCTTTGGTGATTTCAACCAAAACTAGTAAGTATCCTCCTTTTCTTCCTTGTTTTAATACTCTTAGTCTTCCTCCCACCTTCTTCCAGATTGGAATCATGACCTTCCATGATAAAACTCCACCTAGAGCCCTAAAACATCTCATCTCCATGCTCTTTTGCTAGGGTTTGCACCTCTAAAGTGGAGAAGGTGATCTTTACTCAAGAAAGGAGCTTGTCTTGGAGAAACCCGACCTTATAATCTTGGGATACTTTCTATTTGGACCTGTCCACTTTCCCTAGAGGCAAGTTTCATAACCTTCTTCTCATATATTGCTTACTACATGCTTAAAACTCATGCTTCTAAGTTTAAAATCGATGATAACCATCTCTATTCACCATGTTCTTCTAGGGTTTTTATTTCTTTCTATTTTACTTTCTCTATCAGATATAGTTTGGTTACCTATGCAACTCCAATCCCTGATCTTGGGTCAAATGGTGTTTTCTCCCCCTCTCTCTTCGCTTGTCTCGCTCGGTTTGATGATGTATCTATTTCTAATTGACCAAATTTCAATAATTCATAACTTTTGATTCGTTTGTCCAAAAATTAAAGTAAAATATGTTATGAACTCAAAAAAAGATGTTCTTTTTAATAAAAATATTTTAAAGGGTTTTGAGTTTTTTGGAAGGTGGTTTTCTAAAAAATGATTTAGTCACTTAAAAATCACCAAAAATACACACTAAACATCATAACTTCAAAATATACAAAATTATATGTTTTCTTAACCAAGAGAACATAATAATATCAATGGTGATATTTTCAAAGCCTAAATTGAGTATTTGCTCATAAAGTAAAAAATAAGGGTTTTCTTTACATTAATGCATATGACCTACACTAATACATGGTTATACATTTGAAATACGAAAAGTTGATCTTGGACTCAATAAAGTGGTGAAAGTTGGTAGTTGAAATATTATGAGAGGTATGTTCATTCCTTACACCCTAAGTTGGGATAATTGCAACCAAACCCTATATTTCCTTAGTGAGGCTTTATGAACCCTATTTCCTCTATTCATGATTCTTTTGTTAAATTGCCTCAAAATCAGTAATGATATTCTTTTTCTTGGGTCTTGTACCCCACTTCTATGTTTAAAATATATGATGCTTTTACTTGCCATGATTTATTTTCTAGCATGTTGATTTTATGGACTATTTATATATAGTAGTGGTACTTATGTACAACCACCCATAGTTAGGGCATGTTAATTCGCCCCGGGGAACCTCTTATTCCCCCCTGGGGAATGTGTTATTTCTCCCCTTTAAAATTTGTATAGGAGACTGGGAATGTATTAATTCTCCCCTCACCTATAGGTTGAAGGTCCGGTAGGTGCCTCAACCCTACTTAGTTAAAGTAGTCAATATTAATCATGCATGCAATTCTTTTGTTATATTTTTATTATGGTAAGCATCTATTTGATTATGCCTCATTCCTACTTAGTTAAAGTAGTCAATATTAATCATGCATGCAATTCTTTTGTTATATTTTTGTTATGGAAAGCATCTATTTGATTATGCCTCATTCTCTTAGCCTTCTCATCTTATGATGATTCAATATCTTTATGTTTCATATTATTTACTTCTCTTGTACTTGCTCATAATGTTGACACTTACTTTGTTTTCCTTTCCCTTTTGTTGGGTGTTGTCCCAACCACCCAGGTTAGGATAAGCTGTTGAGTTGCACCAGGAGAACATAGCTTTGGGCACAGACCTAGTACTTGGAGATGTTGCTCTGGAGACAAGATTTGAAGTAGTTTAGACTTCCCTATATCTAGATCCTTTTTATTGTATCTTGTTGTAAACCCTAATGGGAGATTTTGATGTACTTGTATAATCTTTTATAAAAGTTGAATATAGTCAGTGATTTTCATTTCACTGCTACACTTTGGTATTCTACACACCATTATCATAAATTTGGATAATTTATACCTATTCCAACATACCTTTGAGTGTGTTTGGAATGGATGTTAATTCTTCAAAAAAAATTAGTAAGGGGGTGATCCCGCCTCCTTATAGATGGTTGTTGATCCAACCTTGCAAACCCTAATCAATTAAAATAGGAAAGCCTAACCCTAAAAGATATGATGTGCTTTGTTGGACATGGATTCTACAAGTTGACAGTGTCAATGATGCATTGCTTCTCCAATTATATGTTTCTAACCATGCAGGTAAGCAATGTTATGCATATCTAGGTATGAGCTATACTGTTTATTATATGTTGGAATAAGCCTTGAGAAGCAAGTGTGTTATGATAACCCCAAGAGAAGAGTTAATAGTCTTATGACCTGGTGATGGCTACTTACCTTATGTGAAATTGATAGTTTCTCTCAAATATGAGATGAGGGGTTGATACCCTAAGATATGTAGTCCAAGTGATGGACATTGGTCCTTGAGATGGACATATGATGAATAATAAGCACACAGGGACATGATGTGATGAGATCACACTTAATGTGATTCAATTTTCTCTGGTGATGAGTTATGCCATGTTTATGTATATCTTGTTTAGAGGTTATACGTTGTAACTTGATTGAAGATTAAAGATGTTTTAAATGATCTAATTAATCAAGTGAAATCTAATAGTGTAATTTGCCTTGTGCCTTAGATCCATTCAGTGTCAGAATTTGCTGAATGGTGAAATGAGTTTAACTCAGAGCACATATTGTTGAATATGCGGGGTGCAAGTTGAGGTATCTCCTTGTGTCATGAATGTATATGAATGGGATTGGCTGCGGTCATACCCCAATAATGAGTTCAACTGTGGTTGTAGCTCAATTTGAGATACAAGAATGGCTACAGTCGTATCCTAGTAAAGAGTGCAGCTACGGTCATAACTGACTAGCGTCGTGATCTGTACCAAGGCAGGCTAGATATGTACAGTTGGACTATAAGCCACTGACAGCAGTTTGACTAATGATGTCACTGCCAATGTCCTCGTACTGACCAAGGGGATGTGGTTGTGAATTCTGGCTCTTCCACTAGAGCTTGTATGGCACCAATTTTGACTTATCAAGTGGTTGGTTGGATTTGGGTGGTATGACTCAAATCCTCAGGGCATAATGAAATACATTCAGTCATGTAGTATAATTGTATAGGATCAAATATGAAAACATTGGTTGATCTTATACAATGTTGTTGATAGAAAATATACACATTCTTCATATTCCTTTTAAATTATTAATATGTTTCACAATTCATTAGTAATTTCCCTTCCTGTTAATTTTCATTACCTACTTCATCTTAGTTGTTCATATTGCTGCTTGGTTTATCTTATCTGTGATAATAATAGAGTTGGTGGTGAGTTATATCTCCCACTGAGATTTAGAATCTCCCACATCCTTTTTAGGTGGATGAGCATGAAGAGGTAGATATCATGTAGAGGAGGTTGAGTAGCAACTAAAGGGGTAGTAGTTGATAAGGTTGGAGGTGTTGTTGGATGTATTTTATTGATAGAGTCCTAGAGTCGTCACTGTACACTCCGGTCTTTGGGAACGTTTAGTAGATGTTTTGCGGACGTGATATCTTTATGTGCCCTTTGTACATAATATATTATGGATTCATGTATATATGTTCTGGAACAATGCTTTCATTATGTTGACAACATGCCTTGTGAATGCCTTGAGGCGTGAAAGGACTCATGTGTAATGGTTCTTACTATATGGCTATTTTTTGAAAAAAGGTTTAATTTTTAGTGTTTTCTCAGTAATCTATTAACTAATCCTTCTTCCATGGTTATGTTTTGAGTAATCTCCTTTGTGTGGTACAAGGAGTCACAATTTGGTTGGATCAAAGCTTTAGGTTCGCTGAGTCTAGAGGGACCTAGGACTAGGGTTTGTGTTCGTTTTAGTGTCCTCCAGTTTGTCTTATAGTTACTTCTTCTTATAGAAGAAGAAGAAGAAGAAGAAGAAGAAGAAGAGAAAGCTTAAAGATGTCATGAGAACACAAAGAACATGATGTCAAGAACTGTGTTGCTGCATCAAGTGGCGGTACAAAGAACCTGGCACAAGAAGATCGGGTTCCTGAAGTCCCCCAGTTTGACCCAACCATGATACAAAACCCTACCTTTCAATCACATTTTGGGTAGTTTATGGAAACGATGACTCATATGGCCAATAGGATGCCTGCACATCAGCCTAGGGTACCTATTCCCCATGCTGAATCTTTGGGTACTAGGAAGACTTTTGAGTGGCTTTGCTGTGTTGGGGCAGTTGAGTATGCTGGAACAGCTGACCCGACAGATGCAGATCTGTGGCTGGCTGAGCTGGAGAAGTCCTTTAAGATCCTAAGTATCCCTGAAAGGGATAAGGTGAAGCATGTTGTGTACCTCTTGAGAGGGAGTGCTATCCATTGGTGGGCCATAGAGGAGGAGAAGAGACTTGCTATTATGGTTGGTTGGGAGGAGTTTTGATGAGAGTTCATAAGTCGGTACTTTCCTCAAATGTATCTTGATGAAAAAATTAGTTAGTTTGAGAGGATTCGACAGGGTTACATGACGATAAATGAGCATGAGGCAAGGTTTATGGAGTTGTTGAGGTTCTATCCTCATTATATGATGGAAGATGAGAGGATTCGTCACTTTGAGAAGGGGTTGAATGCTAAGTTGTTTACCCCATTCTGCTGCTTTAGAGAATCAGGAGAGGTTTTCTATGTTCATGGAGTCTGTTTGAAGGATAGAATAATTTATGAAGTAGAAGAGAGAGTCAAGTACCAAGAAGTGGTCTCCACAGTTTTAAGGGCAGTCGTTAGGTGGCTTCATGAAGCTAAGGTTTTCTATACCGCCAGCGTCGTAGAGGTTTAGTGCTTCGACACAGTAGTCACCAAGTAAGGATAGAGGTCGTAGTTTTCCACCCTCGGGAGCCCAGAGTATTAAATCAACATCAGTGATAGGGTCGTATAAGCCACTAATTGAGACCCGAGCATGTCACAAGTGCAGACAAGTAGGACATATGAAGTGGGAGTGCCTGATGAGGGATGATGAAGTGACCCAACAACTGAGGCACAGTCAACAAGGCTCACAGAGACATCAGAATAGTGGCACTAGAGAATGAGGATATGGTCAAGCGTCCCAAGTTGGATCGTTTTCCCAGGGAAGTAGAGGAAGAGGGTGACAACATGCAACAACTAGATTCTGAGTCATCCGGAGGTGGTAGTCAACCCACGAGTGGTGACAGGTCAGATGAAGTTATTTCATTATGATTTTTCTTCTTCTTGGTTTATATCTATTTTGGTTGAAATAGGTGCTACACACTCTTTTATCGCATGGGAAGTGCTTAGTAGTTGTCCTTTGCTTGTTACTTGCTAGAAACATTGTTGGTCGGTTCTATAGTGTTGTAGGATGTGTGTCCTTCATGTGTTCTCTCTTTTTCAGGACACAATATTCAAGTGGATCTCATACCACTTAGACATGCATGGATTTGATGTGACCCTTGAAATGGATACCCTAGAGAAGTATGTAGTGGCATTGGATTGTATTTCCAAGCAACAAACTTTTGTAGATGGTAGTGAGACATGGATCTTCCAAGGAGATAGGAAGATTCTCTTGATGTGTCTTGTATCCGCTATGGTAGCAAGGAAGTTTCTGAGACAAGGTTGCGAGGCATTTTTGGCACACGTGGTGGATATAGAGGTGAGGACTCTTAGTATTCAAGAAGTGTTGGTGGTTAGGGAGTTTGAGGATGTGTTTTCTAAAGAGTTTCCAGGTGTTCCCCCACCCCGTGAGATTGATTTTGAGATCAATTTGATTCCTGGTACACAACCCATAGCTCGGACACCGTATAGGATGGCACCGACAGAAATGGCAGAATTAAAGAGACAGTTGTAAGAATTACTTGACAAAGGTTTCATCAAGCCAAGTACATAACCGTGGCATGCTCCGATGTTGTTTGTGTATAATAAGGATGGGTATATGAGGTTGTACATAGATTACAGGCAGTTGAACAAGGTCACAATAAAGAATAAGTATCCCTTGTCGAGGATAGATGACTTGTTTGATCAGTTGTGTGGCACAACAGTGTTCTCAAAGACAGATCTACAGTCAGGATATCATTAGTTGAGGATCAAGGAGGATGACATATCAAAGTCTGCTTTTAGGATGAGGTATGGTCACTATGAGTTTGTGGTTATGCCGTTTGGGCTGACCAATGCACCAACAATGTTCATGGATTTGATGAATAGGGTGTTTTGACCGTTCCTTGATTTCATGGTTATCTTCATAGATGATATTTTGATATATAGTTAGGATAGTCAACAACATGAACAACATCTGTGTTAGGTATTGAAAGTGTTGAGACAACACCGACTCTATGCCAAGTTTAGCAAGTGTGAATCCTGGTTGAAGGAAGTAGCTTTCTTGGGGCATGTTATATCTACATAAGGAGTACGCATAGATCCTAAGAAGGTAGAGTCTGTGATAGAGTGGGAACAATTGAAGATGCCGATAGAAATGCACAATTTTCTAGGTATTGGTAGGATACTAAAAGAGTTTCATTAAGGACTTCAGCGCTATTGTCGTACCCTTAACAAAGTTGACGAGAAAGGATGTGCCATTTATATGGGATGATAGATGTCGACGTGCTTTTAAATTGTTGAAGGAGAGTTGGCAATTGCACCATTTTTGGTCCTTCCTGAGTAGGGAAAATGATACATAGCCTTCTGTGATGCATCCAAAAGTGGTATGGGTTGTGTGTTGATTCAAGACAAGCAAGTAGTTTCTTATTCTTCTCGACAGCTTAAGAAACACGAGGAAAATTACCTGACTCATGATTTAGATCTAGTTGTTGTGGTTCATGCTTTGAAGATTTGGAGGTACTATCTGTATGGGGAGAAGTGTCAGATCTTCATAGATCTCAAGAACCTGAAGTATATATTTTCACTACAGGAGTTGAATATGAGACATCGGCGTTGGATGGAGTTGATCAAAGATTATGATTGCATGATTGATTATCACCTGAGAAAGGCAAATGTCGTGGAAGATGCTTTGAACCGGAAGTATACATCTATGGATAGAGGTTAGTTGAATTCTTTAATGTGCCACAAGAGAGACATGTTGGTCTCCTTGTGTCAGATGAATGTCAAGTTGGAAGTCTCTTTGTTAGCCAGTTTGTTGGCACAATTACAAGTGAAGCCTAAGCTGAGACAACAGATCAAAGAAGCTCAATAGACAGATACTGTGACACAGTAGATTAGATCAGAGTTTGGCAGTGAGAAGTGTGATGGTTTTCACGAGATGGAAGATGGGATAATATGTTATCATCACATGATAGTAGTTCCTGATGTGGATAACATGAGGAAAATGGTGTTGGAAGAGGCTCATACATATATGTATGCTATGCACCCAGGTAGTACCAAGATGTACCATAATCTAAAGGATATGTATTGGTGGCCAGGCTTGAAGAAAGATGTAGATGAGTTCATCACAAGGTGTGTAGTATGTCAACAAGTTAAAGATGAGCATCAGAAGCCTACATGAATGTTGCAACTGCTGCCTATACCTCAGTGGAAATGGGATCATGTGACTATGGACTTTGTGGTTGGTCTGCCTAGGACAACCAAAGGTTATGATTCCATTCAGGTAATCATTGACATGTTGACCAAATCAATGTATTTCCTTCTTGTGAAGACAAAATTCATAGTAGAGAAGCTTGCTCAAGTCTATGTTTATGAGATAGTATGTTTGCATAGTGTTCCAGGAACTATCATGTCTAATAGAGGTCCTCAATTCACAAGTTGATTTTAGGAACGACTGCACACAACCTTGGGTACATAGTTGAAGTTCAGTACTGCTTTCCAACTACAGATAGATGGTCAATCTAAAAGGACCATATAGATCTTGGAGGATCTATTGAGGGCTTGTGTTCTTCAGTTTACATGAAGTTGAGATATACACCTCAGTCTGATATAGTTTGCTTACAATAACAACTATCAGAGAAGTATTGACATGGCACCATATGAGGCGTTGTATGGGAGACATTGTAGGTCTCTGTTGTGTTGGTATGAGATAGGGGACTATCAAACTTTGGGTCCTGAGCTTGTGAAGCATATGACAGAGAAGATCAAAGTGATACAATGACAGTTGAAAGCAACACATGATAGAAAGAAGTCATATGCAGACAATCGTTACATACCCTTGGAGTTCTAAGAGGGAGACAAAGTATATCTAAAGGTCTCTCCCTAGATAGATGTTTTAAGGTTTGGGAAGAAGGGTAAGTTGGCTCCCAGGTTTATGAGACCTTACCTAGTTGTGGCACGAGTTGGGAAGGTGGCCTATAAGTTGGAGTTGCCACATGATTTGCACAGGTTACATCCAGTGTTCCATGTTAGTATGTTGAGGAAGTGCCATCTACATATAGAGTCAGTGTTATAGCATGTGTAGGTGGAGCTCGATGAGGATATGACCTATGTGGAGGGTCCAGTAATGATCCTTGATCAGAGAGTGAAGAAGTTGAAGAGGAAGGACCTTGTGCTTGTGAAGGTTCTTTGGCATCATCGTGGTGTTGAGGAAGCCACATGGGAGCTCGAATAGGAGATGATGAGGAAGCACCCATCTCTTTTCTCTTAGGATTTTGGGGACAAAATCCCTATTAGGGGTTTATGGCTTGTAAGGACCCTGACCCACGTTTCGGGCTAACTTTGTTTGTTTTGCATAAGTGTGTTGCTTACCTCCTTACTCTAATCATCTATGATGTAATTAGGGTAGGCTGGAGGTTTGTGTTCCTTGTTTGAGCTTGTTTCTTGATGCTAGTGTTTTGTGGAGAGGTTTTGGTGCAACAGGCAATTCACCCAGAATAGGGGGTGACATGCAAGTTTTCCACCTCTAGAGTATTTCTTCTCTCTCTTGGAATCATCTAGAGGAGAGAGGAAGTGTTGGGTGCCTTGTTTTGGCCTTTGTTGAGTGGTGACATCCTTGGTGGTGTTTTGGACACATGTTTGAGGTGTGCTTTGCTCATAAGAGTGTTGTCTTGGGCTTGAGAGCCTTGAGGAGACCTGGTATCGATTTTTGGTTGCCTTGAGGAGGCTTGATATCGGTTGAGGGTGTCTTGAGGGACATCCTATCGGTTTGGTGGTACCTTGAGGATCACCATATCATTTTGTGGAGACTCAAGAGATGTGCCATATCGGTTTGTGACCTAGGGTTTCATCCCTATTGGTTTGTGAAGGGGATGGATGAGTGTACCGACCTTGACCTTCCTTAGTGACCAGGTGAGCGAGACATAGATCCTATCACCTTGTTGCATGGTGTTACATGTCCTTTCTTCTTGGATATGTGTCTTCTAGGGGTTCTAAGGTGGTGACACCTTCCCCTTGCTCTCTCTTCCTTGGCCATGTATATATACCCCTTTCTTTCCCTACAAGAGAACCCTTTTAGTGATCCTTACTTTCCCTCCTTGATGGTCGACCTTGAGCTTGAATAGAAATCTCCCTTGGATCTTGGTGGGCAAGCCAAAAGCTTGTGGTGCTCTCTTTCATCTTCTTCCTTGGTAAACCATGGTTTTCTTACTTTCTTTCTCTCCTTCTTTCTTCTTCTCGGCCATGGACCTTGAAATCTTCTTTCCTCTCTTTTGCTTTCTTAACCATGGTCCTATCTTATCTCTTGGAGGTGTTGTGCTTGGAGGATCTTCTTCCTCTACCTTCAGTTTGTGAGCTTGGAGCTTGACCTTGGAGCTTAGAGCTTGGTGGTTGTTCTTGAGGTGGGTTATATAACTCTAGACCTACTTTGTTGTTATCACCTTTTTCTTGTTATCTTTCTCTTGATCTATGGCTCATTATTGCTTGCATGCTTGTAACTTTTCTTTGGTAGCCTTGTGTTCTATTTTGGGAATAGAACTTTGTGAAGTTGCTGCCATAAGTTGCACCCCTTTTTCCTTTGCCTAGTTAGTAACATCATCTTGTCGTAGAAGATGACTAAAACAATATGCTATGTAAACCGACATGATAAACTGATATTATTTTTTCTAAAACCAATATGCTTTTTGCTAAACTGATATACCTATCATGATGTGGCTTGTTATGACCTATTGGTGACTAGTGAGGAAGAGTGTTGGATCATGAGGCTTTTAGTTGAGTATGGAAGTCGACATGGTTAACCCTAATTCGACACACATGCAATATGATACACCCTGGACTGATACATCTAGAGTAGAAGTGAGGAGTACCTTCCCTTAAGGCTTTGGCCGATATCCCATGATGGTGAAATTGGTCGATATTCCTTGGTGATTTTTTAGGCTGATACCCTAGTTGTTGGTATGGCCGATATCCCATGATGGGGAAGGTGGTCGATATCTAAACAGATACATAGGATGATACCCTTTGAGATAGTATGACTGATACACTCTCTTATGTACCTCTAATCGATATAATTTGTGGTTCTCAATACCAAGTGATGATAAACTGATACTCACCTTGAGGTTGGTAGGTCGATACCCTACTTAGGTTGGTTGCCCGATACCTAGGGTTAACCGATACCCTAACCCTAATCGATACCCTATGTGATGTTTAGTGATGCATCATGTTGATGCTAGGGTCACATGGTGTGATGTGATACCCTATGGTGTAATCATCTGTATGATGTTGAAAACTAACTCTCTCTTTACATGTTTCATAATAATGATAGAAATATGTTTCCACAACTTCTTAATATACTTCATAACAATGAAGGAAGTGATGATCTAAAGATGGTTTTTGATCCAACCTTATAAACCCTAATCAATTAAAAGAGGAAACCCTAACCCTAAAAGATGTGATGTGCTCTATAGGACATGGATTATACAAGTTGACATTATCAATGATGCGTTGCTTCTCTTGTTATATGTTTCTAACCATGCATGTAAGCAATGCTATCCATATCCAGGTATGAGCTATGATGTTTATTATATGTTGGAATAAGCCTTGAGAGGCAAGTGTGTTATGATAACCCCAAGAGAAAAGTTAATAATCTTATGATCTGGTGATGGCTACTTGCCTTATGTGAAATCGACACTTTCTCTCAAAGATGAGATGAGGGGTTGTTACCCTAAGATATGTAGTCATGGTGATGGACATTGGTCCTTGTGATCGAAATTGGTCCTTGAGATGGAAATATGATGAATAATAAGCATAAAGGGACATGATGCGATGAGATCACACTTAATGTGATTCAATTTGCTCTGATGATGAGTTATGCCCTATTTATGTAGATATTATTTATAGGTTATATGTTGTAACTTGATTGATGCTTAAAGATGTTTTAATTGATATAATTAATTAAGAGAAATATAATAGTGTAGTTTGCCCTGTGCCATAGATCCATTCAGTGTCAGCACTTGCTGAATGGTGAAACGAGTTTAACTTGGAGTGCATATTGTTGAATATGTAGGTTGTAAGTTGAGGTATCTCATTGTGTCCTGAATGTATATGAATGGGATTGGCTCCAGTCATGCCCCAATAATGAGTACAACTGTGGTTGTAGCTCAATTTGAGATACAAGAATGGATGTGATCATATCTTAGTAAGAGTGTAGCTACGGTCGTAACTCACTAGCACCGTGACCTGTACTAAGGAGGGCTAGATATGTATAGTTGGACTATAAGCCACTAATAGTAGTCTATCTAATGATGTCATTACCAGTGCCCTCGTACTGACTAAGGGGATGAGGTCATGGATTTCGAATCTTCCAATAGACCTTATATGGCACCGATTTAAACTTATCAAGTGGTCGGTTGGATTTGGGTGGTACGACACAAATCCTTGGCTCATAATGAAATATGTAAGCAACTGTGTAGTATAATTGTATAGGATCAAATACGAAAGCATTGGTTGAGGCCTTGCTTGATCTTATACAATGTTGTTGATAGAAAATATACATGTTCTTAATATTCCTTTCAAATTATTAATATGTTTCACAATTCAAAAATAATTGCCCTTCCTGTTAATAATCATTACCTGCTTCATCTTAGTTGTATTCATACTACTTCTTGGTTTATCTTATCTGTGATAATAATAGAGTTGGTGGTGAGTTATATCTCCCGCTGAGATTTAATATCTCACCCTGTGGGTCTCCTACATCCTTTTTAGGTGGATGAGCACGAAGAGGTAGAGATCGTGTAGAGGAGGTTGAGCAGTAGCTAGAGGGGTTGTAGCTGATAAGGTTGGAGGTGCTACTGGATGTCTTTTGTTGATAGAGTCCTAGAGTCATCCTTGTACACTCAGGCCATTGGGAATATTTTGTAGATGTTTTGCGGACGTGCTATCTTTATGTGCCCTTTGTACATCAGATATCATGGATTCATGTATATATGTTCTGGAACAGTGCTTTCATTACAGGTTGACAACATGCCTTATGAATGTTTTGAGGCATGAAAGGACTCATGTGTAAAGGTTCTTGCTATATGGCTGTTTTATGAAAAAGGTTTTATTTTTTAGTGTTTTCTCAGTAATCTATTCACTAATCCTTCTTCTATGGTTATGTTTTGAGTAATCTCGCTTTATGTGGCACGGGATGTCACCGTAACCAAGAGAGCCCGAGAAAGTCCTACCCGACTAGGGAGGGATAGGAAGGGACAGAACAATTGAGGATCATTATTGTGGGAGAGTATGTTGGTGACTAGTACACCAATTGGAGGGACAACTTCTTTATGTCTGTTCTAGAAGGACGATAGGAGTTCTAGTTGGTATGTGTGTATTACTCTAGAGGTAGGAGTCTTTTAGATACTGCAAGGAGGGCAACATCAACTCACAGTCCGTGGCGAGATCAGAAGAGCCACTACAACAGTTGTCCGAGTCTGTTGTCCATAGAAGAGCAGTCAGACGAGTCCCAGTACAACCAGGAGCTGCACAGACACCATCCAAGACAAAGTGTGCATCTACATCGATGATGATTGTTTTTGGACTTGCTCCAGGACCAGGTATATCTTTGTAAAACCACCCTTCCTATTGCATAGTTATTGACGCAATCCACTGGTTATTGGGAAATATGTCAATAAATTTTTTGTTTCCACTGCGCATCTGATGTCATATTTCCCTACAGTGGTATCAGAACCACATCAATTAATTATGTTTTGGTATAATCAATATGATCAGATTTTGATTTTATCGTGTTTATTTATTGCATGCGATGTGAATATTTAAACTAGTTGATGTGCATGTACGTCTTAGCACCACATACAGAACGCAAATGAATATATATATATATATATATATATATATATATATATATATATATATGTCTGTGTGTGAAATTTACACGCATCACCATAAAATTGGTTTTGATGATGGATGTAAAGTATGGTTATGACCAAAATCCAGATCTGTGTGTGCATGATTGTGTTATTTATTCCTTCTATTAATTGGTCTACATATCAAGTCTCTCTCTCCTTTCTAAATGTAAATTAATGTTCTTCTTCCTATTTCCCCTCAAATGTAACTCAAGGTTTTCCCCATATACAATTTGATATGAAATAGGATTGTTTTAATTTATGTTTCAACGTGAGATGATGATCTGCACAAAGACAAAATGAGCGGCTCGTGAGATGACCCGATCAACTAGAGGACTGAGGAGGCTAGACAACAAGAGGATAAACTGGTCGACTGGTGGCCCAACCAATCAGCTGGAGGTGTCCAGACGCTACTTGGACTTGAGAACCATATGACTGGTTCAGAAGAGCCCAACCAAGCAACCAGGAGGCGAGCTGTCTGGTTCAGGAGTTGAACCGATCAACCGGGATTGGTTCGAGCACAGATCTTCACCAACAATATGTTGCATATTATGTGGACCATAGGTGGTAGTAATTCCTTGTGGCTCCAAGGAATTACATTAGTATAGCCATAACCATCGCTTCTGTGTTTTATTTATTGCATGTTCTTGTTTGTGGTTATAGCATGTATATGATACATACTATATATATGGTGATTGGATAAAGTATACTATTTATACAAACCCCCTAAACTAAAATATTAAGTATTCAATTCTTTCTAAAAGTGGCACACATGAAAAGCTTGATTGAGCAAGCGTCAACTATGCTAAAGTGTGGTGCGTCATATATCTCGTGGAAGTGTGATGGTAGATATGTAGGTTATGCTAAAGCATGGTGCATACTCTATCATGTCGGCTTTTGGGTCAGGCTTAACTGGTGATTCTTAGAGAGTCTAAGCCTAGAGGCATGCAGATGATCATGGCAAGGAGTTGTGCATATCATCTATGCAAGAGTTGTATATGATGTAATTGGCATGATTTCCTACCTTGATAATTAACTGTGGACACTAGTGTAGATCGGGTCACAATTGAATTATTTTGGATCTTGGCCCACTATAATATTGTATGCTACAATATTCTGAGTTGATATTGAGGGCTATCAATTTGAATAAAATAGTTGGAGCGATAGTTATTTAAAGACCTAATTAATATCAATTTTTCAAATCAAATCAAATAAAAAATGTATTGAAAAAGGTTGAAATATTTCTTTGTTGAATCAAATGTCAAACACAAACACGTACTAGTTGCGATCTATCCTTTAAGAAGGACAAAATGGGATAAAGTTCCACAATTGGTTAAGGACTTTGAGAAATGTTCTCATCAATGAGCGAAAGCTCTATTTCCTTGATAGACCAATGCTAGAGGAACCCACTCCAAATGCACCTAAGGCTAAATGGATGCTTATTGGAGGCATGCCAATGCTGTCATGGACATTTAAATACCTAATTCTTTTAAGTATGAACTATGAGTTGAATGAGCAACATGAAAACATGGACATTCTCGAGATGGTAACACATCTTAAGAATCATTTAAAGCAAAGAAGGTATAATGTCTCCAAAATGATAAATGAGAGCAAACTGACAAAGGGAGGTATACTAGACATATGGAATGACTGCAATTTCTCTTAGGTCAAGAGTTGACAATGAATATGATTATGCAAGCATTGCATGAATCATATAGTTTGCTTATCAAATGATTGGCATGTTGATGCAAAAGTAAGGAAGAAGAAGGTCAATTCTATGATGATGATCAGCAGAAATGAGTCCTAGGGAAAAGGCAAGGCTAAGAAGTGTTCTAAGGCTAAGCATAAGTCAAATTATTCTACACTCAAGTTATGAAGAAGGGTAAGTGTAAAAGGGATCTGTCCTTTTAACTTAAAAGATAAAGAAAAGAAAGTGCCACCATTGTCACTTGTTTAGACATCAGAAAGGAATTATCCTCTTCATAGAGAATCTTTGAAAGAAGATAGAGATAGAGATCTCCACTACAAGACCTGAGAAGAAGTAAGCTAGAACTGTGCTGAACAAGGGTTGTTGCCTTTACAGTTCATGGACACATAATAGAATTAGTGAATTGCTATTATGCACCTGCCATTGATGAAAACATCATATGTCTTACAAGAACATAGTGTTTCATTTTAAAAGATATGATCTTTTATGGAAATGCCCTATGTCTCACAAACTATACTTGATAGTTGTAGAGACAAATGTGTATCACACATATATTGAATGACTTGATAACTCAAACAATGAATACATATAGCATTGTCATCTAGAGAGCATAAATGAAAAAGGCATCTCTAGAATCCCTATGATGGTTATCTAGATTATTTTGGTTATTAACAGTGGCAGAGCCACTCATAGGTCGACTGAGGCACGGGCCTCACCCAAAATTTGGCTAAAAGTATATACTACCATCACTTATAATTAGATTGACTGATAACAACGGTTTTGCAATCTCATATTTCATGAATTTCTTCTCCATGAATATCTTCATGCGTGGCCGAACCAAAAGTCCAAACCGTAATCCCATATCCAGAGATTACATATCTATCTGTTTCTAAAGCCTGGTGTATATGCATATTACAATTTACTCACTGTTCTCTAGTATTATTCCTTTTTAGCATGGCATTGAATTTTGTAGATTTTGAGTTTTGATTGGGTGCCACACCATGCTTTTACTAGAAGACTATTTGATGCCCTCACGTGTAGAAAGTTCTTTTGCCTTGGGGCATTGGATTGTTGTTGTTCTAATTAATTGTTGTTGCCTTCATCAAACTGTTGCTAATATGTTGTTGCCTAAGTCCGCTGGCTCTCCTACAAACTGCCACAATGATTTTCCTAGACTCTCGTGGCTTTCCTTAAGGTAGGCATATATACAATGAGCTTGTGTGCCGAACAAAAAGGAGTGATTACAATTACATATAGTTTATTGTTGCCACACTTCATTGATAAGAGAGAGTGTAACTTAGCTCGTCCTCTTAGTTGACATAGAACTTTCTAGTTTTGGTTTCATCACCATCATTTCTTATGGGTGATCGTAGAGCTAAGGAGGAACACATCAATATGATTGGTCTATAATGATGGAATACCTTCTTTGTTTCCTACTTGAGGTACCTTGTAAAAATACAAGCGATGAATTATTTAGGATCTAGATAATATATTTCATTTGTATTCAAATTTAGAATACATGTTCAAGTTAGTTTTTAATCGACATTTATTTTATATAAAGGATTCATACTCATTATTTGGTGCCTCACCATATTTAGTTTCCTAGCTCCACCACTAGTGATTGAACCAACAGAGACATGCAAATCTTATTCGCTGTGCAATATGACAAAAGTATCTTCACTAGATATAGTGTGAGAATGAGTATTCTATTAGGGCTAGTACATACTGATACATGCAAAACCTTTTAGAATAAATGCTAAAGGTAGTTTGCAAGGACTTCATAGTATATATTTGCTGATGTTATCAGTAGATAAGATACTTTGTATTTGATGAAATACAGGATTGGATCTCTTGAAGTGTTCAAGGAGATCATAAATGAAGTGCGTAACTAACGTCGTAAGAGTATTAAGATAACTCGATACAATCAATGGTGAAATACGTAAACCAAGAGTTTGAGAACCTTCTGGAAGATCATGATAGTGTATCATGATGAACTCCACCTGAAACACAATGATAATGTATCATCAGAGTGCATCAAAAAGAAGGAACCACACCTTGTTAAGTCATGGTGTGATTATCAACAAATCTAGCTAATCTTCCAATATTCATTCTAGCACATGCTTTACAGTAAAACAATTTATTGCATAAATTGGTTCAAAAGACACCATATGAAATATGGCATGGGAAGTGTCCCGATGTGTCATAGGATTGAAGTCTTATATAAGAAAATAGTTTCTTGAAAGGATGTATCCACAAATCACATGAATGTTATCTTGATGAATAGTACTTATATTCCAACCCGACAACACATTGTTTCTTGCTAGGATGACTGAATTCCTAAGTGGAAATTAGTTCTAAAAGAATCAGTGAGAGTAAAAGTAGAACTCAAAAATTTTCCAGACAAACAAGAAAACATTGAACCTAAAGAGGTATAGTAGGAACATGGAGAATCACAAGTTGTTGTGGAATCTCATGTTCCTTATCTAACACAATAACTTGTAGTTCTAGTAGAACATGTCTTGAGTTTGAATGATTATGATATCTTATAATTCAATAAAATGATGGGTTGATCATAATGATGAGTCCACAACCTACCTAGAAACTATTAAGGGACCAAAATATGAGAAACATGTTGAGGCCATGGGATCAAAGATGGACTCCATGTACACCAACAAGGTATGACCTTGCTGGATCCACCTGTAGGGGTAAAACCCATAGGGTGCATTTGGGGTTTTTGCAAGAAGACCAACATGGAAAGGTAAACTGGTTGCAAAGAATTTCAAATTCGTTCAAGGTGTTGAACATGATGAAGTCTTTTCACTAATTATCATGGTTAAATCCATCTGTATCATGCTTGCTGTTGCAGCTTAGTATGACTGTGTAGTTTGGTATATGGATGTTAAAACCACATTCCTTAATTGGAATAATTAATAGCATGTCTACGTGACACAACCTAATTGTTTTATAAATCCATTAATGCAAGTAAAGTATGTAAGATACAAAGGTCAATATGTGGATTGAAGTAAGCATCTCAGAGCTAGAATCTTCTATTTTACATGACAATCAAAGGGTTTGACTTGAATTAGAATGAAGATGGAATATGTGATTAGAAAATATTTAGTGGGAGCATCTTAAAAATTCACATAACGATGGGAAATGATGTCCTTATCTTACAAATGTTAAAACCTAGAAAAGAAAGTACCTTCTATATGAAGGGTTTTGGAAAAGCATCCTATGAGATAGGGATCAAGGTCTATAGAGATAGATCTGAAAATCTTCTTGACCTAAGTAAGAGCACATACATTGGTAAGATGCCAAAGGGTTTAGAATGAAAGACTCAATGAGAGAAAATGTGTCCATGTTTCATGGAGTTAGTCTCTCAGGAGTCTAGTGTCCCAATTCTTATGAAGAATAGGATGACACGGATAGATTCCATATGCATTCACAATTGGATCTATCTAGAATGTAATGTTATGTACTTATCTCACTATCTCATATGTATTAGACATGGTGAGAAGATATCTAGTTATCTCGTATGTATTGGACATGACGAGAGGATATCCAATCATCTCATATGTATTTGACATGATGAGAAGACATATATATACCTGCCTAGCAATCTCGTATGTATTAGAAATGATGAGAGGGTATATGTTAGATACCAGTGAGAGTCATTGAACTACCATAAGACCATCCTTAGGTGCTTGTGAAGCACTTATAGGATTGGTTCCTTGGTTATGGTAGTAAGGAATAGTTGGATGTAAAGGGTTACACCCATGAAAGCTTCCAAACTGACAAAATAATCACAATTTATGTTTAACGACAAATGAGAACTGTAAGCTAGAAAGGATTCTGAGATAATGAAAATTGTTAAAATCTACAAAAGAATTCGAGTATCTCTGTGTTGTGAGAACAATAGAGGATATTGTATGAAGTTCATATGGGTGAACTTGTGTGAGGTTCCAACCATTGATGACACGATATAACTACTGATGACAACAATGGAGCTACTAGTTAGGTTGGAAATGTCAGATAGCATACTAAGCCACTTCCATCTCATACGAGTGGTCGTATAATGAAGATATGTGAAAACTTCATAATACCGAATTAAAGAAAATGTTTCTCAACTCTCTATAAAAGCACTTACACAACATAAGCATGATGACCATGTTAGGTCACTCGGGATGAGATCTGTGGGTGATTGACTCTAAGTGCAAGTGGGAGTATGTTGGTATGTATGCCCAGAGAGCAAATCATATGATTATTGTAATGGCATACCATGTAAATGATTTGATTAATTATAAAGGAAACCTTCTATTTTTTGTATATTCAGTTATGAGATAATGAATAACATAGTAAATGTCTAGAGAATGATATTACTCAATGATGCATGTTTTCAAGTACGTGACTTGGAAGAAATGAAATCATACAGATGTTAATAGTGCATATATATATTCTCATTATGTCCTTGATCGGTTGTTATTGTGGAAGGTTGATAGACAACAATAACACATAAAATCAGAGTGTGGGTTGGTTGATGACTGAATCTAATTAGTCATGATATGGCAATATCAAACCAAGCACACAGATACATGTTAGAAAAAAAATGTATCGTATAGATCCACCATGAGACTGACCCATGGAATTCATCATCACGAAAGTCATAGTCATCTCTCACAGTGATGGTGGTGGTTGTGGTTCTTAGACCTGATCACTGCACTCATCACATGTCGTTGGATACACTTTGACGTCATCAAACACAATCCTAAAACATGGGTTGTTATAATGTTGATGATTTGGTGAATTTGACACATGAGGAATGATTGTGAGTCATAGAGATAGTATTGTCCATCCTATAGGAGTATGATATCCAAGACCTCTTAATCGGTGAGATTGAGAAAAGTATGGCCACACACATGTAAGACAATATATGATATTGAGGTTACATATATCTCATGCAATATGATCTGGTTCAAGAAACAAGATTGAATAATAATGAGGATGATTGATGTTTGCCTGTAGTTTAATCTGGATATCAGCAACAAAGGAATTATACAAACATTGTAACACCATACACATGTTGTAGATTGAAGTTGCTCCCCAACTTTCCATTCACTTGGGTAGCACTGATGTGTGACTAGGCACCACTCTTTGCTTGTGATGTCATAAGTTGTTATGGACATTCACTGCCAATGTGATATGGGACCTATAGGGTCACACACATAGGAACTCATCTAGAAGAGGAGTTTGATCTTGAATGACAATTGAATTATTTACTAAAATATTTAGGTATTCAATTCACACAAAAAATATCCATAGATTGCCTGAATGCACTATGAAACAACCATCTCACTGGGTGATATGCCGTTTGGGTAGCCATATGAGCGTCTCAGGTGTTGAGACAGCCGTTTGGGTTGTCGGGCTAATCAAAAATCAAATTGGCTTAGTTCTGCCTTATGAATCGACTAATTCAAGATGTTGAATCGATCGGCTTAGCTCGACTCACCAAATGAGCATCTCACATGGGTGAGACGACTCGTTTGGGCAGAACGAAGGTTTTGTATGTTTCACAAACATGTTTAAATTGCACATTACATGTGGTGTAAGGAATTAAAATATGATATTAATTTGAATCAATTTGCCAAATTTGTGTGCGATAGGGAAACTGATAGACAACCATCTCACACACCAGACGATCATTTGGTGAGTGAGCCATACAACTATTTGGAGTGTCATAGGTTGTAAAATTTCCAGAATTGTTACAAAAATTCAAGATCTTCTATCCCTTTCCACTCCCGCACATCACATATTGGGAACACTGACCCCGACCTCTACTATAAATAGAGGAATATTGGGGGATTCCCAGAGTACCACAAAGATAATTTAGAATCACTTTCTTTGACAATTATTGTCCTCTCTGGTTGTGGTAACCAAGAGAGTTCGAGAAAATTCTACCCGACTAGGGAGGGATAGCAAGGGAGAGAACAACTGAGGATCATTGTTGTGGGAGAGCAGGTTGGTGACTAGTACACTAACAGGATGGATAACTCCTTCCTATCCATTCTAGAAGGATTACATGAGTCCTAGTTAGTCCGTGTGGATTACTCTAGAGGCAGGAGTCTTTTGGCTGCTGCTAGGGGGCATCATCAACTCGCAGTTTGTGGCAAGATTAGAGGAGCCGCTGCATCAGTATTCTGAGTTTAGTGTCCACGGAAGAGCAGTCAGACGAGTCCCAATGCAACCAGGAGTTGCACACACACACCGTCCAAAATAGAGTGTACATCTACATCGATGAGGATTGTCACTAGACTTGCTCCAGGACCAGGTATATCTTCATGAAACCATCATTCCCATTGTGTAGTTACTGATGTGATCTGGCGGTTAACGGGAAATATGTCAATAATTTTTTTGTTTTTGCTTCCTATCTGATGTCGTATTTCCTTACAAGAACATTCCATGCATATCTCTCCTATGTCTTCCTTGCATCACTTGTACATGTATGTCCCAAAGGGATGAACCACCAAGAATGGACCAAAGAGGAAAGGGACCGGTTAATGTTGGTTGAAAAGTAGATTATAAACATATGTAAAAAGTGATTACTAAATGCAGTTCCCAACTAATTAAGGACTATTTGGTTAACATTGGTTAACAAGATCAGGATTACAAGTACCGTTATTTCAAAGTTTCAAATTTCAAGTTAGAAAATTTCATAAAATTATTTAGTTGGAAACTATGTAAGATTGTTCAACATTCAACATTATCCACAAGATATTAAGTATTCAAGACTATTCTTAAAAAGTTAAGATTTTCCAAAATAGAAAAATCAAATTCCAAATATTAATCATCTTCATATCATTTCTATCAGCTGCTTGGGTCTTGTATTTAATATTCATATATGAGAGAGTGATATTGTGTCCTAGTTAACTATTTTTAATAGGTACTTGGGAACAACTAGTTCATTTCCTACCATGCAAGAGGTGGGAGATAAGCCAAGCTCCAGTGAGACAAAGATATAAAAGGGATAAATTCACAAAAAGGATTCAAAACTCTAAATATATCAAACATTTTGCATGTAGACCATGACCTACCCATTGTATCTCTTTTATAGAAGATAGATTTGATGTGGAATTGATTACCCTTAGCTTAGTTTCTATAGTTTTATCAACATGTATTCTCATGTGGTTGACCAATTATGTACAATGTAAAATTTTAAATAGTTAGTATATTTTATTTTACTGGTATGTTTGGTCTCTTATGTTATCTATTTTTGAAATATTTCATAAAAATTCTTCATTCATGTGAAAATATGGTATGTATTTGTTATATGAATGATGAATCATATTTTATGCAATAAGAAGTAGATCCCCTCTCGTCTCCCACTCCTTATACATACCCGTTCGTTCTTTTCTTCTCGAGTATTACCCTTGACTTATTGGGACTGCGCAAGTGGTGGGACAACAACTACAGGTATGGAGATGGAGGTTGTCATTTGGTCGATTAGGCCAATGTAATGAACATAGGGTTGTTAATTGTGTTGGATCAAGAAATGTAGAGGGGGGTGAATAGAGCTTCACAAATCTCACAAAATAGATTAGACCTTCAAATTATATTAAGTGCAAAAGTTTAAGCATACAACCAATTTGAAGACCTAACTAACAATCACAACAAGGATGAGAGACAAGGAATAGCATATACTTGGACACAGTGGTTTAGAGTGGTTCCACACTTCAAACTAGAAGTGAGTCAGTCTACTACCTAGAGGTGGTTAGTCTCTAGGACTTTGCAATCTTGTTGCTCTTATATTCATTCATAAGATTACAAGACAAAACCACATTCATCCAAGGACTTAATACCTCAAGCAAGGATCTTCAACCTGAGAAAGGAGTCTTCAGACTTCAACAAGGACTTACCCACTCCATCTTCAAGTCTTTGGCCTTCTAGGAATTACCTATCCTTCTTGAGTGTCCGCCTAGCCTATCCCCTTCACTCGGAGATCAGGATCACCATGCTTTCTTCAACTTTAAAGAACAACAACTCCTTCTCCTTCACTCAGAGAAGATCTTCAAGCCTTTTCTTCAATAAGGAAATGGGGTAGGAAGATGGATGTGGAGAGCCTTACATGGATACGAGGAATAGCTCTCTTATAATGGATCCTAACTCACTCATATTCACGGATTTGAATTGAAAGTAACGAGAGAAAGGGGCTCAAAGGGGTGCAACACTCTCAACTAGGCTAGGACCAAGCATATAGTTAATGAGCAACCTTGGAATGAAATCCAAGTGGTCCTATTTATAGTTGGGGGTGCCCCTTTGAGTTGGGGAACACTTAGGGCCGAATTATAGCCATTTTTGCACAAAGAAACGGATCTATTTTTGTCCAAACAAGTCACCAACAGTTAGAATCACTTTTTATGCATTTTCTGTAAAATACATTCGGTCAAGATTCAATAAAGGTAACTCGACTGATCGGCTAAAAGACAAACCCAATTTTCAAACCATTAGTCGAGTTTGTCATGGGGAAACGTGACCGACCAATGAAAATAGCATTTGGTCAGTAACCTGATCGGTTGAGTTCTGTGAATGCACAACTCGATCGATGCACTCTCCAGAAAATTGATCCAGTGGATCGGTTGAGATTGTAACTCAACCGATCAACAACATGTGATCAATTTTCTAAAGTGCTTAAAAAGTGATTAAAACTTGGTACTAAGTGTCCCACATAATTTTCTCATCTTAGTTACAAGTCATATCATCAATACAAGCGATTACAAAATTCTTCTAAGGTCATTTACATGGATTTCCTAATTAGCACACTTGCATTGCTTTTGACTTGAACTTTGACAAGCTAGGGCTTGTGTAATTTGATCCTTTTCATGTACCTAACACCTGAAATCAATCTTGAATACACATATTATATACATATGAATGGAATGGTTAAGTCATTATCAGAATATGCACAATGTATAACTTCTAGGTCAACATTCCCCCCCCCCCCCCCGCCTTTTAACAATGACAAACCATTCCTTAAACATATTGAAAAGGATATATAAATTATACCTTTGCCTTGTGAATTTGGGGGATTCAAGATTTGAACAATGTGAATTTCTCTCCCTCAATCTATGCTTATTTTAACCTGTATAATTAGTCTATCTACACAAAGCAATTATAGCATACATGTACTATATGGTCCTTTGCAAGTCACATGATAACACATATAATGAACAAGAAAAGGATCTCATAAGCCATAAACAACAGTATGACAGAGAATAGCAATATGATTGAGTTTTAAGACATTGGAGTTCTCTCCCCCTTTTGACATATCAAAAAGTGAGGGGGTAGAAGAGCATATAATCATGTCTTCTCCAAACACAAACAAGCATATATTCAAACAAGCAATCTCATATCATATATCAACCAGAGACGAAAGAAACACACAAGATAAGTCATAATCAAAATATGGTGAAATATGGCACCAACTCATAGGATATAACTAATCAAAGAGCAAGAGTGCACATAACATAGATTACAACTCAGAGGCATGTTCTCATAAAAGCAGCTACAAGCAAGAAGTGATAAAAATTGAAGATAAAATAGTAAATCTCAGATAATGTGCCTAGATGTTGCTAATAAAGAATAGCCTAGAAAGATATATATGATCAGCAAACTAGACTAAAAGCTAAGAATGTATAGACATCTAAGCTATCTATGTCCACATCATCATCATCATAAGCTCTAGGCATGTAGTCCTCATCTCCATTTGAAGGTGTAGCTATAGTTCCTTCATCACCAGAAGTAGCACTAGAGCCATCACCATCATCAGAAGAATCCTCACCATCACCATCATTGTCATCAACAACAGAAATCTCAGCATCATCCTGGTCAGACATCTCCTTGTCTACAGAAGGACCAAAACCACAACTAGGCCAATGAGCATTCTGCTCATCCCAAGTCATACCAAGAGCTTAGAGCTCATTGACCTGAAGGAAGGAAGGAGTAGAAGTGCCAAGACTGGCAAACAGAGTGGCCAAGGGGCCAACAGGAAATGGCAGGTAGAATGGAGCAGGACCACCAACATAAGAGGGTGTGGGAGTAGCAGTGTAATGACCCCGCCTCCCGGTAACCCCCAATTAAGGGAGACCAAGAGGTCAGAGCCGTTATCCCAATTTCCGGATCAAAGGTTCGACAAATAATCAATAATAATTACTAAATTCTTCCATACTATACTGAAAAGCTATAATAAAATAAAATTTTACATACCTTTTTAGGAACTTGGATATCTAAATTCTATCCACAACAACAATCTATTCTAACTAATCCTCCTTGCACTTTAATTCTTATTTTCATAATATGCCACTTTACTGTTTGTCCTTTTCAATGTCGTACCTAAAACGCCGACAAAAAAATGTCAGTCAGCATAAATGAATATGTCGGTATGTGGGGGAAACAATAATCATGCAACTACAGTAACAATGTAAGTAACCAAATATCATTTAACAATCTAGGTTACATTTTAAGCAATACTACTCAATCCATACCTATCCCCTATCTCTGTTCTATCCCTATAGTGGACTTGGATACTACCTCTCTCATATGGTAGATCCTTACCCCATGGTCCTACCTCACATGTAGCCATTACTTAGGGTTGTGGAGTCACATGGCCCTACCCAAAGGTAGCCCAATCTCTGACTCATGGTGACTTGATGGAACTACCCCATAGGTAGCCATGTACTAGGTCAACCTATCAAGCTACAGAGGGGACTTGGATATGAGATAGTAGTTATATATCTTAGGTGATAGTCATATCCACATTATAGTATGCATGAATTAAATTCATCCAATAGTTTAATTCAAGAAACTGATGAAAACTTTGGAAATCCTCATAAAACTAGTTTGAGATATTCATAAGTGTAACCACATACCTGTCATGATGATTTGGGACAGAAATAATCCAATCAATGTAAGAAATCCAATAGGTAAGAAAGCACACAAAGAGATCCTGAAATATGCATATAATTTCCTATCATAAATCATTTCATCAAAATCTATTAAACCTAGCTTGCTTCCTAGGGTTTCTAGTCCACTTTTAGGGTTTCCATTACAGTTAGGGTTTTTCTTGTACTTTTATCACTACAAACCCTAGTTAGGCAAAATTTCTCTTAAACCCTAATGATTCTAACCTATTTCGTTCAACAGGATTAGGATCATCTTCCAACAACATATTATCACATATATCAAATTAAAAGTGATCTTTTTCTCTTTTACCCTAAATTAGGGTTTCTAAGCGCTTAATCATTCTTATTTGGTGTAAAACCCTAAATCATGCAAGAAACATCTAGATCAGGTTCAAGTTCATTATTAACTAACCAACAGGTTGCAAATACTCAATTTCAATAATTAAGTAACATGAACTCAACCAATATGCTCAATTAGGGTTTCAAGGTCCATTACAACATATTCATGTATATGGAACCTTAAATTAATTAAACTATGCATAATCATTATCCTTTTGGATCTAATGTGTCCTTTTATAATCAACATGTTAATATCAACTTTAAACATCCATATAACCCTTCCCAATCCACTAATCATCATAGATTAGGGTTTCTTAATCATTAATTCATTAAAGTTGATAACTTCAACTACTTTTCGAATTTCAAGAGGAATTATGATCTAAATCTACTTTAATTGGATTCCTTGCATTTTTTTGAGCAAAATTCATATATTATATGCATCCATCCGAGCTACCATTAATTAGATATGATTTTTACAAAAATCACTTACTTGGACCATTGAGAGGCTACCACGTCAGCCAACTCATGCACTATGCAGCCTCGACTGAAATATAATGAATTGATGCTATTTCCCTTGCTTAAGTTTCCAGCCCTTCATACCCCATAGGGGTAAAGTCATCCAATGTCGCCTGATCGTCTTCATCCTCGTGAAGACCCTAAGTGTCGTCGACTTGTAGCTGATTGTGGGGCCGCCCCCTTCTTCCCAGGGCTCGAGGGACACTGGTGATTGCCACCCTACCTCCGCCGCCCTCCTCCGTGCAAGGGGCACCTCCAGTTCACGACCAAGGTGGCCAGGTGCAAGAGCGCTAGGCCTGCAACCCGCAACCAAAGAGCCGACCTCCTGCAGGCGCTACGCGATGGCGAGAGCATGGAGAAGATGACCGATCCTTCTTGGGTTGTTGTGGGAGCTTCATGCCTCCATCGAGACCACATCACAACTCCTCATTGCTCCAAGGATAGCACTATTCCCTCTTGGTTAGGGTTTGGATGAAAACAAGAAGGAGAAGAGAGAGGGATACTCGAGATCTTCTTGGGCTTGAGGCTAAGGGTCCAACCCTTATATAGGGGAGGATATCAATGCCCTAGGATGCTTATCCACGAGGAAGCAAGTCCCCCTTTCAACTATGGTCACCATACTTTCCTTGCTTACCAAGTAACCTCTCTTTTAATTATCTCCTTGATAATCCATATTCCTTAGTTATTAGGAAATCTGAAAATAATCTCCTTCATCTTCTTTGTGCTTGGCTTTTAATCCATTAGCCATGAAATTTTACTTTCTAATAGCAAAAAGTATTTCTTTTTTATAATACCAAAGAGTCCTTAACTATGTAGCACATTATCCTCATATTTTTGTATTATTTGTATTTTCTCTTTCTTCTTCTATGTTGGGACTCCTTGGATCCCAAGAAATCCTAAGATTTTGAAATCCTTTTTGAAGGATGATTATTATCCTTCTAGATGTATCTACATCCGTTATTTCTCATTATTTTACTTATTTCTTTATTAAAAGATTTCTTTTCAAGGATTTCTCTTTATCTTTTATTTCCTTTCCCTCTTTTCCCATTTATTTCATTAGAAATCACATATGAACGAAATTTACTCAATTGTGGCCATCAATGCCACTTTCTATATATTTCTATGTATTTCTCATAAATATATTGCTTAATATCAATTATCTTTTATCTTTTTTTCTATTATTTGGATTTTTCCTCTTTTCTTCTCTTTTATATCCATTATTGGATTAACATGATAGTAGGAATCACGAAATTCCTATCAAAAGGGAGATTTGCAAAGAAATCCATCTTTTGAAGCAAACCATAAAACCTTTCAATTAAGTCCATATTCATAAAACCATTACATTTCAATTATGAAAACATATGCAAAATTGAGGTTGTAACAAGCAGAAGAAGGTTCGGGGGTAGGGTAGTAATGATGGTATGCATAGGAAGCATAATCACTACAGGGGAAAGGCTGGTAGGTGGGGTATGGGTGTGCAAAGTATAAGTTCATGTTTGACATGATTGAACATAAATCCTGGTGTCGGTGCCCCTGAACCTGGAGGTTGTATGCCTGTTGGTGCATCATGTAGCCCATGAGGGTTTCATTGGACACATGAAATGAGGTATGATTAGGTTGGGGTGGCTAAGGAGGTGGAGCTTTGGTAGAGGTAGAGGTAGGGGCAGTAGCAGCAGAGGCAGAGGCTGAGGGTGAATCACTGGGTGTGGTGGAGGAAAAGACATGCACATACTTCTAAATTGTGGTCTCACTGATACACACTCCCTTCCTGGAAAGTTTGTAATGGAAGTCAGAGAAGAGTGATTTCTCAGTGGCGAACTAAAACAAACCACATATCAGAGCTGGATAAGGTGGATGGGTGTCGCTGGTGTTCTTGCTAGAGTCAAAATATGTCATATGGTGGAGAATGTATCTTGACCATTTGACTCAGACATTCTCTAGAATGCAGTACATTATGACCGTAGTGTTCTCTACAATATCTGTTTGATTTTTCTTTGGATGGATGTTGCAGTTGACCACTACGGATAATATACACTTTCTGAGATCAAGGTAGGAGGAGGGTAGGGTTCTCTTCTTCTTGTAAGGAACATCGAGTTTCTTCAAGTAGTGATGGATATTAGGAAGAGTGATCTCATTCTGCTTGTAGAAACCCTCAAGATCCAAAAGGTCAAAATACTCCCCGTAATCCTTATGCCAGGTGTCATTATCATCGTCTCCTGAAAAGAAAACATTCAGGATATCTTTAGAGATTTGGAATTTCTTCTCAGCGATCATGGATGTAACGATCACTTGAGTACTCAACGGGGGTACAAGGGAGTCGTAATTCTAACACAAGTTTGTGTAGAATTCATGAACTACTTCTGTGCCTGTCATAGAATTATGAAAGTAGTCACGCTCGATAGCTAGGGAGGATAGGTGATGAACAGATAGCAACTTTGCCACTTGGTCGATGATAGCTTGACACCTAGGGCTAGGCTTAAACTAGGCTCTAAATGAAAAAGGACTCCTAGGAAGAAGGTCCTTATACCTATTTACAACCTCTATTGAGACAAAGAAGGTATCATAAAAAAGAACCAAGTGAGAGGATGAAGAAGAGGATGGTCCATTTCTATGGGCAGGTCTCTTTCTTCTATGAGAAGCCATGGAGGCAAAAAGGAGGAGAATAAGAGAGGAAACACACCAAACAAACCACCAAAAACATTCACACACCAAGGTAGAGTACGGGGGAAGGTCAACGTCAGCCTATCTAGGTCGGAAAAGGGCTAGGATAGGGAAGGTAAGGTATGGGGATGAGATCTTAGGCCACTTGTGCACTTTCTATCAATCAAACAATCCACATAATCAACATCACTATATGCTACAAGAGTAAAGTCCCTTGACTTAGGGTACCATAGTCCAAAGTTTTGGGTTTTAGATAAGTACCTTAAAATCCTCTTAACAGGAATAAGATGTGATTTCGTAGGGCTTGATTGAAAGCGAGCACACAAGCCAACACTAAACATTATGTCAGGTCTAGAGGCAGTTAAGTAAACTAAACTTCCAATCATACCTCTATATATCTTCTCATCTACCTTCTCGCCTTCTTCATCTCTATCAATTTTGGCGGTGTTGGACATCAGTGTGTCCATCGGATTCATGTTCTCCATTCCAAATCGTTTGAGTAGCTCATTGGTGTACTTGCCTTAGTTGATGAAGTTTCCATCTTTGGTTTGCTTGATTTGGAAGCCGAGGAAGAAAGTAAGCTCACCCATCATGCTCATCTCAAACTCACTCTGCATAAGAGAACTAAACTCCTTGCAAAGATCAAGATTAGTTCTGCCAAATATGATATCATCAACATAAATTTGAATGATAAGAAAATTGCTAGAAGTGTGTTTTAAGAATAAAGTAGAATCTACTTTGCCCATGACATAGCCATTGTCTAACAAAAAGTTATTTAATTTCTCATACCAAGCTCTAGGTGCTTGTTCGAGTCCATAGAGAGAATTTTGTAGCAAATAAACATAATTAGGTAGCTTGTAATTTTCAAAGCACAGAGGTTGAGCAACAAATACTTCCTCCTCAATTATACCATTCAAAAACACACTTTTAACATCCATTTGATATAGCGAGAAATTTTTATAACTAGCAAAAACAAGTAGCATTCTAATAGATTCAAGTCTAGCAACAGGAGCATAAGTTTCATAAAAATCAATATATTCCTGTTGATTGTAGCCTTGAGCCACTAACCTTGCTTTGTTCCATACTACCTTGCCATTTTTGTCAAGCTTGTTGCGGTAGACCCCTGTCACTTGGTCTTGGCACTAGATTCCACACTCAGTTCTTCTCGAACTGCTCTAGTTCCTCCTGCATAGCTAGGATCCACTCGTCATCTCTAAGAGCTTCCTTGATGTTCTTTGGCTCTAGCTGTGAGATGAAGGCATTGTCTTCTTGTTCTTTGTTGTAGGTAGTTCGTGTCTTCACCCTCTCGAATAGATCACCAATGTCTATCTCTTTGGGATGATTCTTTACGAAGCGAGGAGTGGACTCCTTCTTCTCTTCATCTTTTGCTTCAACCACTTGTTTACCTTTGTTGTTGATTTTGAGGTCCTTTAAGATTGGAATTAAGTCAATTGCAACATCATTATCAACAACATTCTTTCCAATTGCAATGTTAGTTTCAATAAATTTAACATTAATGTACGCTTTGATTTTAGATGTCTCAATGTTGAAAACTCTATAAGCCCTGCTTGTAGTGATATAGCCTACGAAGAAAGCCATGTTCGATTTCGGATCAAACTTGTCGAGAGAATCCTTTGTGTTTAAAACAAAACAAGGACATCCAAAAATGTGAAAGAAGTCGATGGATGGATTTCAACCACGCCATAACTCATAGGGGGCTTTCTTCAAAGATGGATGTGTAAAAACTCAGTTTTGCACAAAGAATGAGGTGCTAACAGCTTCAGCCCAAAAATTCTTTGGAGTGTCATACTCTAGAAGCATGGCCCTAGCCATCTCTTGTAGCGACCTATTCTTTCTCTCTACTACCCCATTTTGTTGAGGCGTACGAGGATAAGAAAAATTGTGTGAGTAACCAGATTTTTCACAAAAGTGCTCAAAAAGATCATTTTCAAACTCTCCCCCATGGTAACTACGGATAGAAACAATCTAGAAAGAAGTTCCATTTTCAACTCATTTACAAAAGCTCAAGAAAACATCTAGAGTATCACTTTTACAAAAGTGTTTGGTAGAGTGTTCTAGGACAACATTAAGGGATTTCTTTCCCGTAAGAAACTTTTGCAAAGAAGCTCTTAATTTTTCATTATCATCACTATGATTAATGATAGTAGAAGATAAGCTAGTAAGATCATCTCTAGCATCAAATAAGTCAGCCTCTAATGTATCTTGACCATTTGACTCCAACATTCTCTAGAACTTCTCTAGTTCCTCCTGCATGGCTAGGATCCACTCGTCATCTCCAAGAGCTTCCTTGATGTTCTTTGGCTTCAGCTCTGAGATGAAGGCACTGTCTACTTGTTCTTTGTTGTAGGCAGCTCGTGTCTTCACCCTCTCGAATGGATCACCAATGGTTAGCTCTTTGGGATGATTCTTTGCGAAGCGAGGAATGGAATCCTTCTTCTCTCTTCTACTTCAACCACCTGCTTACCTTTATTTTTGATGTTGAGGTCCTTTAAGATTGGAATTAAGTCATCTGCAACATCATTATCAACAACATTCTTTCCAATTGTAGGATTAGTTTCAATTAATTTAACATTAATGGACTCTTCAATTTTAGATAGCTCAATATTGAAAACTCTATAAGCCCTGCTTGTAGTGATATAGGCTAGGAAGATTGTACGATTTTGGATCAAACTAGTCGAGAGAATCCTTTGTGTTCAAAACAAAACAAGGACATCTGAAAATGTGAAAGAAGTCGATGGATGGCTTTCTACCACGCCATAACTCATAGGGGGTTTTCTTCAAAGATGGATGCGTAAAAACTCAGTTTTGCATAAAGCATGATGTGCTAACAACTTCAGCCCAAAACTTCTTTGGAGTGTCATACTCTAGAAGCATGGTCCTAGCCATCTCCTATAGTGACATATTCTTTCTATCTACTACCCCATTGTGTTGAGGCGTATGAGGAGAAGAGAAATTGTGCGAAGTAACTAGATTTTTCACAAAAGCGCTCAAAAAGAAAATTTGCAACTCTCCCCCATGGTCACTACGGATAGAAACAATCCGGAAAGAAGCTTCATTTTCAACTCATTTACAAAAGCTCGAGAAAACATCTAGAGTATCACTTTTATAAATTAGAAATAATGTGCAAGTATAGCGAGAGAAATCATTGACAATCACAAGACAATACTTGGAGCCACAAAGCATTTGAGTTCTCATGGGTCCGTAAAGATCAATATGAAGAAGCTCAAGAGCTCTTTTGGTACTAAGGACTCCTTTAGATTTGAAGGAGGACTTGGTTTGCTTTGCTTGTGTGCAAGGTTGGCATTCCTCATACTTTTCAAAATCCAATTTTCGAAGTCCCTTGACCAATTCCTTTTTGCTCAATTTCTTCATTTGATGCATATTCACATGGCCCAATTGGTGATGCCAAAGAGATATATCATTTTTATCCACAACCAAGCATCTATCAAGTACGGACTGTAGAGTATCAAGAACAATAACATATAGATTACCATTTCTAGTTCTCTTATATATAACATTGTAAGTGAGGGAATCTAGAAGCAAACGTTCTAAAGAAGTAAATAGAAAAAGATAACTATTATCACAAAATTGACTTACACTTATCAAATTGTGATGTAGACCATCAACAAGCAAAACCTTTTTAATACAAAGCTCATTGCCTACATCATCCTCACATATTACCTTACACTTTTTGTTGTCCCGGAAGGTCACCGATCCTCCTTTCTTCTTTATGAGTTTGTTAAAATGGCAGATTTCACCTATCATATGTTTTGAGCAGCCGCTATCAACAATCCACCTTCTTTTGACCTGCATGAAAGAAGGATGTCGGTGCCCAATTCAAACTTTGGGATATGGGGTTAACTTGGGGACCCATTTCATCTTTGGGTTGGTTCCCTTTCGCTTGTAAGGACAATAAGTAGAATAATGATCATCACATTTACAATGAGCACATACCATTGGGTTCTTAGAGCCTGAAGTCTCTCCATGGAACAAAGGAGGTTCCACACTCTTCTTCATACCCTTACTCTTGTTCTTGTTCTTACCCTTAGGAGCAGTACCATCATATCCTAAACCACTAGTACCAATTTATTTGGTAAAGTGTTCTAGGACAACATTAAGGGATTTCTTTCTCGTAAGAAACATTTGCAAAGAAGCTCTTAATTTTTCATTATCGTCACTAAGATTAATGACAGTAGAAGATAAGCTAGTAAGATCATCTCTAGGATGCAATAAGTCGGCCTCTAAACAGAGGGCATTAGTATGGAAAGAATCACATTCTAGAGCAGTGCTAGCTACCTCATTACTTTGCAAGATAGGTCTAGAAGATAGATCATTTACTTGAGCAAGCAACTTAGCATTTTTAGATTTAAGCAATTGAATTTCTCTTTGATAAGCATAAATTTCTTGCTTCCTAGCTTCATCAATGAGGTTAAGTTCTACATTTTTAGTTTTAAGAACATCAATCTCATCTTGGCATTTTTGGTTCTCTTCCTGTAAAGTATTAATGGTCTTAAGGTAGACACCATTCTCAACTTCAACTCGATTGTATTGGAGATCAAGATCAAGAAATTGCCTTTGTAAAGTATCAATACTATCAAGATGTAGCTTTTCATTTTGATCTAGAATCTCAATCTTAGCAAAAAGATCATCTATAATCTTTCCTAACCTTTTCTTTTTAGCTTTGCATTTAGTAAAAGATGACCGGCTAGAATTAAGGATATCATTAAGAGTTTTTTTAGATAACTAATGCAAATTAACTTCACTTACCTCACTTACCCCACCTACATCATCACTTGTAGAGACCATGAGAGCAAGGTGACATTCTCTGTCTTCGGAGCTAGAAGAACTTGAGGAAGACTCCTCCCAAGCTGCATTAGATGAATGCTTGCTTCATCTTTCTTTCTTTTCCTTTATCTTGTATTTACCTTCCTTCTTATACTCCTTGTCCTTCTTGTGGTTGCTCTTGTGGTGGCTCTTATTGGCCTTGGGGCAGTCACTCTTGTAATGGCCTTTTTGACCACATTCATAGCACCTAGGAGTAGACGAAGAAGACTTTCCTTTGAAGTGCTTACCCTTGGAGTAGTTAGATTCATGCTCATTTGGGCCTTCATCTTCACTTGAGGAATGAATAGAGGACTTGAGAGCATGTTGTTGATGTCGAACCATCTCTCCAATTTGAGCTTTGAAGGTTGTGTCCTTAATCTTCTTGGACTCCTTCTCTTCTCTCTTTTCTTCTCCTTCTTGCTAGTCAAGACTTGGCTAATGAGCTTGAAGGTTTCCAACCAGCTCCTTGGTTGACAATTCACTAAGTTTGTACACTTCTTCAATAGAGGTCACATTGGGCTCCAATCTCTTTGGAAGAGATCTCTAGATCTTTGAGTTGATTCTGCCTTTGTCCATCACACTACTAAGAGCTACCAATCCATTGATGATGACATTATGCCTTATCTACATGTCCACCACTCTTTCATTCTTGCCCATCTTGAGGTTCTCAAGGAGACCACCAAACATGTAGATCTTTTCTTCTTTCACTTGCTCTGTTCCCTCATAGGTGACACATATCGTGTTATAAATCTCATGTATAGTGTCCCATGAGGAGATCCGGTTGAACTCGGATGGGGTGAGGGTTGCATAGATGATGCTCATGACTTTGGCATTGAGCTGAGCTTGCTTCATTTGGGCTTTTGTCAATGTAGAGATTTCCCCCTTTGGATCTTCATACTTTAGGTGCACCACCTTCCATATCTCGTAGCTTACTCTTTGGAGGTAGAACTGCATTCTTCTCTTCTAATAGAGGAATTTGGTATCGTCGAAGATCGGAGGTCACATTGAGAAGCTTTCATATAAGTTGAGAGATCCAAGTGCTAAATCACCCATTTTCTCCTACTTGTAGAAGTAGCTTGGAGAAGACATGCTCTGATACCACTTATTGGATCAAGGGCTCTAGAGGGGGTGAATAGAGCTTCACAAATCTCACAAAATAGATTAGACGTTCAAATTATATTTAGTGCAAAAGCTTAAGCATACAACCAATTTGAAGACCTGACTAACAAGCACAACAAGGATGAGAGACAAGGATAACATACACTTAGACAAAGTGGTTTAGAGTGGTTCCACACGTCAAACTAGAAGTGAGTCAGTCCACTACCTAGAGGTGGTTACTCTCTAGGAATTTGCAATCTTGATGCTCTTATATTCATTCATAAGATTATAAGACAAAACCACATTCATCCAAGGACTTAATACCTCAAGCAAGGATCTTCAACCTACTGAAGGAACTTACCCACTTGAGCAAGGAGTCTTCAGCCTTCAATAAGGACTTACCCACTCCATCTTGAAGTCTTTGGCCTTCCATGAATTACCTATCTTTTTTTAGTGTCTGCCTTGCCTATCTCCTTCACTCAGAGATTTGTATCACCATGCTTTCTTCAACCTTGAAGAACAACAACTCCTTCTCCTTCACTCGGAGAAGATCTTCAAGCCTTTTCTTCAATAAGGAAAGGGGGTAGGAAGATGGATGTGGAGAGCTTTACATGAATACAAGGAATAGCTCTTTTACAATGGATCCTAACTCACTCATATTCATGGATTTGAATTGAAAGTAGAGAGAGAAAGGGGCTCAAAGGGGTGCAACACTCTCAACTAGGCTAGGACTAAGCATATAGTGAATGAGCAAACTTGGAATGAACTCCAAGTGGTCCTATTTATAGTTGGGGGTGCCCATTTGAGTTGGGGAACACTTAGGGCCAAAGTATAGTCGTTTTTACACAAGGCAATGGATCTATTTTTGTCCAAACAAGTCACCAATGGTTAGAAGCAATTTTTCTCCATTTTCTGTACAGTACATTCGATCGAGATTCAATAAAGGTAACTCGACCGATCGGCTAAAAGACAAACCCAATTTTCAAACCATCGGTCAAGTTTGTCCTGGGGAAACTCGACCGACCAATGAAAATAGCATTTGGTCGGTAACCTGATCTGTCGAGTTCTGTGAATGCACAACTTGATCGATGCACTCTCTAGAAAATTGATCCAGTGGATTGGTCGAGATTGTAACTCGACCAATCCACAACCTATGATCAATTTTCTAAAGTGCTTAAAAAGTGATTAAAACTTGGTACTAAGTGTCCCACATAATTTTCTCATCTTAGTTACAAGTCATATCATCAATACAAGTGATTACAAAATTCTTCTAAGGTCATTTACATGGATTTCCTAATTAGCAAACTTGCATTGCTTTTGACTTGAACTTTGACAAACTAGGGCTTGTGTAATTTGATCCTTTTCATGTACGTAACACCTAAAATCAATCTTGAATACACATATTAGATACATATAAATGTAATGGTTAAGTCATTATCAAAATATGGATAATCTATAACCTCTAGGTCAACATTCTCCCCCCTTTTTGACAATGACAAACATTCCTTAAACATATTGAAAAGGATATAGAATTTATACCTTTGTCTTGTGAATTAGGGGGATTCAAGATTTGAACAATGTGAATTGCCCTCCCTCAATCTATGCTTATTTTAACCTGCATAGTTAGTCTATCTACACAAAGCAATTATAGCATACATGTACTCTATGGTCCTTTCAAGTCACATGATAACACATATAATGAACAAGAAAAGGATCTCATAAGCTATGACCAACAATATGATAATGAATAGAAATATGATTGAGTTTTAAGGCATCGAAGTTCTCTCCCCCTTTTGACATTATTAAAAAGTGTGGGGGGTATAAGAGCATATAATCAGGTCTTCTCTAAACACAAATAAGCAGATATTCAAACAAGCAATCTCATATCATATATCAACCAGAGATGAAAGAAACACACAAGCTAAGTCATAATCAAAATATGGTGAAATATGGCACCAACTCATAGGATATAACTAATCAAAGAGCAAGAGTTCACATAACATAGATTACAACTCAGAGGCATGTTCTCATAAAAGCAGCTACAAGCAAGAAGCGATGAAAATTGAAGATAAAATAGTACATCTCAGATAATGTGTCCAAATTTTGCTAATACAAAATAGCCTAGAAAGATATATATGATCAGCAAACTAGACTAAAAGCTAAGAACATAGATACATCTAATCTATCTAGGTCCACAACATCATCATCATCATCAACTCTTGGCTCGTAGTCCTCGTCTCCATCTGAAGGTGCATCAGAAGTGCCTTCATCACCAGAAGTAGCACCAGATCCATCACCATCATCAGAAGCATCCTCACCATCACCATCATGATCATCAGCAACAACAGTCTCAACATCAGCCTGGTTAGACATCTCCTTGTCCAAATAAGGACCAAAACCACGACCGAGCCAACGAGCATTCTGCTCATCCCAAGTCATACCAAGAGCATAGAACTCATTGGCCTAAGGGAAGGAAGGAGAAGAAGTGCCAAGACTGGCAAGCAGAGTGGCCAAGGGGTCAGAAGGCAATGAAAAGTAGATGGGAGCAGGACCACCAACAACAGAGGGTGTAGGAGTAGCAGCGGAAGGCTCGGGGTAGGGTAGTAATTATGTTATGCATAGGAAGTATAATCACTATCGGGGAAAGGCTGGTAGGTGGGGTATGTGTGGGCACAAGATAAGTTAATGTTTGACATGATTGAACATAAATCCTGGTGCAGGAGCTCCTGAACCTGGAGGTTGTATGCCTGATGGTGCATCATGTAGCCCATGAGGGTTTCATTGGACACACGAAACAAGGCACGGCTAGGTCGGGGTGGCTGAGGAGGTGGAGTTTGGGTAGAGGTAGAGGCAGGGGCAGTAGAGGCAGAGGTTGAGGGTGAAGCACCGAGTATGGTGGAGGAAAAGACAGACATGAACTTCTAAATTGTGGTCTCACTAATACACACTCCCTTCCTGATAAGTTTGTAATGGAAGTCAGAGATGAGTGATTTCTCAGTGGCGAACTGAAACAAATCACATATCAGAGTTGGATAAGGTAGATGGGTGCCATGGGTGTTCTTGCCAGAGTCAAAACATGTTATATGGTGGAGAATGTATCTTGACCTTTTGACTCTGACATTCTCTAGAATGTAGTACATTATGACCGTAATGTTCTCTACAATATCTATTTGATATTTCTTTCGATGGATGTTGCAGCTGACTACTAGGGCTAATATACACTTTTTGAGATCAAGGGAGGAGGAGGGTAGGGTTCTCTTCTTCTTGTAAGGAACATCATGTTTCTTAAAGTAGCGATGGATATCAGGAAGAGTGATCTGATTCTTCTTGTAGAAACCCTCAGGATCCAAAACATCAAAATACTCCCCGTAATCCTTACGCCAGGTGTTATTCTCATCGACTCCTGAAAAGAAAACATTTAGGATATCTTTAGAGATTTCGAATTTCTTCCCAACGATCATGGATGTAAGGATTAATTGAGTATTCGGCATGGGTATAAGGGAGTCATAATTCCAACGTAGGTTTGCGTAGAATTCATGAACTACTTTTGTGCTTGTGATATAATTATGAAAGCAGACACGCTCGACAGCCAGGGCAGAAAGGTGATGAATGGATAACAACTTTGTCACTTGGTCGATGACAGCTTGACGCCTAGGTCTAGGCTCAAACAAGACTCTAAATGGAAAAGGACTCCTAGGATGAAGGTCTTTATACCTATTTACAGCCTCTATTGAGACAAAGAAGGTATCATCAAACAGAACCAAGCAAGAGGACGAAGAAGAGGATGGTGCATTGCTAGGGATAGGTCTCTTTCTTCTATGAGAAGCCATGGAGGTGAAAATGAGGAGAAGAAGAGAGCAAATGCACCAAACAAACCACTAAAAATATTCACACACCAAGGTAGAGCAAGGGGGAAGGTCTACGTCATCCTATCTAGGTCGGAAAATGGCTAGGATAGGGAAGTTTAGGCATGGGGTTGAGATCTTAGGGCTAGAAGAAGGGGAATTAGTCAGCTATTCTCTAGTTGAGAGGGAGAATAGTCGGCCGAACCCAACTTAAGTTGGCTTCAGCCCACTAATCGGTCGAGTTCTGAGAGTCAGAAACTCAACTGATTGGTCCATTTCAGAACAGCTCTCGGTCATGGATCGGTCGAGTTTGTCCTGGGGGAAACTTGACCGATGGTGAACCTAACCTAAAACCAACAAACTTAATTTCTAGACATTTGAATGCTAATTAAATTTATTTTTCAAGTCCATTATGTATATTGAACATACTTAGGCACATATCACTCATCATTGGGTACTATTTAGTGATAAAAATTAGAAATATGAGAAATGCACAAAAACAAGAAAAACTAAGCATGACAACAAGCAAATTATAGCAATTTTAGGAAAGCAAGGTGATATAAGCATGAGCAAGACATATAGGATAAAAGCAACTAGCTAGATAACATGTCAATATCATCTAAAGCAATTATGAGAAGTTTAGATCTAATGAAGTTAAATTTCTCTCTAGCTAGAGGTTTGGTGAAAATGTCTGTCAACTATTTTTTTGTGTCCAGATGCGTGATATAGATATCCTTTCTGACAAAGTGATCACGAAGAAAGTCATGAAAAACCTCTATATATTTAGCTCTACTATGCAATATAAGATTATAAGAAAGATTGATTGCACTAGTGTTATCACAATAGATAGGAGAAGCATCAAAATGTATGTTAAAGTCTTGGAGCATTTGCTTAATCCATAGGACCTGGGCACAACAACTTCTGGCTGCAATGTACTCAACCTTGGTAGTTGATAATGCCACAATGCTCTGTTTCTTGGAAAACCAAGACACCATGCATGGTCCTAGGAGGAAGCAAGTGCCACTTGTGCACTTTCTATCAATCAAACAACCCACATAATCAACATCACTATATGCTACAAGGGTAAAGTCCCTTGACTTATGGTACCATAGTACAAAGTTTTCGGTTTTAGATAAGTATCTTAAAATCCTCTTAACAGCAATAAGATGTGATTTCGTAGGGCTTGATTGAAAGCGAGCTGATGAATGCATATTCATCTCTTATTTTTGCTTCATTTAGAATAAATTTTCTTTAATTTTAGCTAATTAAAAATAAATAACACTTTCATCTTCTTGATATAATTTTCTTGAATTCTTATGATATTTTTCTTAATTTTCAAGAACTATCTAAGTAATTAAATCGAGAAAATAAAAGATGAAGATATGAGGCTTTTCAAATATTCTCACAGTGCCTGAGATACTCGTCCCCAAAATAGCCATATCTTTTGCGTATAAAGGTGAAATTTCAAGATAAAGTATGGAATGAAAATAGAATTTTATTGGCTACAAAAAAGACATATTTTGTGGCAATTTTGGTGTTTATTTGGCTGCGCAATTAAGCAGTGAAAGTAGCCTTATGTTTTCACGCAGAGTCTGATTTCAGTATATACCTTTAACCAAAATTGGTATAACTCCCACATCCCAAGGCGGAATTTATTGTACAAGTATGATTTGGAAAGATAATTTAATTATCTATAGGAAAAATATATTTTTGGACCGCTTGCGAATTTTTGACTGGCCCAAAAATATGCTCGAAATTGGTGTTATGGGAAATTACTGCAGAAAGAATGTAAAGCAAGCAATTGTTTTCTTTATTGATTAGATTCAGAAAGTTAGCAGCCACCGCCGGTCATTTCTTTTACCCTAAACCTAATGTATACCCCCCCTTATCCTATAAAAGGAGGGGCACTTCCTCCTCCTTTGGGCATCTCGGGTTTTCTCTTGTATTAGCATTCTGGAGCAATCTTCTTCTATTCTTCTAGTTCTGAAATAAAGTAGCCTTGCAATTTTATTTTGTTATTCCGTTGTGTTTTAGATTTAGTATTTTCTTTTCTCCTCCTCCCCTCTCTGGAGCAATAGGATCAGTAGTCGTAAGACTCGAAGATGGCTAGATCACTTCCTCCCTCCGTCTCTCTTTGCTCCTTCTCCATGAGTGAGTAGTTTTTTTATCGAGGCAAGGGGAATAACCCCTTAGACATGACTTTATTGACTTTTCCTTAAAAAATGATTGTAGATGGCTTTTGAGTTTGATAACTAATTGGTCTATCAAAGTAATTAATTGATTTGATCAAAAGTTAATCTGGATGGATATGACCGTAGAAGTTCAGATTTAGAACAACAAACCCAATCGCATAGAAGTTTTGAAACGACCGTGGATCTTCTTCTTTTAGGATGATGTACTATGAAGCATGAGCACCAGGACCAATGGGTTCATGTGGAGTCCATCTTTAGTGGATTTTTATTAATTCACTTGCCTTCATCGAATTCGTCGTTTTTAAAGGATTAGTTTGTTTTTGCCTAGGCTAAGGTGGTGAAAACCCCTAAAGCCTCGATTCTCATTTTTTGATCTAATCACCACTTGCTTTTGCTTTCTCTATAGTCCTTTCATTCATAATAATTTTTTTTCTTGTGCTAACAACAATCTTAATTTTCCTTGTGACGGGGCAAATTTACATTCTTGTTAAGTGCATTTCATACTTGCATTCCTTTCCTTAGAGTTAATCATCAACCTCCAAAACTCGAATTTTATTTTCTGTTCCAAATCTAAAAAAATACCAAAAACAAATAACAAGTTCTTCAAAACAATTGGGATAAAAAGAAACAATCTTAAAAAGTTGTCCTGTAGGATCGACCCTTTCTATACTAGCCTTAACCGGAAAGTTAAAAGGTTTAAACTCTAAGATTAACAATCTTAGTAATTGGTGTGTAAAGCGACGCATATCAATTTGGCACCATTGTCGGGGACAACAGATTGTTTTCTCAAACCCCAAAAAAAAAACTTTTTGAAAAACTTTTTTTTTATTTTTTTATGCCTTCCGAGTAACATTCCGGAAGTGCTACTCTTCCTTCTGTCGAGTTTCCATTCCGGCAGTCCATTTTTTCTGCAAATGCGCTAGTTTGTAAAAAATTGTAATTTTAATTAGTTTTGTAAATTTTAACCTTGTGTCATTATCCCTTATCTTTTCTTGTTAATTTACAGTCTTGTACAAATCTTTAGTTCTTTTTTGAATTGTACAAAAAAAACCTTTTCAAATGGAGTGGGCATCCCAATATCCCCCACAATGTTATTATTGTGGTCTTTACAACCATGCATCTCTTGCATGCCTGAATCTACCCTATGCTTATGATAGCACCCCTTTTAATTGTGAGCCATTTCAACCTGGTGGGTACAGTATGAATCCATATTTTTCTGAGAACCATTATGAGGAATCTTGCTATCCATATTCTAATGGGGGATATGATAAAAAAAAATTTGTGGGGTGTAACCAACAAAACCTTGGGGGTTATGAACATGTTTATGAAACCCAATATAATCCTCAATAAGAAGAGAGACTTAGGGCCCTAGAGAAGATAGCAGTAGAAGGAGAAACAAAACTAAAAACCAGCTGAGCCTTCTTAACCGCCCTGCTAGAATCCCAAATCCAAAATATAGATTGTTCAAATATGTTTCCTCATGAATTGGTGACACCTCATAATATTGAATCTTCCTACCAAGATGGACGCAATGGAAATTACAATCCACCATCTTCTAGAGATTATTATGAGGAGCAATGCCACCCAATACAATATGAGGGGTACTATGGACAAGGAAACTATGGGGAGTGTGGCGAGGATGGCCAAAATTTTGGGGTGTATAAATCCTATGGTGAAACACAATTTAATCTTGAACTGGAAGAGAGACTTAAGACCCTAGAAAAGATGGCAGCAGAAGGACAAGTAAAACTTGAATCTAGTCAAGCCATGTTAGCTACCTTGCTAGAGGATCAATCACAAACTCCCCCTATAGATATTGAGCAACCCAAGATGGTTCTTCCTAGCGATGACGACGATGATGATCCTATTTTTGTGTCATATATGTCGGATCCTGAAGAAATAGCACAAAAATGGAGCCATATTTTTCATGCGGTGAGGACGTGGGTATTCCTATCTTTCCTTTACAAACTTTACTACTTGAATATAAAAAGTCGAAGAAGGAGAGTCAATCTAAAAACCCAACTACTCCTTCCACCACTTACAATAATCCAATTGACATCAAAGACCAATATCCTTATTTTGAGTCTATTTTGGATAATAAGCATCCAACCCCCTTTGACAAAATGATTCCACACGTTCTGTCGCAACCAATTCCCATTCCATGCACAACTGATTTAGAAGAAGAGACACAACCCTTAGGAGAAGTCTACATACCCCCTTCCATTGACTACAAGGAATATGTCCCCATTTTTATCCCTCATGAACCCTTGGGAACTCCTTGCATAGAGGAACTAGAGTTACATGTTATATGAACCATGAATCCCATCTATCTCAAGGTTGATTGCATGAATTTTGAGCAGAGCAAAAATACTTATCATGTTGATTTAAATTTAGTTGTCCCTTTCATATCACCACCAATTCTCCTATATGCAGGTCAATATGATCGAGGGAAACCAAATCCAGATCCTCCACCTAACTTTACACATCTAGCACTGCATGTGTTACCAGTCGGGCACCCACCAACCTCCCCCAATCCACATCCATCTTCAACACTTCCTTCACTATTGATGGAAGATATGTGGATCCTATTGGAGGGAATGTGAGGTGAAAGAAAATATGAGCACCCCGCTGAGCTTCTATAATTACCCTATCATAGTGTACACTATGAAGCTCCTCAGATAAAGGTCCCAGCCCTCATACACATCCCCTTCAGCTGGACATTTTTGAGTTACCAGGGCCACATGGAAATCCTTGCTCTTCTCTTCCCTCCATCTCGGATTTCGATTTTGCTCGAGACGAGAAAAAATCTGAGTCTGGGGTGGAGGTGGGTGGTATGTTTCTATTCCACCCCCTTATCTTTTTATTCTTGCATTATTTCTACCTTTATTTTTTTGGTTTTGCATATAGTTGCTTTGTTCATGGCCATTATCTAGTCAGCCATATTTTTATTTCTTTTGTTGAAAAATGGCCCATATCTAGTCGGCCTTGATATGATCATTTGTCAAAATACTCCCCTTAATGATGTAACTTCCTTGCAACTAAAATTTTAAAACTTTCATGACTAGAAATCCTCCTGTCACTTAAGACCTCAAATAATAATCACTCCTTGGAAAAGATGGCAAGCCATAGAGGACTGATATGATTCAAGAGTGATGCTTTCTTATCATGTATAACTTGTATAAATTTTCTTGATTTTTCACATGATTCGGTAATAGTTGAACCAATGCATGGTACTGAAAAAAAGATGAAAAAAAAAGTTGCACAAGAACAGCCTCTTCTACTCTTCTTCCACCACTTCCAAATCTTTCCATTCGTCAAAAAGAAAAAAGTCAATAGTGCCCAAAATGCTAAGTTTGGGGTGACACCCCTTCCCCCTCTTAAACTTCTTCCATACCCATGCTATTGGGTGTATTACCAAAAATCAAAGAAAAAATACGGTCAATGTAACTGCATGTCCACTAAATAAAAAGGTCTCGAGTCGAATAGAGGAGATACTGTCCTTCTTCCATACCTCCTTCACTCCAATTTTCTACCTAGGGGAAAACTACAAAAACCCCAACCATCCAAAATAAGCTCTATTCTTGTGTAAAACTTCTAAAAAAAATTGGAGTACCAAATGCAAAGGTGAAATAAAAATCTGTTTTATTGCAGGTCTTGAATAAATGCAAGTTTGTGAAGTAGGAAATATAAAAGTCACTTTTCATGAATTCAGGAAGTCAGGGTCGCTTGGCCATATTTTGGTGGAAGGAATCAAGTGGTTGTTAGGAGAGTGAGGATGATAGGTTGAGAGTATGTCTTGAAAGTATTTCTTGATTTTAATGTTGCTCAGGACGAGCAAAGTTTAAGTTTGGTATATTTTGATGAATGCATATTCATCTCTTATTTTTGCTTCATTTAGAATAATTAATTAGGAATTTTTTGTTAATTTTAGCTAATTCAAAATAAATAACACTTTCACATTCTTTATATAATTTTCTTGAATTCTTATGATATTTTTCTTAATTTTAGGAATTATCTATATAATTAAATCGAGAAAATAAAAGATGAAGATATGAGGCTTTTCAAATATTCCCGCAGTGCCTGAGATACTCGTCACCAAAATAGCCATATTTTTTTATGTCTAAAGGCATAATTTCAAGATAAAGTATGGAATGAAAAGAGAATTTTATTGGATACAAAAAAGATATATTTTGCGGCAATTTTGGTGTTTATTTGGCTGTGCAATTAATCAGCGAAAGTAGCCTTACGTTTTCCCGCAGAGTCTGATTTCAGTATATACCTGTAACCAAAATTGGTATAACTCTCACATTCTAAGGCGGAATTTATTGTGTAAGTATGATTTGGAAAGATAATTCAATTATATATAGGAAAAATATATTTTCGGACCACTTGCTAATTTTTGACTGGCCCAAAAATATGCTCGAAATCGGTGTTATGGGAAATTACTGCAGAAAGAATGTAAAGCAAGCAATTGTTTTCTCTATTGATTAGATCCAGAAAGTTAGCAGCCACCGCCATCCATTTCTTTTACCCTAAACCTAATGTATACCCCCCTCCTTCTCCTATAAAAGGAGGGGTACTTACTCCTCCTTTGGGCATCTCATATTTTCTCTTGTATTAGCATTTCAGAGCAATCTTCTTGTATTCTTCTAGTTCTGAAATAAAGTAGCCTTGTAATTTTGTTATGTTGTTCTGTTGTGTTTTAGATCTAGTATTTTCTTTTCTCCTCCTCTCATCTCTTAAGAAATCGATCAAGGTAGGAAGAGGCAACCATCTTTATTCTCTCTAATCGAGGATCAGTAGTCGTAAGACTTGAAGGTGGCTAGATCACTTCCTCCCTCTATCTCTCTTTGCTCCTTCTCCATGAGTGAGTAGTTTTCTATAGAGGAAAGGGGAATAACCCCTTAGCCATGGATTCATTGACTTTTCCTTAAAAACGATTCTAGATGACTTTTGGGTTTGATAACTAATTGATCTATCAAAGTAATTAATTGATTTGATTAAAAGTTAATTTGGATGGATATGACCGTAGAAGTTCAGATTTAGAACAACACACTCAATCGTATAGAAGTTTTGAAACGACTGTGGATCTTCTTCTTTTAGGATGATGTACTACGAAGCATGAGCACTAGGACCAATGGGTTCATGTGGATTCCATCTTTAGTATATTTTTATTAATGCACTTGCCTTCATCGAATCCGTCATTTTTAAAGGATTAGTTTGTTTTTGCCTAGGCTAAGGTGGTGAAAACCCCTAAAGCCTTGATTCTCATTTCTTGATCTAATCACTGCTTGCTTTTGCTTTCTCTAAAGTCCTTTCATTCATAATATTTTTTTTCTTGTGTTAACAACAATCTTAATTTTCCTTGTGACAGGGCAAATTTACATTTATGTTAAGTGCATTCCATACTTGGATTTCTTTCCTTAGTGTTAATCATCAATCTCTAAAAATCGACTTTTATTTTCTGTTCCAAATCTAAAAAATACCAAAAACAAATAACAAGTTATTCAAAACAATTGGGATAAGCAGAAACAATCTTAAAAAGTTGTCCTGTGGGATCGACCCTTTCTATACTAGCCTTAACCGGAAAGTTAAAAGTTGTAAACTCTAAGATTAACAATCTTAGTGATTGGTGTGTTAAGCGACACATATCATGAGCACACAAGCCAACAATAAATATTATGTCAGGTCTAGAGGCATTTAAGTAAAGTAAACTTCCAATCATACCTCTATAGAGATTCTCATCTACCTTCTTACCTTCTTCATCTCTATCAAGTTTGGCGGTGTTGGACATTGATGTGTCCATCGACTTCATGTTCTCCATTCCAAATCGTTTGAGTAGCTCATTGGTGTACTTGACTTGGTTGATGAAGTTTCCATCTTTGGTTTTCTTGATTTGGAAGCCGAGGAAGAAAGTAAGCTCACCCATCATGCTCATCTCAAACTCACTTTGCATAAGAGAACTAAACTCCTTGCAAAGATTAAGATTAGTTCCGCCAAATATGATATCATCAACATAAATTTGAATGATAAGAAAATTGCTAGAAGTGTGTTTTAAGAATAAAGTAGAATCAACTTTGCCCATGACATAGCCATTGTCTAAAAAAAGTTCTTTAATTTCTCATACCAAGCTCTAGGTGCTTGTTTGAGTCTATAGAGAGCATTTTGTAGCAAATAAACATAATTAGCTATCTTGTCATTTTCAAATCATGGAGTTTGAGCAAAAAATACTTCCTCCTTAATTATAACATTCAAAAACACACTTTTAACATTCATTTGATATAGCAAGAAATTTTTATAACTAACAAAAGCAAGTAGCATTCTAATAGATTCAAGCCTAGCAACAGGAGCATACGTTTCATCAAAATCAATACATTCCTAGTGATTGTAGACTTGAGCCACTAACCTTGCTTTGTTACTTACTACCTTACCATTTTCGTCAAGCTTGTTGCGGTAGACCCATTTGGTGTCAATTATTTTTCTATCACTTGGTCTTAACACTAGAGTCCACACTCAGTTCTTCTCAAACTTCTCTAGTTCCTCCTGCATGGCTAGGATCCACTCATCATCTCTAAGAGCTTCCTTGATGTTCTTTGGCTCCAGCTGTGAGATGAAGGCATTGTCTTCTTGTTCTTTGTTGTAGGCAATTCGTGTCCTCACCCTCTCGAATGAATCACCAATGGTTAGCTCTTTGGGATGATTCTTTACGAAGTGAGGAGTGGACTCCTTCTTCTCTTCATCTTTTTATCCAACCACCTATTTACCTTTGTTGTTGATGTTGAGGTCCTTTAAGATTGGAATTAAGTCATTTTAAACATCATTATCAACAAAATTCTTTCCAATTTCAATGTTAGTTTCAATAAATTTAACATTAATGTACTCTTTGATTTTAGATAGATCAATATTGAAAACTCTATAAGCCTTGCTTGTAGTGATATAGCCTAGGAACAAAGCCATGTGCGATTTTGGATCAAAGTCGTCGAGAGAATTCTTTGTGTTTAAAACAAAACAAGGACATCCAAAAATGTGAAAGAAGTTGATGGATGGATTTCTACCACGCCATAACTCATAGGGGGTTTTCTTCAAAGATAGATGTGTAAAAACTCAGTTTTGCACAAAGCATGAGGTGCTAACAGCTTCAGCCCAAAGCTTCTTTGGAGTGCCATACTCTAGAAGCTTGGCCCTAGCCATCTCTTTTAGCGACCTATTCTTTCTCTCTACTACCCCATTTTTTTGAGGCGTACGAGGAGAAGAGAAATTGTGCAAGTAACCAGATTTTTCACAAAAGTGCTCAAAAAGATCATTTTCAAACTCTCCCCCATGGTCACTACAGATAGAAACAATCTAGAAAGAAGCTTCATTTTCAACTCGTTTATAAAAGCTCAAGAAAACATCTAAAGTATCACTTTTAGAAATAAGAAAGAATGTCCAAGTATAGCGAGAGAAATCATCGACAATCACAAGACAATACTTGGAGCCATGGAGCATTTGAGTTCTCATGGATCTGAATAGATCAATATGAAGAAGCTCAAGAGCTCTTTTCGTACTAAGGACACCTTTAGATTTGAAGGAGGACTTGGTTTGTTTTCCTTGTGTGTAAGGTTGGCATTCCTCATCCTTTTCAAATTCCAATTTTGGAAGTCCCTTGACCAATTCCTTTTTGTTCAATTTCTTCATTTGATGCATATTTTACATGACCCAACTGGCGATGCCAAAGAGATATATCATTTTTATCCACAAGCAAGCATCTATCAAGTATGGGCTGTAGAGTATCAAGCACAATAACATATAGATTACCATTTCTAATTCCCTTTTATATAACATTGTAAGTGAGGGAATCAAGAAGCAAACATTTTAAAGAAGCAAATAGAACTAGATAACTATTATCACAAAGTTGGCTTACACTTATCAAATTGTGATGTAGACCATCAACAAGAATTTTTTTTTAATACAAAGCTCATTTCCTACATCACCCTCACCTATTACCTTACCTTTGTTGTTGTCCCCAAAGGTCACCCATCCTCCTTTCTTCTTTATGAATTTGTTGAAATGGTTGATTTCACCTGTCATATGTTTTGAGCATCCACTATCAATAATCGACCTTCTTTTGACCTGCATGAAAGAAGGATGTTGGTGCCCAACTCAAACTTTGGGATCTGGGGTTAGCTTAGGGACACATTTCATCTTTGGGTTGGTCCCCTCTGGCTTGTAAGGACAATAAGTAGAATAATGATCACCACATTTACAATGAGCACATACCATTGGGTTCTTAGAGTCGAAAGTATCTCCATGGAAGAAAGAAGGTTCCACACTCTTATTCTTACCCTTACTCTTGTTCTTGTTCTTACCCTTAGGAGCAGTCTCATCATATCCTAAACCACTAGTACCAATTTGTTTGGTAGAGTGTTCTTGGATAACATTAAGGGATTTCTTTCCCGTAAGAAACTTTTGCAAAGAAGCTTTTAATTTTTCATTATCATCACTAAGATTAATGATAGTAGAAGATAAGCTAGCAAGATCATCTCTAGCATGCAACATGTCAGCCACTAAACAGAGGGCTTTAGTATGGAAAGAATCACATTCTGGAGCAGTGCTAGCTACCTCATTACTTTGCAAGATATGTCTATAGGATAGATCATTTACTTGAGAAAACAACTTGCATTTTTAGATTTAAGCAATTGAATTTCTCCTTGGTAAGAATAAATTTCTTGCTTCCTAGCTTCATCAATGAGATTGAGTTCTATATTTTCAGTATTAAGAACATCAATCTCATCTTGGAATTTTTGGTTCTCTTTCTTAAGAGTAGCAATGGTCTTAATCTAGGCACCATTCTCAACTTCAACTCCACTGTATTGGAGCTCAAGATCAAGAAATTACCCTTGCAAAGTATCAATACTATCAAGATGTAGCCTTTCATTTTGATCTAGAATCTCAATCATAGCATAAAGATCATGTATAATCTTTCCTAACCTATTATTTTTAGCTTTACATTTAGTAAAAGATGACCAACTAGCATTAAGCATATGAATAAGAGTTTCTTTAGACAACTCATGCAAATTAACTTCACTTACCTCACTTACCTCACTTACTACACCTACATCATCACTTGTAGAGGCCATGAGAGCAAGGTGGCATTCTCCATCTTAGGAACTAAAAGAACTTGAGGAAGATTCCTCCCAAGATGTATGAGTTGCATCCTTGCTTCTTCTTTCTTTATTTTCCTTTCTCTTGTATTTGCCTTCCTTCTTATACTCTTTGTCTTTCTTATGGCTACTCTTGTGGTGACTCTTCTTGGCCTTGGGGCAGTCACTCTTGTAATGGCCTTTTTAGCCTCATTCATAGCACCTAGGAGGAGACTTTGAAGTGCTATCCCTTGGAGTAGTTAGCTTCATGCTCATTTGGGCCTTCATCTTCACTTAAGGAAGGAGTAGGGGACTTGAGAGCAAGTTGTTGCTGTCGAACAATCTCTTCAATTTGAGCTTAGAAGGTTGTGTCCTTGATCTTCTTGGACTCCTTCTCTTCTCTCTTTTCTTCTTCTTCTTACTTGTCAAGCCTTGGCTCATGAGCTTGAAGGTTGCCAACCAGCTCCTCGGTTGACTATTCACTAAGTTTGTATACTTCTTCAATGGTGGTTACCTTGGGCTCCCATCTCTTTGGAAGAGATCTCAAGATCTTTGAGTTGATTGTGCCTTTATCCATCACACTACCAAGAGCTGCCAATCCATTCATGATGACATTAAGCCTTGTCTACATGTCCACCACTCTTTCATTCTTGCCCATTTTGAAGTTCTCAAGGAGACCACCAAGCATGTAGATCTTTGTTTCTTTCACTTTCTTTGTTCCCTCATAGGTGACACATAGCTTGTTCTAAATCTCATGTGTGGTGTCCCATGAGGAGATCCAGTTGAACTCGGATGGAGTGAGGACTGCGTAGATGATGCTCACAGCTTTGGCATTGAGCTAAGCTTGCTTCATTTGGGCTTCTGTCCATGTAGAGATTTCCCCCTTTGGATTTTCATACTTTAGGTGCACCACCTTCCACATCTCATAGCTTACTCCTTGAAGGTAGAACTGCATTCTTCTCTTCCAATAGAGGAAGTTGGTGTCGTTGAAGACTAGAGGTTGCATGAAGAAGCTTCCCTCCAAGTTGAGAGATCCAAGTGTAAATCACCCATCTTCTCCTACTTGTGGAAGTAACTTGGGGAAGACATGCTCTGATACCACTTGTTGGATTAAGGGCTCTAGAGGGGGGTGAATAGACCTTCACAAATCTCACAAAATAGATTAGACCTTCAAATTATATTAAGTGAAAAAGCTTAAGCATACAACTAATTTGAAGACCTAACTAACAAGCACAATAAGGATGAGAGACAAGGATATCATACACTTGGACAAAGTGGTTTAGAGTGGTTCCACATTTCAAACTAGAAGTGATTCAGTCCACTACCTAGAGGTGGTTAGTCTCTAGGACTTTGCAATATTGATGCTCTTATATTCATTCATAAGATTACAAGACAAAACCACATTCATCCAAGGACTTAATACCTCAAGCAAGGATCTTCAACCTATGAAGGAACTTACCTACTTGAGCAAGGATTCTTTAGCCTTCAACAAGGACTTACCCACTCCATCTTCAAGTCTTTGTCTTCTAGGAATTACCTATCCTTCTTGAGCGTCTACCTTTCCTATCTCCTTCACTCAGAGATCTGGATTACCATGCTTTCTTCAACCTTGAAGAATAACAACTCCTTCTCCTTCACTTGGAGAAGATCTTCAAGCCTTTTCTTTAATAAGGAAAGGGGGTAGGAAGATGGATATGGAGAGCTTTACATGGATATAAGGAATATCTCTCTTACAATGGATCCTAACTCACTCATATTCACAGATTTGAATTGAAAGTAGAGAGAGAAATGGGCTCAAAGGGGTGCAACACTCTCAACTAGGCTAGGACCTAGCATAGAATGAATGAGAAACCTTAGAATGAACTCCAAGTGGTCCTATTTATAGTTGGGGGTGCCCCTTTGAGTTGGGGAACACTTAGGGCCGAATTATAGTCATTTTTGCACAAGGCAACAGATCTATTTTTGTCCAAACAAGTCACCAATGGTTAGAATCACTTTTTCTGCATTTTCTGTACAGTACATTCAGTCAAGATTGAATAAAGGTAAATCGACTGATCGACTAAAAGAAAAACCCAATTTTCAAACCATCGGTCGAGTTTGTCCTGGGGAAACTCGACCGACCAATGAAAATAGCATTTGGTCAGTAACCCGATCAGTCGAGTTCCGTGAATGCACAACTCGACCGATGCACTCTCCAGAAAATTGATCCAGTGGATCGGTCAAGATTGTAACTCGACCGATCAACAGCCTGTGATCGATTGTCTAAAGTGCTTAAAAAGTGATTACAACTTGGTACTAAGTGTCCCACATAATTTTCTCATCTTATTTACAAGTCATATCATCAATACAAGTGATTACAAAATTCTTCTAAGGTCATTTACATGGATTTCCAAATTAGCGCACTTGCATTGCTTTTGACTTGAACTTTGACAAACTAGGTCTTGTATAATTTGATCCTTTTCATGTACCTAACACCTAAAATCAATTTGGAATACACAAATTAGATACATATGAATGGAATGGTTAAGTCATTATAAAAATATGGACAATGTATAACCTCTAGGTCAACATTCTCTCCCTTTTGACAATGACAAACATTCCTCAAACATATAGAAAAGGATATGGAAATTATACCTTTGTCTTGTGAATTAGGGGGATTCAATATTTGAACAGTGTGAATTGCTCTCTCTTAATCTATGCTTATTTTAACCTGCAAAGTTAGTCTATCTACATAAAACAATTATAGCATACATGTATTATATGGTCATTTGCAAGTCACATGATAACGCATATTATGAATAAGAAAAAGATCTCATAAGCAATAAACAACAATATGACAGAGAATATCAATATGATTGAGTTTCAAGACATTGAAGTTCTCTCCCTCTTTTGACATTATCAAAAAGTGAGGGGGTAGAAGAGCATATAATCAGGTCTTCTCCAAATACAACCAAGCAGATATTCAAACAAGCAATCTCAATCATATATCAAACAGAGATGAAAGATATACACAAGCTAATTCATATTAAAAATATGATGAAATATGGCACCAACTCATAGGATATAACTAATCATAGAGCAAGAGTGCACATAACATAGATAACAACTCAGAGGCATGTTCTCACAAAAGTGGCTGCAAGCAAGAAGCGATGAAAATTGAAGATAAAATAGTACATCTCAGATAACGTGCCCAAATGTTGCTAATAAAAAATAGCCTAGAAAGATATATATGATCAACAAACTAGACTAAAAGTTAAGAACATCTAGACATCTAAGCTATCTATGTTCACAACATCATCATCATCAACTCCAGGCTTGTAGTCCTCATCTCCATATGAAGGTGTAGCAACAATGCCTTCATCACCAGAAGCAGCACCAGAGCCATCACCATCATCAGAAGCATCCTCACCATCATTGTCATTGTCATCAGTAGCAGCAGTCTCAGCATCAGCCAGGTCAGGCATTTCCTCGTCCACAGAAGGACCAAAACCACGATCGGGCCAACGAGCATTCTGCTCATCCCAAGTCACACCAAGAGCATAGAGCTCATTGTCTTGAGGGAAGGAAGGAGAAGAAGTTCCAAGACTGGAGGAGAAGAAGAGAGAAAACACACCAAACAAACCACCAAAAATGTTCACACACCAAGGTAGAGAAAGGGGGAAGGTCTACATCAGCGTATCTAGGTAGGAAAAGGGCTAGGATAGGGAAGGTAAGGTATGGGATTGAGATCTTAGGCCTAGAAGAAGGGGAATCGGTTGGCTGTTCTCTAGTTGAGAGGGAGAATAGTCGGCCGAACCCAACTTAAGTTGGCTTTAGCCTGCTGATCGGTTGAGTTCTAAGAGTCAGAAACTCGACCAATTGGTCCATTTCAGAATAGATCTCGACCGTGGATCAGTCGAGTTTGTCTTGGGGGAAACTCGACTGACGGTCAACCTGACCTAAAACCAACAAACTTAATTTATATCCATTTGAATGCTAATTAAATTTAATTTTCAAGTCCATTATGTATATTAAACATACTTAGGCACATATCACTCGTCATTGGGTACTATTTAGTGATAAAAATTCAAAATATGAGAAATGCCCAAAAACAAGCGAAACTAAGCATGACAACAAGAAAATTTTAGCAATTTTAGGCAAGCAAGGTGATATAAGCATGAGCAAGACATATAGGATAAAAGCAACTAGATAGATAACATGTCAATATCATCTAAAGCAATTATGAGCAGTTTAGATCTAATGAAGTTAAATTGCTCTCTAGCTAGAGGTTTGGTGAAAATGTCCGCCAACTGATTTTCCATGTCCACATGAGTGATCAATCTAGCATATGCATGGGAAAATGATGTGAATGCATGTTGGAGGATGACATCATCAAGGAGTGTTATCAGGCAAACAATCAAGTGACAATGTTTGATATGTAGTCCTTGATTGTACATTAGGGGGGATTTTTCAAACTTGGTTGTGGCTTGTATGGAGAGCATCGATGGCTATCAACTTGTAAGACCCATGACTTGAGTTTTGGGGTAACCCTATTTGCTTTTGTTTAATCCTATTCATAGAACTTTTCTCTAATCCTTTGAGATGAAATTAGGATTTGTGAAGAGCTTAATTTTCAAGTTTGAGCTAGTTTGGATGTTGTGTGTGCGTTCTGTGCTAGTTTTGGTGCAAATTGCAATTTACCCAATATTGGAGGTTGATGTGCAATTTACCACCTCTAGACTATTCATTCTCTCCCTTTACATCATCTAGAGGATAGAGAAAGAGGAGGTGCCTTGTTTGATCTCTAGTTGAGGAGTTTACACCTTAAGAGTGATTAGGGTTTCCATGCACATTGGATGTCTCGACCCATGAAGTATGTTGGGTTTTCTCGACCATGGGTCGCAACCTAGGTCTTTTTTGGAGGGTGTCATGGTCGAGACACCTCCTCTAGAGTGTAGGATTATGTCCTAGATAGTTTAGAATGATTTTGGGTCGAGATGGATGACCTATCATGTGTGGTCTCGATCTAGGGTTGATGGTGGTACCTTGTCTCGACCTAGATAGTGGTGGTGTGACAATGGGAGGTGCACCCTAGGATGGTCGTGACTGCAACCGTGGGGGGATGACATGGTGGTTGAGACACTACCTAGAGTGTATTAACATGTCTTGCATGTCATGTTTACGTGCTTGCATGTGGGTGCATGTTGGTCTTTGGCAAGGACAAGTGTCCGTTGAGTTCTTTAGTGTGTTAACACCTCACCCTTTGCTCTCTCTCTCTCTCTCATCCCTCATCTATATAACCCATAATATCTCCTTGTTTGAAACCCTTTCAACCCTCTATCTTCATCCTCCTTCTTTGCTTATTCTTGGTGCTTGGTGGAGCAAGGAGATTTGTCTTTGGAGCTTGGAGGATCAGTCACCTCTTACATGTGGTGGTGGTGGTAATCTGAGCTCATCTTCCATCATTGGTAAGTGTTTGTCTTCTAAGTTGATGTTTTATTTGATCTCCTACCTTCATCCTCTTCTCTTTTCTCAGCCATAGACCATGGTTCTTCCATGGTGGACGTTTTGGGAGAGAAACCATCATCACAAGGGTCATAGACTATGTCTTGACAGGGTAGACCCAAGTGTGGAGGATTTCTCCTCTCTTTCCCCTTTATCTTTTAGTTTTTCCAAGAGCTTCTTTGCTTCTTTTCGTGGGTTAGCTTTCAACTTGGTCTCTTCTCCTTCTTGAGGTGCTCTTGTGGCTAAGTGTGGAGCTTTTGGTGAAGCTTCTTCCTCTCTTGGATTGTGTCCCTGGAGCTCTTAATCTTGAATTTTAGAGCTCTTGGTAGTAATCATCTTAAGGTGGGTTATATAATTCTTTTCCATCTCTATTACTTACACTCTTTCATACATCCAAGCTATTGTATTCTCTCTAAAATGCTTCCCCTAACATGATATTAGATGATGGTAATCTCTAGAACTTTTTTGGTGGTTATATCTTGCTTGGTTTGGATGAAATCTAAAACCCTAATCTCAAATACCTGACTTTGATGATTGTGGTGTTATGATGATGTTCCTCTATCCTTTTAACTGTAGTTTTTCTCACATGTATGATGATCGTGTACCTAGATGTTGAAGAAAGTTTAGGTTCTTACTCATGTTTTCCTCTCTCTTAGATGTGATCCTTCCATATGGTATCATGATGTATGACTTAGGGATTATAGTGATTGTTTTACATGAGCCATTCCTCCATAATGATTATGGTTTTCACTTAGTCTTGTTTCTATTTTGTGACCCTGACATCATCCCATAGGGTGGTCGAGACACCTATTCCATGTTGGTCGTGAACATAGTTAATTTTGAGTAAGATGCTTCTCTTTTGATGTGTTGTATCTAGTGTTGATGGAGGTCATGACACTTAGGATTGATGGTCATGTTGACACCTGTTTGGTGATGCGGTTGTCTTACCTTTTGGGACTTGACCCTGCCTTAGTGTTGTTCATGACACACCCCTTGAAAAAGGTCCCAATAGGGTACTTGTTCGTGATATACTACTAGATTAAGGTCGATACATCTTTTTGTCGAGACACCCTTTGGCCGATATGTTTATGGTCATTAGAAACCCTAATCCTAGATGTTGCGGTGCGACATGATCCAGGTGGTGGAGGTCACGACACTTAGTGTTGAGGGCTATGTTGATTGTTTTGCTCAGGTTGTTGCCCTAGCTTTTGGGCTTGGTCATGATCTTAAGAGTGGTCACGACATGGAATCATGGCTTGGGGTCATGACATGGTGTCATGGCTTATGGTCGCGACATGGTGTCATGGCTTATGGTCGCAACATGGTGTCATGGCTTGTGGTCGTGACATGGTGTCATGTTTCATGGTTGAGACATCCACACTCCTTAAGGTCTCGACATGAGCCTTTGGTAGGTGGAACCCTAACCCTAGGTAGGTCAAGACGCCCTAGGTATCGTGGTCATGACTTGGACAGGTTGGGTGGTCATGACCTAGATGTTTATGTGGTTGAGACACATGATGAGGTTAGTGTTCGAGACACATGTTAATTGTGGTGGTTGAGAGGTATGCTCGGATACATGTTGACATCTTGTGTGAGTGATACATAAGCCATTTATAATGATGTTTGAAATAATGTATAATCAACTCTAATGATGTTCCTTAATCCTAATACACTCCAAGATAGTGGGAGGTGGTGTACCTAGGGTTGGGTGGTTCGTTGTAACTTTAAAACCCTATTTGACTATGGATGGAAAACCCTAACCCTAATGATGGACAATGTGACATGTTACTTCTCTTTCTTGGAACAACTAATATGTTATGATGATTTATCTATCTTGTTGTGAACCTTTAACTGTGCAGGTTGAATGCATGCCATTGCTTGAGTATGCTATGGTGATGGTTATGAATAATAAAGGCATGTGAAGATAATGATGTGACATGTGGATTTAGGATATTTCCTCTCTCTTGTTTATCAATTTCTAACCATGCAGGTGATACAAACTTAAAAATCATGGCTAGTGTATGCTATGATGAGCATGGTTTAACAGAGGTTGAATGAGCCTTCAGGAGGCCTACTGAGACACTTATGATACAAGGTTGATGTGAGTAGGTCCTATGACCTAGTGATGGCTTTATGCCTATTGTGACGCGATACCTTCTTGTACTATGACTAAGGGGGTTAATATCCCATAATGATGTGACATTAATGATATCCTTGAGTGGTTGTGCAAAATGATGATGGTCTTGTGAATGGAAGTGTACATGTGTTATGCGGTGATAGTGTGACAAGTTCACCACCTTGTTTGTTACAAACTAAAATTCAGGTGTAATACTAGTTTCAGCTTTTTTCTAATCTTTTCTTTCCTTTAAGTCCTTGAGGTTGAAGTGGTGGAAATTATTAAGGTTTGGTGTACATTTGTTCCCAATATTTTACTTTGTAAGGAATTAAGCACAAATATTTTAGTAAAAGTTTACTAATGGGGTTAACTTGCAAAATGACCACTTAAGAGAGATAAGGGTAAAATAAAAATTGATATAGAAGTTTCTATGGATTTTGTGTGGGAAAAAGGAAGACAATCCTAAAAGTGAAGATAATGTGACAACAAATGAATTTATTTTCCCATTGAGTGAATATAAGAATAAATTTCCTAAAAATTATAAAAGTGGAACTTAGAAGATAATTCTAAACCCAAATTCGTTTCCTTTGAGTATAAGTTTGCTTGGGTGTTAAGTTTTACAACTTTTGGCAAATTGGTAATTATAATTGAATTAATTGAAAAGGGAAAATAGGATATAAATTAAAAATACAAATTAAAATCTTTAATGACTCTAAAAGTAACAATGGATGTCAAATTCGTGTTCTACATATTGAAATATACCTTCGGATAAATTTTCACTCAAATTGGAGAACATTTGATTAAAGAGTGAAATTAGGAGAAAGTGTGTAGAACCTTAAATATATTAAATAAGTGATCAAATAGTCCCAACATGTAAAATTAATGGCAAGTTCATATCCAAGGCACTTAATGTGACTTGTGGGTGAAGTTTCATCAAATTTGGAGAATCGTATCACCATTAATAAAGAAGGAAAGAGAAAATAATTTTTTATTTATTTAACATACTAAACATTCCCAAAAGGCAAAAATAATTCATATTCATATTCTACACCTCAAAATTAGTCAGGGTGTCAATTTTCATTAAATTTGGAAATTGTTTGAGCACTCAATTGAGGAAAGAGAAACTCATTAAATAATGCAAGTTACACTCTATTCCCGTTTAATATTTGAAATCAAATTAAATGTCACACACCCTCTTTCCTTCTGTGCGCATGATCAAATGACTGAGAATTGATCGTGGACATGCATCCACCGATCCGATGGTCCGCGGGTCATCACCCTCGCGAGACCGGGTGCACTATAGCACCACGAGGAGAGAGGAAATTGCATCGTGAATATCTCTAGCTACACCCCACCAAATCGATTGATTTCTTTACCATTGCGTTCTAATTAGATTTCCCCATCGTTTAATCCCCTAGTTTAATCCCCTTGTTTCCTCTTTTGGTCAAGAAATGATGAAATGCCCAATTCTTGCCCCCAAGCCATGGCTGCCCACTTCATAAACCCTAGAAAACACAACCCCATCTATAAATACCCATAGCCCGAGCTTCCCTAGATCCTTTGCAACTCATCCCTCCTCTCAATTTCTCAATTGCTCATGTAATTGACCCTCGATGAATAATTTTGTCTCTGACCTTGCGGCACCAAGCTCTCCCTCCCCTCTACCGCTCTGTGTGCATTGAGCACCTTGGTAAGTTTGTCTCTACTCCTCCTTTCTTTTGGGTCTTTTATTCTTGGGTTTGGTTGCAAAACTTGGAATCCCCCAAATCTCTGAGCCACAGTTGGGCTGTTTTGAGCAGCCATGGCTCGTGGCTGAGGAAGGTGACAATCCCCTCTGTAAAAGTATGTCTTGACCCTCGTGTTATCCATTTCTCTCTATTTCCGCGCGCAAGGGTAATTTAGTCAATTGGTTTTGTTTTCTGGCTTTAAACCAAGCGCCAGCCGAGCCGTCACCTAAGCATGGACCAGTGACTTAGCCCCTTTCATTGGGCCAAGTCACAGCTTCGAGCACTCTGTCTCTGTGTGTGTTTTCAAATCACTTTTGCCTACGTGGCATGCTCTTATTGGCTGATTTTCATAAATTTTAACTAATTTTTCCTATGTCCAAAATTAAAAATAAAACATGTACTGAACTCATAAAAATGTCATCTTTCTATTAAAAATAGATCCAAATGTGATTTCAAGTTTCGTCGAAAGTGTTTTTTAGAAAATAAATTAAATGACTATAAATCACCAAAAATACACCTAAATATTCATAACTCCAAAATATACAATATTATATGTTTTCTTAATTAAAAAAACCTAACTAAGATAATGGTGATAGTTTTAGAGTTAAAAACGAGGTTTTGTTTGAAAAGTCCAAAAGTTAAGGTTTCCTTGCCATTATACATGAGCAAACCCTAATTCATGTTTGAACATTGGAAAATAGGAAAATAAGCTTTGGGAATCGATTAAAGTAGTGAAGAAGAAGTATTTGGATCTCTTAAGAAAATGTATCTGCTTTCCTTACACCTAAGTTGGGAAAATTTGTAAAATTAACCTAGTTTCCCTAATGAGGCTTCTATAAAACCCTAATTTCTCTTTTGACAATTCCTTAGATATATTTGCCTCAAAAAATCAGTTTTATTAGTTATATGTTGGGTCTTGTACCCCACTGCCATGTTTATATTTACTTGATGCTTATACTTTCCATATTTCTTAGCATGTTGATTTTATTAGACTATTGAACTAGTGTAGTGGTACTTTTGTACAACCACCCATAGATATGGCATGTGTAAATTCGCCCTGGGGAATGTGTTACTCTCCCCAATATAGAATATTTGTAGGTGACCAAAATATGTTACTCTCCCTCATCTATTGGTTGAGATTAGGTAGGTTCCTCAACCCCACATAGTTTAAGTAGTCAATATTAATCATGCATGCAACCTTTTTACTATTTTTGTTATGGCAAGCATCTATTTTCTTATGCCTCATTCTTTTGATCATCTTCATTTTATGATGAAATCTTAGCCTTTATTTCCTTATAGTTATCTTATCTTTTTTCCTTGTTCATTTTCTCTAACACATACCTTGTTTTTCTTTCCCTTTCTGCTGGGTGCTTTCCCAACCACCCAGGGTTAGATCAAGTGTTGAACAAGGCCAAGAGGACTAAGTTCAGGACTAGTAGATTCAAGTTTTGCTATCAAGGATGACTAGGTTACTTATTGCTAGATCCTATAGTTTATTTATGTTCTTTTCTTTATCAAAGAAACTTATTTAGTGAACAAGATTTCAAAAGTAATGTAATAACTTAGTTTCTTTCCATTGCTATTGACATTTCATATGTATCTGAATCATGCTTATTTACTTGGAATATTATACATGCATTCCATATTGTCTATTTTTCTTGGAAAAAATGGATGTCTTGTATTTCCTTTAAATTTTAGTAAGGAGATGATCTCACCTCTTTACATCATGGTATCAGAGCATGTTGGGAAACTACTAGGGCATAAGTTGAAAGAAAGGGTGTCTAGAATGGATTAGGGTCTTAGGGCTGGGAATATTTCCTCTGTGCCACTAGCTTGGTTTATGGGGACTCCCAGATCCATATGATACTGGCCTGGCCTGCACTAATACTGACTGCCAGAATGAATATGCTCATAGGAAATAGTAGACTTAGCTATCCTTGTTACCTACTCCTGTTATCTTATGTCATACCCTTATCTTTCAAGAAGGGAGATTTGTTTGGAAACAAGAACAACTCTTCTTCTGGATCCATCTCTGACAACATCGACAACTGGGATACTCCACTAACTCCCTCTAACACTGGGGCAGTCCCTACTGCCCACGTTGGCACCCCTCTTCCGACCCCTGAGCAAGAGTTGACCATGTTGCGCCAGCTGCTCTCGACTACCTTAGTGGGACAACTCTCCAATGCTGCAGCTACTGCAGCCAAGCCGAAGGAGTTCACCCTTACAAATTTCATCAAGATGAAATCATCGTACTTCAAGGATGAGAGTGAGCCAAACATGGTGGATAAAGCTGATGATTGGGTTCTGGCTCTAGATCGTACCTTCGAGGGCATGGTATGTCATCCTCACTAGAAGGTTTGGTTTGCGACATATGTGCTACATGGTCCAACACGAGTGTGGTGGATGGGTATGTATCATACCTGTGATACTTCAAGCATGTCTTGGGAAGAGTTCCTCAAACTCTTCTGCGAGAAGTATATTTGCCCAGCATATCTAAAGAGGAAGGAAGCAAAGTTTTATAGTCTGTGTCAAGGAATCTTGAGCATCTCTGAGTACGTGCACCATTTTCTTCTCTTCGAGCGCTATGTGGTGGACCTTAGAGATGAAAGGATATCAATCCTATTTCTTGATGGTTTAAGCTATAGAGTAGGATGCAACCTTGTTCCCCAGTTGCTATTGAACTTTCAATAAATGGTTGAAAAGGATTTGGTGGTCGAGTCATACCCCAAGTTCCAGTCCTCCGGGAACAACAACAACAAGAGGAAGAATACTGGTGGAAACCAAGGGTGTGACAAGTGCAACCGTTACTTGTGCTCTCACCCATCGGGAAGGTGTCGTACTGACAATGGTCAACCCCGTAGAGATGATCGACCTACACCTATATATCACGAGTGCGGTCAAGTTGGACACATTCGACCCAACCGTCCTAAGCTTGGGCGAGGACCAACTCCAGTTTAGCAGCCTGTTCAGTAGCCACAACAGTGTCAGAATCTGCCTCCAAGAAATAACAACCACAATTGGCAAGGCCGACAACCACATGTTGAAAGGCAGAATGGAAGGGTGTTTTCCCTTAATGCTGAGGAAGTTGAACGATATAATGAAGTCATCGAAGGTACCCTTCATCTTAATATGCATCAAGTTAAAGCACTCTTCGATTCTGGTTCATTGAATACATTGATATCATCTGAGTTTGCTGCCCTGTTAGAGATAGAATCAGAATATATGGATCATGTTTTAGATGTAAAAACACTAGTGATAGGATCTGCTCTTCTTATCTCAAACTCTTGACCATGTACCTCTGTATCCCCGGTATAATGTTTCCCTCTGATTTCATCTTACTTGACATGACCACCTTTGATGTCATCATGGGGATGGATTGGTTGAAGAGGTACAAAGATGTTTTGTTTTGTGAGGTATCAAAAGTCAGTTTGTTACATCCTATTATGGGATGGATGTGTGTCAAGGGTAGGAAGTGAGAGGATTGACAGTTTGTCATATCTGCCATCAAAGTCGAAAATCTTGACTCACAAGGGTGTAGAGCATTCTTAGTTTCTATCATCCTCAATGCTACACCCCCTGCTCTCGATCACGTAGATGTTGTGAAGGACTTCCCTAATGTTTTTCCTAGAGGAGTTTCCTGGCTTGACCCCAACTCGTGAGGTGGAGTTTTCCATCGAGCTCGCACCAGGAACCTCTCCCATCTCAGAGCCTCCTAATCGCTTAGCCCTGTAAAACTCGCTGAGCTTAAGAAGCAGCTTCAGGAGCTTCTCGACATGGGTTTTGTACGCCCTAGTTTTTCACCTTGGGGAAACCCTATTTTGTTTGTGAAGACAAAGGATGGTTCGTTGCATATGTGCATGGATTGTCATATGATTAATCAAGTGACAATAAAGAACTGCTATCCTTTGCCTCACATTGATGGTCTGTTTGACCAGCTAAAGTCAGCCACCATGTTCTCAAAGATGGATCTGTGAAGTGGCTACTACCAGATGCGCATGAAGGATGAGGATGTTTCGAAGATAGCTTTCAGAACACATTATGGGCATTACGAGTTCTTGGTCATGCCTTTCGGTTTGACTAATGCCCCTGTTGCGTTCATGGACTTCATGAATTGAGTGTTCTGTCCTTACCTCGATCAGTTCGTGGTGGTGTTCATCGATGATGTGTTGGTCTACTCTGAATATGAAGAACAACATCGTGAACATTTATAGATTATTCTAAACACACTGAGAGAAAATCAATTGTATGCCAAATTCTCAAAGTGTGAGTTCTGGATCAAGGAAGTGATGTTCTTAGATCATGTGATTTCTACCGGACATATTATTATTGATCCTGTAAAGGTAGAAGCTATGACCAAGTGGAAAGCTCTGAAGACCCTGTTGGAGATTTATAGTTTCCTCAATTTAGCAGGTTACTATTGGAGGTTTATCAAGAGTTTTTTTGAGTTGGCTCTTCCTCTGACAAAGTTGACAAGAAAAGAAGTCAAGTTTGTATAAATACCTGAATGTGGGGACAGTTTTCAAAAGCTAAGAAGTTTTTTGACATCTGCTCATGTTTTTGCTCTACCTTTTTAAGGCAAACCCTATATTATTTTCACCGATGCTTCTAAGAAAGGATTAGGGTGTGTCTTGATGCAAGAGGATCGAGTGATTGCCTATGCTTCGTTCCAGTTGAAACCTAATGAAGAGAATTGGCCTACCCATGATTTAGAGCTAGCAGCCATTGTGCATGCTTTAAAGATCTGGCGACACTATCTGTATTGACTGAAGTTTGAAGTTCTCTTAGAACACAAAAGTTTGAGGTATCTGTTGACACAGAAGGATCTGAATCTGAGGCAGAAAAGATGGATGGAGTATCTCAAGGACTATGACTTTACCACCACCTATCATCCCGGTAAAGCCAATGTAGTGTTGATGCTTTGAGTCAGAAGAAGAATGCAGTGTGTACTACCATGAACCTGGATTTTGTTTCCTGTTGGAAACCACAACCTAATGATGATGAAGATGCTGAGAAGTTGTGTGTTCACATGGCTAGTTTGTCCATTACAACTTCTTGGATTTCGAAAGTTGTTGTTGTACAACTTGAAAGTTTTGAGCTTGAAGAGATGAAAGCCTTAGTTGAGAAGCCACAGTTTGACGTTTTAGTTGGAGTGGATGGAGCTATTTTTTTCTGACAAAGGTTGTGGATACCTGAAGTTGGGAACCTGTGACAAAAGGTTTTGAGTGAAGCCTATGGGTCTAAGTACACCATACACCCTGGTACTACCAAGATGTTCAAGGACCTATAGTGAAGTTTTTAGTGGAAGAACATGAAGAAGGATATCGCTCTGTTCGTCATGAAGTGTTTGACTTGTCCACAAGTCAAGAGTGAGCATCAACGACCTGGTGGTCTTTTGTACCCGCTTGAGATTCCATAATAGAAATGGGAGAAGACTACTGTGGACTTTGTCACTAGTTTCCCTAAGATCGAGAAGGGTTATGATGTTGTGTGGGTTGTGAATGATCGGCTTACTAAATATGCCCACTTTTCGCCTTTCAAGTCCACTTAAAAGGTTGATTAGATGGTGATGAATGCATATTCATCTTAGTTCAATCATCTTGTTTAGCCCAGTTTTGGTTACATTCGTGCTTTTATTGGCTTTATCTTTTAATATGTGCTTTTACTTGGCTTAAATACTTTATTGAGCTTTTATTGGCCATATTTTCTTATATGCGACTTATCTTGGTTTGATCATTTTGATCACGAATTTAATTGTATTTTTATATAATTTTTGACAGGTCAATTTGGGCATTGGGCCCATGTTATAATCCATTCCTCTATTTTAGCCCTTGGTTTGGGCCTGGTCGAAGCAAGTCAACGGTCCCTTTATCTCTTTTACGCTGCTACAGTGCTCTCTCTTCTCCTAGCGGGCTCTAGCATACCCTAATCGCGATCGCGACTTATGCTCTCATAACCGCGACCGTGGCTCTGTTAGCCGCGACCCATGGTCTCTCTTTCTCTCTCTGAGAGGTCCGATCGCGACCAGACTGGAAGAAAAAGATCGTGCCCGAGAAAAGAGCCGCGACCGCGGCATCATTCAAAAATTCGTGATCGTGTCATCATTCCAAAAGCTGCGACCGCAACATCATTCCAAAATCCACGACCGCGACATCATTACAAAATGTTGCGACCGCGATATCATTCAAAAAGCCACGACCGCGGCATCATTCTAAAAGCCGCAACCGCGACATCATTCGAAAAGCCGCGACCGTGCAAAAAGCCGCTACCGCGAAATCATTCACAAAGCCGCGACCGCGGCATCATTCCAAAAAGTTTGCGACCGTGGCATCATTCCAAAAGTTGTGATAGCGACATCATTCAAAAAGCCACGACCGTGCAAAACGTCGCGACCGCGACATCAGTAGAAAAATCGCAACCTGCAGCTAAGGCACGACTGAACCAACAAGCCGCGACCGTGGAAAAACTCAATCACGACCTCTGCACCTGCCAAGAAAAGCCGCGACTGCGGCTTGCAAAAAGCCACGACCGCGGCATGATTACTAACGCCATGATTTTAAGTCGGTGCCAACCTGCCTATAAATAGAACATGACTCCAGCCAGTCAAATCATGATCTCCAGACGCCGTTAGGCTGCAGGTCTGTCATGGGCCTAAGGAAACGATCTCCATGGCCAATAACCTACCCCCGTGGTGGTTTTGCGGCCTGTTCACCCAGATCTGGAGTGAAGACTAGGATCTGCAAGCCACCTCGTCCAGATCTAGATCTAGATCTGTTGTGTCTATACCACTTCCACGCCACCATCTCGTCTACGAGTTGCTCCTCCTACTGTGAGCGAGGACTACGAGAAGAAGAAGAAGGTGGAGAGAGAAGATCCGCCCCTCTGTCGTGGTGTACTTCTCTCTTCTTCTAGATCTGCTTCGACGTTGTGTAGAAGATCGTTCCTCCATAGAGATGCGATCATCTTCTTCACCATGCTCATGGAGGAAACTTCTATCTCTCTTGTTATTCTTGCTTCTCTCACCATGAGCGAGTAGTTTACTTTTTCTGGGGTGCGGGGACTAGCCCCGCTACCCATGCTTTCATATCTTTTTGTTAAACATTCCATGGCATGTATATAATCTTTCATTTCGTTGTTAATCGTCGATGTGTGCTTGTGGATTGATCACCTGCTTGCATTTATCTTGTTCATTTCCTATGTTGCGAGAACTTCAATGCGTAGGTTTTGAATGTCGATTAACGCGGTTGACTCCCAAACTAGAAATAGAATGGGATTCCTTGAGGTCATAAGTGTATGATCCGTGTGGTGACGAGCCATCTAGCCCACAGTGATGCTTCTGTGTGCCTGACGCCTGTATAGGGGGCCCATAACTTCATTTAGATTTCTATATCTTTAGAGCCGTAAGTATGTGATCTGGATGGTGACGAGACATATGATACCTAAGGTGATGCTTACGCGAACCTGACGCCCGTATGGGGGGTTTTGCAGCATCTCTATTTGAATGGTTATATCTTGCAAGGATGTTTGATGTTTGGATGTGATTGCATGTGTGGTGGTGGTGAAACCAGGGACCATCCCAGCGATTTCCATCATTAATCTTTAATCAACCTTTAATCCTGGTCTTTTACTTTTCTTGCATTTAGTTTAATTAAACTCAAATCAATCAACTTGTTCTAAATATTAGTCTTGATTCAACTATTTCGACTAGAGAAAGATTCTTAAAAACGTTGTCCCTTGGGATTCGATCCTCAACTATACTGTGATAAGACCCATCCGCTTGTGGGTGGTATTATTGCACGTTGTTTTGGTTAAAAACTTAGGGATTTCAACCCTAAGTGAGTTTGTTAGTGTGATAATATAAGCCATGTCAAATTCTGGCACCGTTGCCGGGGACAACAGAATCGTCTAGTTAAATCTAGTTCTTTTGAGACTAATTTAGGTTTTTCTTTTACTTTTGATACTATCGATCATATAAACTTGAATTTGGTTCTAATTCATCCATCTCACCAGCAAAAGATCTTTTCATCCTAGGTACCCACAAAGTCTAGTGTATGCGCCGCTCGGATAGTCCCAGACTCTCTACTAGCTTTGACCATGAGATAGACAGAACCTTTCGCCGTCAGTACAGAGAGAGCCAAGAAAAAATGGCTCAAGAGGAGGAAATCGCTCGAAGGGTAGCTCAAGCCCTTAATGCACAAAGAGATAGGCTTATGCAAGAAGCCTGAGCCGCAGTTCAAGAAGAAATCCAAGATGCTCAAGAAGCAGCTCAACAAGCTGAGCTACAAAAAGACCTTAGAGAATTCTCGATCCCTAAAGCTGCGGACGTTCATCACCCAGTGCAACCTCCTCCCAACAACGCTCCCAACTTTGAGATCCGAGCACATTGGATCACGTTGCTTCAAAATAGCCCTTTCTATGGTAAGCAAGGAGAAGATAGTCAAGAACATCTTCTGAGGTTTATAGACCTATGTGCCATGACTAAGAAAAATGGAGTCATAGATGATGCCATCAGACTCTGTCTCTTCAAATACTCTCTTGTCGATAGAGCCATGAGTTGGTATAACTCCTTGCAATGCGAACCCATCACCACTTGGGAACAACTTCAAAATATTTTCTGGAAAAGTTTTATCCACCTTCTCTCACCTATGAAATCAGGGGCCGAATAACGCAATTCACCCAGATCCCAAGAGAATCCCTAGATGAAGCATGGGAAAGATACAAAGAGCTTCTACGCAAGTGTCCACATCATGGCATTCCAAAGAATCAACTCATTGAAATCTTTTATAGAGGTGTGAACGATGATATCAAGAGGTTTTTGGATTCCTCGTCTGAAGGAAACTTCATGTGTCAGAGTTATGATAGCACATGGAGGGTTGTCACCCTTGGAGCTGAAAACCAAGCCAACTGGGGTAGACCTGTTGGCAAAGGAGTGTTGAAGGTAGCTATGGCCGAAGTAACACCCGAGTACAAGTCTATCGCTGAATCTCTCAAACTCCTAGTTGTAAAGCAAGACCATCTAGAATCGTCTCTCGCAGCTTATGAAAGAAGACGTTCACCCCCTCGACAACAAGAGCAAGTTAAGTCAGCTTCACTCTTCTGTGAAGCATGCAAAGGAACTGATCATTCTACTCTAGCCTGTAACATTCTCTACGATGTTGTTTTGAGAAATACATGTGCCCAAGGAGATAATGGTCAAATGGAAAATCTGAATGTTGTCAACACCATCCCTGGTCAAGGGTACTGTAATCCGAATCGGAATAGGAACCATCCATGTTTTCAATATGGAAACCCTTATGGAACGGAAAACTCACGACAACTTGGTTCAAATACTCAACAATGAGGCCCACCAGGATTCCAGTATAACCAACAACCAAATTTCGGGAATCAAGGAAACTTTAGAGGAAACTACCATAATAGAAACTACAACAATTATCAGAACAATTCTCAGCTTCAGAACCCCAACCAAGTCCCCTATCAACAACAACAACAAGGGCAACAAGTCGGTCCCATCTCTACTGATGACAAATTGTCAGCTATTGAGAAGATGCTGCAGTCACAGCAGACTATGATAGCTAACCAGCAAGCCCATCAGAAGGCTATTGAATCTCAACTAGCTCAACTTGCAGCTGGCATGAAGCCACCTGCTGGAGTCTTTGCTGGACAACCCGAAAACAATCCTAAACATCCTGAGAAATTGAAGGCTGTCACCACCAGGTCTGGGAAAGACTATTCTGACCCCCCTGCTAAGATACCAATAGCGTAAACAAATGATGATGACTTTGCAAATGTCCAAGACTCTACAATACATGAGCCTCAACCGAAGGAACAACCAACTGTTGATAATACAAACAAAGCGAGATTGGAGGAACCATTAGCTGTGGAGGCAGAAGACACACCTGAGCCGGATGTGCCAGTATACAAGCCCCGTCCTCCTTTCCCAGCTCATTTGAAGCAGGCAAAGCTCGATACTCGATTCAATAAGTTTAAAGAAGCTATGAAGAAGCTTCATGTAGATATACCTTTTCTAGATGCCCTGGACGAGATACCAATCTGGACTAAGTACTTAAAGTCTCTCCTCACAAGGAAGTACATAACTGAGGAATATGAGACAGTTAAGCTAGCATCAACCACTTCTGATATCATCCAGAGCAAGATGCCCAAGAAATAGAAAGATCTGAGATCCTTTGGGATTTCATGCCATATCGATGACTCCTCATGTAAGAAGGGATTAGTCGATCTCGGTGCTAGCATCTCTATCATGCCACTTAGCCTTTGTAAGAGGTTAGGGTTTGCATAACTTCTCCCAACTGGAATGACCATACAACTTGTACATAACTCTATGACTCTTCCCTTAGGAATCATTGAAGATGTCCCTGTCAAGGTTGGAAAAGACTCTTATGTCCCATGTGACTTTGTCATCATGGACATAAAGGAAGACACCAGATACCCTCTTATCTTTGGCCATCTGTTCCTCACCACTGCAAGAGCCTTGATCGACGTTGAAGCAGGGACCTTGTTGCTCAGACTAGGGAAAGAAACCCTCGAGTTCAAAGTTTTTGAAAGCATGCGAAGACCGAGCATGCCGAAAGAAGTCTATTTGATTGATTGCATTGAGCAAATGTCGCTCCTCACGTAAGGGGAATATGAACAAGACGATCCTTTAGAAATGGCACTAACAAACCCATTTGCCAAAATTTTCATCAACGAACAGGTTAAGGATTGTGTCCTTCACCTCGACTCTATAGAGGAAGACCCTGAAGCCAGGTTCAAGGAACTCAAAGTTGTGAATGTAACTGAAGAGCCATATGAGAAGCCAGAAGCCCCTGAAATGAAGCCCCTGCCCGAGGGACTTAAGTACGTGTTTTTGGATGATCTCAAGGTTTGTCCAGTTATTATAAGTTCTGATCTAACGACTGAACAAGAAGATAAACTCCTGAAAGAATTAAAGGAAAGAAAGAAAGCTATCGGCTATAAGATGAGCGATCTCACCGGGGTCAGTCAAGCGCTTTGCATGCACAAAATCCCTATGGTGGAAGACCACATGCCGACTGTTGAGCATCAATGGAAGTTGAATCCTAATATGAAGGAAGTAGTCTGTCGCGAAGTCATCAAGTTGCTTACTACCGGAATCATCTATCCGATATGCATGTCATTCCAAAGAAAAGTGGCACTACTGTGATACAGAATGAAAATAATGAACTCATCCCCACTCGAACAGTCACCGAGTGGAGGATGTACATCGACTACAGAAAGTTAAACAAGGCAACCCGTAAAGATCATTTCCTGATGCCTTTTCTAGACCAAGTCTTAGAGCGATTGGCTCACCAGGAATATTTTTGCTATCTCGATGGTTACTCTGGATTCTACCAAATTCCTATACATCCAGATGACCAAGAGAACATACGCCTTTAGAAGGATGCCATTCAGACTCTGTAATGCGCCTGCAACCTTCCAACGCTACATGGTAGCCATATTTGCTGGTTTAACCGAAACCATTATGGAAGTTTTTATGGATGATTTCTCTGTATCTGGGGATTCATACGACTCATGCCTGAAGCACCTCTCCCTAGTCCTCAAACGATGTGAAGAAGCACATCTTGTGCTAAATTGGGAGAAATGTCACTTTATGGTAAAAGAAGGCATTGTCCTTGGCCATAGGGTCAGTAACCGAGGAATTGAAGTAGACAAGGCCAAGATCGAAGTGATCTCCAAACTATCTATCCCTACCAATGTAAGAGAAGTCTGCGCATTCCTTGGTCATGCAGGCTTCTACAGAAGGTTTATCAAGGATTTCTCCAAGACAACCAAGCCCATGACAAACTTGTTGCTGAAGGACGCTGATTTCTATTTTGATGAAGAGTGTATCAAGAGTTTCAACAACCTAAAGCACGCCCTTACAACAACACCCATCATATGAGCTCCAGATTGGGAACACCCATTTGAAATTATGTGTAACGCCAGTGATTATGTTGTGGGGGCCATTCTGGGCCAATGTATAGAGAACACACATCATGTCATCTATTATGCATCGAAGACCCTTGACGAAGCTCAGAGGAACTATGCAACTACTGAGAAGGAACTCCTTGCAGTCGTATATGCCTTTGATAAGTTTAGATCCTACCTCATTGGTTCAAAGGTGATTGTCTACACCGATCATGTTGTTATTCGTTATCTTCTAAAAAAGAAAGATGCTAAACCAAGGCTAATAAGATGGATTCTCCTATTGTAAGAATTTGATCTTGAGATTAGAGATAAGAGAGCCACAGAAAATGTTGTAGCAGACCACTTAAGTCGTATCCACACTCTGGAAACTAAGAAGATACCAATTAACGACTCTCTTCCAGATGACCAACTTATGAAAGTCTCAGAAGCTACTCCTTGGTACTCGGACTATGTGAACTACCTTGCCGCTGGTGTCATACACCCTGAGTGTACTGGCAATGCTCTAAAGAAATTCATGCATGATGTGAGGCAATATCACTGGGATGAACCGTACCTCTTCAAGCTCTGTGTTGATGGTCTCTACAGACGTTGTATCGCTAAGGAAGAAGCCCAACTTATTTTAGAGCAATGCCACTCAGGCCCAGTCGGAGGCCATATGAGTTCTAAGAAAACTCCTTTGAAGGTTTTGTAATGTGGTTTCTTTTGGCCAACCATATCCAAATATGCTTATAACTTTGTGTTGTCATGTGACAAGTGTTAGAGAATGGAAAACATTACGAAAAGAGATGAGATGCCATTTAAGATATGGCAAGAAGTTGAGATTTTTGATATTTGGGGAGTGGACTACATGGGCCCATTCCCATCCTCACATGGATTTTCCTACATCCTAGTTGCAGTGGACTATGTCTCTAAATGGGTAGAAGCCATACCAACCATCACTAGCAATTCAAAACCCATCACTAAAATGTTCAAAGATATTATCTTTCCCCGTTTTGGAATCCCACGAACCGTGATATCCGATGGAGGTTCTCATTTTCTGGAAAGAAGCTTTGAAGCATTGTTAAGAAAATATGGTGTAACACACAAGGTAGCTTCCCCCTACCACCCACAAACAAGTGGGCAGGTAGAGGTTTCAAACCGTCAACTCAAAGCTATCCTGGAAAAGATAGTAGGATGCAACCGAAAGGATTGGTTAGTGAAAATCAATGACACTTTATGGGCCTAGCGAACCGCGTTCAAAACTCCTCTTGGAACAACACCCTTCAGATTCATCTATGGAAAATCATGTCACCTGCCCGTGGAACTAGAACATAAAGCATGGTGGGCAATCAAACAGCTAAATTTTGACATGAAGAAAGCAGGTGAAGCCAGGATTCTACAACTTCAAGAGTTGGATGAACTCCAAATGACAGCTTATGAGAATGCGCGAATCTACAAGGAACGCACAAAACTTTGGCAAGATGGTCATCTAAAGAGGAAGGACATTCAAGTGGGAGACCAAGTTCTGCTATTCAACTCGAGACTGAGGTTATTCCCAGGGAAACTCCGTTCCCACTGGTCGGGACCATACATTGTCAAAAGCATCTATCCACATGGTGCATTTACCTTATGGAGTGAGAAGTCAGGTGATTTTGTCGCAAATTGCCAACGCTTGAAGAGATATTTCACCACAGCTGATACTAGCAATGAAAAATTGATGAATCTGTCCAAACCGACATATCTACCAAAAAACTGAAGAAATCACGTCGATCCATCGACGTAAAACAAAGGCGCTTGTCGGGAGGCAACCCGATCTTTAACTTTAGCTTTTACTTTTAGTTTTGTTTTTAGAAAATTTTACACCTGGTAGGCAATGCATCGCAAGATGCAGTCTTAAGTTCTGATAGTTTCTATTTTTGAGATTTCAAATGGAGGACGCGTCGCCGAAAGGAATGCAACCACATTTGATGGACCAACCGACACGAGTTTTCCCCTTCATCTCGGATTTAGAGTTTGCTCAGGATGAGCAAATTTCTATGTTCGGGGTGGAGGGTGGGTGGTATGTACTTTACTTTCCACCCTCTCCTATCCATTTCAGACTTAAGATTTCATCGTTGATATTTTGTTGCAATTTTGAGAAAATTTTTCAAAAATTTTCAAAACTTTCAAAAGTTTTCATAGAAGTTTGTATAGAAACTTGATGAAGTTTTGATGCTTTTGTTTCAATCAAAGCCTTTACCTAGCTGGCTATCCTATTTTTCCATGCATTTTTGAATCATTATACCCTCCTTATTCGAAGCGAAGCCTCAAGGAGAACAATTTCTAAAACTAGCCAATGATTAGAAATCACTGTGTGAAGTTTATGAATCCTAACATCATGATCAGTAGATATGGAAAGTATATGTCGAACTGAGAGGGATCAAACATGTTGTGCTTCCTATATGACTAGTGGAACAATTGCATGGAATCTCCACCGAATCCTCATCAAGTCATTATTTGAGCAGAGTATGATAAGGAGAACGACCCGGTGCACTGAATTGTAAATCAAGTTGCACTCTGATCTGAACTCTCTTCTACACTTCTTCCATCATCTTCTTACCCCTTCGTTCATAAAAAACAAACAAAAATAGCCAATATATTGCCAAACCCTAAGTTCGGGGTGGCACACTCTATCTCTCTTTTCACTTCTTCCATACCCCTCGCTACGAAATAGGGGTATACCACCAAGGAAAGATGCCTAAGTGCACACAAAAAGAAATGCAATCTCGAGTCGAATAGAGGAGAGACTCACACAAAAAATGCAATCAGTGAAATTGCAAATCATATAATAAAAATCTCGAGTCGAATAGAGGAGAGATTTATTTCTTCCTTCCATACCACCCTTCACTCCCTTTTCCACCTACTGGCACAATGAATGCCTACGCTCACCAACATCCTAAAAACACCAGTGTCAGATCAGGTGCACACTTGTTGTTCTGTGGGTATCTCTGGACTTCTATTAAAACTCTCTGACATGCTTGATTTTGGACAAAGTAGAGAGGAAGTGATATTGGGAAGCAAACTCAGAAACGAAGCTGTGGTAAAATGTGTTTTGTGATCTCAGGATGTTGAGACACTTAGTCATACCGAGCAGAAAAGAAATAATCGTGATGTGAAGATGAGGCAATCACACGAGTTGAAAGTATTCATCCGGCGAGTGTTTTAGATTTTGTGTTACTCGAGGACGAGAAACGTTTAAGTTCAGGGTATTTTGATGAATGCATATTCATCTTAGTTCAGTCATCTCATTTAGCCCAGTTTTGGTTACATTCGTGCTTTCATTGGCTTTATCTTCTAATATATGTTTTTACTTGGTTTAACTGCTTTATTGAGCTTTTATTGGCCATATCTTCTTATATGCGACTTATCTTGGTTCGATCATTTTGATCAAAAATTTAATTGTATTTTTATATCATTTTTGACAGGTCAATTTGGGCATTGGGCCCATGTTCTAATCCATTCCTCTATTTTAGCCCTTGGTTTGGGCCTGGTCAAAGAAAGTCAAAGGTCCCTTTATCTCTTTTACACCGCTACAGTGCTCTCTCTTCTCCCAGATCGCAGGCTCTACAATACCCTAATCGCGATCGCGACTTATGCTCTCATAACCGCGACTGTGGCTCTGTTAGCCACGACCCGTGGTCTCTCTTTCTCTCTCTCAGAGGTCCGATCACGACTAGACTGGAAGAAAAATATCGCACCCGTGAAAAGAGCCACGACCGCGACATCATTCAAAAAGCCACGACCGCGGCATCATTCCAAAAGCCGCGACCGCGACATCATTCCAAAAAGCCGCGACCGCGACATCATTCAAAAATACGTGACCGCGACATCATTCCAAAAGCCGCGACCGCGGCATCATTCGAAAAGTCGCGACCGTGCAAAATGCCGCGACTGCGACATCATTTGAAAAGGCATGACCTGCAGCTAAGGCACGACCAAACCAAAAAACCACGACCATGGCAAAACTCAATCGTGACCTTTGCACCTGCCAAGAAAAGCCGCGACCGCGGCATCATTACTAAGTCCGTGATTTTAAGTCGGTGCCAACCCGCCTATAAATAGAACATGACTCCAACCAGTCAAATCATGATCTCCAGACGCCGTTAGGATGTAGGTCTGTCCTGGGCCTAAGGAGACAATCTCCATAGCCAAGAACCTGCCCCCGTGGTGGTTTTGTGGCATGTTCACCCAGATCTAGAGTGAAGACTCAGATCTATAAGCCACCTCATCCAAATCTAGATCTAGATCTGCTACGTCTACGCCACTTCCACGCCACCATCGCGTCCATGAGCTGCTCCTCCTGTTGCGAGCGAGGACTACGAGAAGAAGAAGGTGGAGAGAAAAGATCTACCTCGTCTGTCGTGGTGTACTTCTCTCTTCTTCTAGATCTGCTCCAATGTTGTGTAGAAGATCGTTCCTCCACAGAGCTGTAATCATCTTCTTCACCATGCTCATGGCATAAACTTCTCTCTCTCTTGTTATTCTTTCTTCTCTCATCATGAGCGAGTAGTTTACTTTCGGTGGGGTGCGGGGACTAGCCCCGCTACCCATGCTTTCATATCTTTTTGTTAAACATTCCATGGCATGTATATAATCTTTCATTTCATTGTTAATCATCGATGTGTGCTTGTGGATTGATCACATGCTTGCATTTATCTTGTCCGTTTCATATGTCGCGAGAACTTCAATGTGTAGGTTTTGAATGTTGATTAATGCGGTTGACTCCCAAACTAGAAATAGAATGGGATTCCTTGAGTTCATAAGTGTATGATCTGTGTGGTGACGAGCCATCTAGCCCACGGTGACGCTTCTGTGTGCCTGACGCCTGTATAGGGGGCCCACAACTTCATTTGGATTTATGTATCTTCAGAGCCATAAGTATGTGATTTGGATGGTGATGAGACATCTGATACCTAAGGTGATGCTTACGCGAACCTGACGCCCGTATGGGGGGTTTTGCAGCAAATCTATTTGAATGGTTATATCTTGCCTGGATGTTTGATGTTTGGATGTGATTGCATGTGTGGTGGTGGTGAAATTCGGGACCATCCCAGCGATTTCCATCATTAATCTTTAATCAACCTTTAATCCTGCTCTTTTACTTTTCTTGCATTTAGTTTAATTAAACTCAAATCAATCAACCTTGTTCTAATTATTAGTCTTGATTCAACTAGATTCGACTAGAGAAATATTCTTAAAAATGTTGTCCCTTGGAATTCGATCCTCAACTATACTGTGATAAGACCCGTCCACTTGCGGGTGGTATTATTGCACGTTGTTTTGGTTAAAAACTTAGGGATTTCAACCCTAAGTGAGTTTGTTAATGCGATAATATAAGCCACATCATATGGCTCGATTGTACGTGGATTGGATCATTCATCTGCATGGACTTCCTAAAGTGATAATGTCTGATCGTGATTTGAACTTCACCTCTCAATTGTGGATTTAGATTCAAGCAGAGATGGGTATTGACTTGCATTTTAGTACGACCTATCATCCTCAAACCAATGGTCAATCTGAAAGGACAACATAGATTTTAGAAGATCTACTTCGTGCTTGTGTTATGGATTGGGGAGGTGTATGGGATAAGTTCCTTCCACTAGCAGAGTTTACTTATAATAATAGCTACAAAGCTAGTATTGGTATGCCACCTTATGAAGCTTTGTATGGAAGACCTTGTCGTTCTCCATTACATTGGGATGATGTGGGGGGAACGTGCTATAGTGAAGTTTGATGATATGCAAATGATGATAGAGAAGGTTTAGTTAATCAATAAGTGAATGAAAGCTGCTTAAGATCGACTGAAGATTTATGCTGATAAGAAAAGGACTAACGTGAGTTTCTTAGTAGGAGACTATACTTTCTTGAAGATCAAGCCTATACGTTCTATTACAAGATGTAAAGTTAAAGTCAAGCTTAGTCCTCGTTATGTTGGACCATTTGAGACTTGGATAGGGTTGAAGATTGTGCATACCATTTAGCGCTTCCTCCTGCCTATGACAAGATCCATAATGTGTTTCATGTCTTTGTGCTGAGAAAGTATGTGAAGGACCCTTCTCATGTACTCTCAATTTAACCTCTAGAGATTCAAGAGAATTTGACATATAAAGAGTTACCTGTGAAGATTCTTGACTCCTGAGTTAAGCAGTTGAAGAATAAGAAGATCAAATTGGTGAAAGTTTTATGGAAGTATCATGGTTTGGAAGAAACCATTTGGGAGCTTAGAGATGAGATGTTACATACTCACCCATCCCTTTTTGTCTGAGATTTTAGGGACGAAATCCTTTTTAAAGGGTGGAGTATTGTAACGAACTGAAATTCATGTATAATATTAGTTTTAGCCTTTTTCTAAGCTTTTCTTTCCTTTATGTCCTTGATGTTGAAGTAGTGGAAGTTATTAAGGTTTGGTGTACATTTGTTCCCAATATTTTATTTTGTAAGGAATTAAGCACAAATATCTCAGTAAAAGTTTACTCATGGGTTTTACTTGCAAAATGAACACTTAAGAGAGATAAGGGTAAAATAAAAATCGATCTAGTAGTTTCTATGGATTTTGTGTGGGAAAAAGGTAGAAAATCCTAAAAGTGAAGAAAATGTGACAATAAATGAATTTATTTTCCCATTGAGTGAATATAAGAATAAATTGCCTAAAAATTATAAAAGTGGAACTTAGAAGATAATTCTAAATCCAAATTCATTTCCTTTAAGTATAAGTTTGCTTGGGTGTTAAGTTTTACAACTTTTGGAAAATTGATAATTATAATTGAATTAATTGAAAAGGGAAAATAGGAGATAAATTAAACATACAAAATAAAATCTTTAATGACTTAAAAAGTAAAAATGGATGCCAAATTCATGTTCTACATATTATACTATACCTTCGGGTGAATTTTCACTCAAATTGGAGAACATTTGATTAAAGATTGAAATTAGGAGAGTGAAAGTGTGTAGAACCTTAAATATATTAAATAATGATTAAATAGTCCCAACATGTAAAATTAATGGTAATTCATATCCAAGACACTTAATGTGACTGGTGGGTGAAGTTTCATCAAATTTGGAGAAACTTATCACCATTAATGAACAAGGAAAGAGAAAATAAGTTTTGATTAATATAACACACTAAAAGTTCCCAAAAGGAAAAACTAATGGCATATTCAGATTCTACATCTCACAATTAGTCAAGGTGTCAATTTTCATTAAATTTGGAAATTGTTTGAGCACTCAATTGATGAAAGAGAAACTCATTAAATAATGCAAGTTACACTTTATTCCCATTTAATATTCAAAATTGAATTAAATGTCACGCACCCTCTTTCCTTCTCCGTGCTCGATCAGATGGCCATGAATGGATCGTGGACCCGCATCCACTGATTCGACGGTCCACGGGTTGTCACCCTCGCGAGACCGGGTGCACTGTAGCATCATGAGGAGAGAGGAAATTGCATCATGAATATCTCAACTACACCCCACTAAATCGATTGATTTCTTTGCCATTGTGTTCTAATTAGATTTCTGCATCATTTAATCCCCTAGTTTTCTCTTTTGGTCAAGAAATGACAAAACACCCAATTCTTGCCTCCCATGCCATGGCGTCCCACTTCGTAAACCCTAGAAAACACACTCCCATCTATAAATACCCATACCGCGAGATTCCCTAGATCCTTTGTAACTCATCCCTCCTCTCAATTTCTCAATTTCTCATGTAGTTGACCCCCGACGAATGATTTTGTCACTGACCTTGTGGCACCAAGTGTAATGACCCTGACCTGGGTTATGAGGTAACCCTGTTTGTTTTAGATAAATAAGTTGCTTAGAAATTTAATATAATCCTATAAGGAGTTTTTTTTATCATGTGACACACTTATGTTTCAATTTTGGTCCTGATTGAATGTTGTTTGAGCAATGTTCCTTTATTTTGGACCAAAGTGCAATTTGCCCAAGATGAGGGGTTAAATTGTAATATGTCACATTTTGAATGTGTTCTAAGTGTTTTAGTGTCATAAGAGAGAGAATGATGCTAAATGATGCCTAGTGGAAAGCCTAAATCCCAAGTTATAACTTGTTTGAACAATGCTAGTACTTTGTGCACCAATTTTGGTACAATTTGTAATTTACCCAATATATGGGGTTGAAATGCAAAATTACCACCTCTAGAGTGTCCCTACTCCCTCTATGTATCTTTTGGAGGAAATAGAAAGAAGTATACACTATGTTTGAATCACGTTTGAGTGATGATACTCTTAGTGATGAAAAGATCAATAATGAGTTGAAGGTGAAGCCTTATATGTGTTGTATCAAGTTGTGGACTTGATATAGGAGTCCTATCGGCCAAGGAGCCATAGTAGAAGTGTAACATCCCTGACCTGGGTTATGCTTAAACCTAGATGTTTTGCTTAATAAATTTGATTATATGCTTTCTCTTATCTCTTGAAAAGTAATTAAGGCTCAAGAGGAACATATATTTCAATTTTAGTCCTTTTTGAATAATGTTGAAATAATGTTTTACTTGTTTCAGACTAAAATGCAAATTACCCAAGTTGAGGGGTTAAATTGCAAATGTTACATGGTGAAATGTTCCTATAGTATTGAAGCATCATAGGAATGAGAATGATGCAGATGTATGGCTTGTAGGGGCATGAATAACAAGAAAGAGCCTGCTGAGCAATGTTTGTGCATTAAAACCTAGTTTTGGTGTAATGTGCAATTTAACCAAAATCTAGGGTTCAATATGCAAAATACCACTTCAATAGGGTCCCTCATGATTCTTGTCATCATGTAGAGAAAATAATGTGAGAGGGGCGCCTCATTTGAATCATTTTGGAAGAAAGAGAATCTTGATATTAAAATAAAGATTTAAGCATAATTGGAACTTTACTTCAAATTAATGCAAAAATAAATATGTTAATCGAAGTGCCCTTCAACCAAAATGGTAATGGTTGAAAATATATAAGGTTGGACGAGCATGTGCCTTGCAAAGGCACGAAAATATCTAAGTGAGTGGAGAACCCACTCACATTAGTTAAATCAAAAGTAATATCCACTAAAAATGGGATATTAGTATTATATGATTTAAGGTGCTTAATTTACTTTTCCTTAATTCATAGATAATGAAGAGCAATTATAAGGAGGGGAATATGGCTTTTCATGCAAGGAATTTATGGGGGAGAGGTGGCACCAATTTTAGAATTAAAAGGATTTTATAAAATATTTTCTCTCTCATTGAATTTCTTATAAAAACACCTTTTACAACTCAATTGAGAGGCTTTTCCGAAACCACTTCCACTCTTTTCTTGAAAACGACCAAGGGAGATTTGGAGGATCAGGAGGAGGACCCCCAACCTGTTGGTAATCTCCATGAACTCTTTTCACCTTGATTCCATGGTGGAAATCGAAAATCAATGCATGATTTCTTCTTATCTCCATTCCATCTTCATTTCTAGTCATTCCTTTTCACTCAAATCTTAAGGACGAGCTTGGGATAGTGGAATGTGTTGCTTTCACCATTAAAGACGTGGAGGTTGAAGCTTTGAAGCTCAATTGAAGGCAGGTTATATAACTTGAACCCTTGAATGTTATTATTGATTTCATACCTCTATCAATTGTTGATCCTTTCTTCATTCTCGAAATTTGATTTGATTGATTGATGCAATCACCATGGAAATCACAGCAAGCTTCGTGGGTTTATAGATTGATGATGATGAGCATATCCAGGTATGAGCTATGATGCTCTGTATATTGGTAATGTTTTGTAGGCCTTATAAGCCTTCATATGCTTTGTTGCTTAGTGAGAGGTAACCTGAAATTAATGAGCCTTGTGTGCCATATGATGTTTTAATTATTGAAATTGTTTATGGGCTTCATAAGCCATAATATGCCTTGTTGTCTCCTAAGAGGTAACAATAGGTGATATGAGCTTTGTGAACTATGTGGAATGCTTGTGTAGCAAGAATCATGATTACCTTGGTCAGATGACATGAAGGTATTAAGTTACCTGATAAGTGGTAACAAGTATTCTATGATGAATTGAGGGTCTGAATACCCATATTCTATAATCAAGATGATGAACTTGTTAAGAAATAAAAATGTACCTAATGAGATGAGGGATTAAGATCCCAATACTTCATTAAAAGGGTATGGATACATGACATGACTCCACAATACAATACCAGGCATTAGCTGTGTGATCTAAGCCTGAAGTGAGTATATGTTACGGCTATAACTCTATAGCGAATATGTCAATATACCCTGGCAAGCTAATTGTAGTTTGATACGTGATATCTCTGCCATATAATCTCGTACTGATCGAGAAAGTTGATATTACTCTGCTTAGCATATCCTAGAACGATAAATGTTATACATGTGCTTTAATTCCTCACTAAATAAGTATCATGCTGACTTATCAAGTTATAACTGAAATGCTCAGAATAAGAATACTGCTCTAATCTATTTAGACATTGATCTATCTACTATTAAATATATAATTCAACTACTCAGTGTTAATTCAATAACTGCAATAATAATGTTTTTGCGGAGAGTTATATCTCTCGCTGGGACAATTTACAATTGTCTCACGCCCGTGGGATCCACATTTTTAGGTGGATGCGAATGAGGAGATAGGAACCCTTCAGTAGGTGAAGGACAACATCAGCACCAGGAATAGTAGTGAATTCTTAGGTGGAGACACTGGCTATCAAGTTTTGTATATGTGTGAATAGAGTCCTATGTGTCGTCTCTGTACTCTCAGGTCCTCAGAGTCCGTAGTTGGTTTTAATGAATCGATCTGATATTTTGGCTTGATGCCTCAATGTTCTTATGTTGTCTGTATACAGTTTAATAGAACAGTTGATGTTGTAATCCTTGAGATGAGATGATACACAATATGTACTAGTGAAATAGAATGAAATCAAATTACTTTGGTTCTTTTCAAAAGAGTTGTCCTTTGTGGATCTCTTTGAAAAAGGTTTTAATTTTTAGTGATTTTCAGTAATCCGCTGCTAACGAACGCTTTCGCTTAAGTAAATTTTGTTTTTGTGATCGGTGTGTGACAAGAAGTCTCCTATCAGTTTGTTGAGCCTTGGCAAAGGCGATGATGGGCAAAGAACCTCAAGGAGGTGGCCCATGATGAGTTGCAATCTCCCTTGTAAAAAGTGTATTGGTTTGCTTATTTGGTGAGATAAAGATGAGATAACTTATCCAACAAGATAAAGGATGACTGAAATATCACCTTTAGGTTATCCTCAAGACTATTGCATGGAAAGATATATATGTGTGCATGCATGGACATGTGTGAACCATGCATGGCCATGTGTCATCTAGTATCATGAGGTGAAGACACCTCTTATACACTTTATCTCATGAACCCAAGTATATATACTTCACCTTCCACCTACTTATGGAAGTTTACGAACCCCACAACCCTCTCCCTTGAAGATATCATGCATAGACCCTTAGATATCGTACAAAGTAGCTCAAGGATCAAGGAGAGCTTTAGTACCAAGCTTAAGGTAAGGCTTTGGTCATCTTCAACCTTGGTTGAAGTAGGATATCGGGTTATGGATATTCCTCTCTTTCCTTCTTCACCAGGTTCTTAAGTATGGTGATTTCTTGTATATGGAGGGTTGTGAACGAGCCTTGGACTTTGGAGAAGTTCATCTTCAGCCTTATGAACATGAAGCTTTGGAGCTTGTATCTTTGAAGTTGTTCATAAGGCGGGTTGTATAACTTGAATTCAATCATGTTATTATTCATCACCTAACTTGCTATACTAAATGATCTACTTTTAATTCTGAAATCTTCTTGAATAGTTGATGAAATTATGAATTCTAGTAGTTGTTGGACCTGTTGTCCATGTACTATAACAGTTAGAATGAAGGTCTAGAGCTTGAAGAAGATGGTATCACTTTATGAAGTGATATCGGGTTCAAGCATACAAACAAGTACCTCTAACCCGATATGGTTATGTACATATATCACTTGCACGATATGTTTAGAAGATTATATATCCTTGCACGATATGGAGATGAATTTCACACCTTGAACATGATATGGTGTTAACCATACACCTTTTGCATGATAGGAAGTCAAGCAAAGACTCCATGCACGATATAGGGTCAAGTGTATACTTGTAAGTCAAGATGCTAAAACCCTAGTTTGGGTAACCTGATATGAGTAAGAAAAGCAAGTACCTCTTGCACGATATAATCATGTAGTATACATCTAGTACATGATATATTGAAGAACATATCTTGTGCACGATATGATTGATTGAGCATACACTTATGCACAATACAAGATATGGATTCAAATACAAGATATAACCCGATATGGTTGAAATACCTGAAACCCGATATGAAACCCAAGATGGGGGTTAACCCGATATGGGGATAGATGATAGCTCATACATGATATGAGTCATGTCTTATGAACGAAATGGGAGATAACCACTTACCCCTTATACATTATACAAGTCTAAGACTACACCTCTTACATGATATAGATATAGTAAGCACTCTAATCAACATAGAATTGGAAACCCAAGATGAGGGGTAAACTGATATATGTGGTGAATGATATCACATGCATGATATAATTGATATCCCTTGGATGATAGGGATAGCACTTACTTTTACCTTGTGAACGATATGAGGTCCAATTTATACCTCATGCACGATATGGCCCATTCTATCCAATATGGTGGATAACCCTAGATGATGGATTGAAATCTGATATACCATATGGCTTGCGTAATGGATTGTGATAAGAGAATTCAATTAGACACCTAGATTGACATATAACTATATGATAGGGATGATCCTTGAAGGTATAAAGAGGTTATGAGCCTAAGGGTCTACCTAACATGGTAACCCGATATGTTACCCAACATGGAGACCCGATATGATAATCTTGGATGGGAAACCAATATGGTATCTTGTATATATACCACTTAAATGATACATGATGAAGCATACACTCTATGCCCGATATGGTGCACACCTTGTGCATGATATGGCACCAAGCACATAGATTATACCCAATATGGGGTCAAGCACCTAGCTCATACCTGATATGAAGTTATCTTGAGATGATGAGAACTAAGTGATAGTCAATTTGATATGGGTACACAACATGATAATTAGGGGATATACCCTAAAACATGACATGGTGATGTGGTTATACCACATGCCTAACATGGATACATGAACTAAGTGATAGTCAATTTGATATGGGTATACAACATGATGATTAGGGGATAATGAATGTATCTTAAAGCATAATATGATAATATACACACATCTTGATACCCAATATGGTAGGGACACTTCAATCATATGTGATTGATTGAGTGACATATGTTGCATGTTGTGTTAATTGCAATATAAAAGATGATGTGAATTGTAAACGATGAACTACTATTCCTCAAAGAGGACGATTGAACCAAAAGTATGATGGGAGATGGAAGCAATACTTTGTGAGTTGATGATGGAGAAACTTGTGTAGATTTATGTTTTGGGGCCGGCCTGGAACCTAGCAACTGACTTGTGAATATTAGGAAGAAAGGGCAAGGATAGAAAAGATGATTGAATTGAATCGTCCAGAGAATCTGAATCTCCTTTCAAACACATCATAAGCACGTTAAAACACGTGTTTAATATGCCACATGATAATTTTGTTGTTGAGCAATTAAACATAAGTTTTAAGGCAGGTTTAACCAAAAAATGGGTTCAACATCCTCTCCCTAAGCAACTTCTGGAGAAGGCAAGGCAGGGAGACTAGAGCGAGCGGTAGAGAGTGAACCTCAGGTGAGGGGCACGAGCGGTAGAGAGTGAACCTCAGGTGAGGGGCACGAGCGAAGCCCGCTAGCGTACCCCCCCCCCTTCAGGCGCGTATATAGTATCGTGTATGTGTGTGTATAATCAATATTCTAGTGAGGATGAGAGAGAAACTCATACTTTGTGTTGATAATCATTTAATGGTAAATGATGATAATAAATAAGTATGATTGAATACTTATGATATCAATGTATGCTCCTAGATGTGTGGAGCAATGAATTAGGGTTTGGATTAATAATATAAACTTGAAACCCTATTCGGTTATAAAGGGAAACCCTAACCCTAATAATGGGAAGGTTGTATTTCTCTTATTGCATAAGCCTTGTGAGATATGTGAAATACTTGTATAAAAAGTATAATGTTTATGTGGTTTGATGACCTAAAAGATAGTTGTTTCCTTGTGAGAGGTGACAAGATGTTTAAATGGCCTTGTGAGCCATGTGAATAGTTGTTGCCTAGTGAGAGGTGACAAGATGTTTAAATGGCCTTGTGAGCCAAGTGAATAGTTGTTTCCAAGTAAAAGGTGACAAGATGTTTAAATGGGCCTTGTGAGCCATGTGAGATACTTGTACAACAAGTATCATGTATTACTTGGTCTAAGGACCTAGAGGTATTAGTTTCCTATGATAGAGGTAACAGTGCTATGTGGTGATCTAAGGGTTTGAATACCCAGATCTAGTAATCATGATGATGATGATGTGAAGGGATGAGAATTCCCAGTATTGTGATACAGGACTGAGATCCCAAGTGTTATGTATCTAAATGTGTTTTTAAGATTAGAACAGTACTTGATAGATGTATTACACATTTCTTTGTAGCATTTGTTTATGATTTATGCTTATAACTTGTTTGATGCTAAAAGAATATTGTAATGCACTTAATATATCATTAGGAATTATAAAATGTTGCCCTGACCATAGATCCATCAGCATCAAGATTTGCTGAATGGTGAAACGGGTTTTTCCCACGGTATAATCTGGAGTGCATATTTTTGAATATGTGGGGGCGTAAGCTTGGACGGACATATGTGAGTTGATCTCCTTACAAACTCGAAATAAATGGGGATTTGTCTATATGCCATATCCTGGCTCGAGTGTGACTACGGTCGTAGACTCAATGTTGAGCACGGTGAACTGGCTCGTGGCTCAGAGTATGGCTATATGCCATGACTCATTAATTTCATAAATGGGTACGGTTGTTAGTAGATGTTCCCCTAAGAGAGTGCATGATGTGGTTGTATCTCTATAGCGAAGATTCCGCTATACCTCGACATAGCTAATTTGTAGAGACATGAGATGTCCTGCCAGCAGATGACACGAGATGTCCTGTTGAATCTGTGTGGTCTCGTACTGACCGGGACAATGGAGGTCTTGGCTGCCAGCTCTTCCATTAACCTTGTATGGTACCGACTTGTGAGAAGTTTGTGGTCGGTTGGAGCATGAACGGTATACTTCATATCCTCAGGGCATAAGTGTGCTTGCAAAATGTAATCAGCCGTGTAGCGTATTTGCTTAAGGATCGAATATGGAAAACATTGGTTGATGCATGCTTCAGTTTTACATCTTAGTTGATAGATGTTATTTACGTTCCTTTACATTCCTTGTAAAGTAGATAGATGGTTTATTATTCTACCATGGGTAGATACATCATTTTTCCTATTCATATAATAATTAATATTGTTTATTAATATAAAAGAACATGTGCTCAGTTTTATAATGCTTATCTGTGATAATAATATGGTTGGCGGAGAGTTATATCTCTCACTAGGACAATTGTCTCATCCTGTGGGATCCACAATTTTTTAGGTGGACGTGCATGAGGTGGTAGAGACCTTTCTGTAGACGAGGAACAACATATCAGGGGTAGCAGTAACATCTCAGGTTGAGTGTATTGTTAGTCATGTCTTATAGATAGAAGTCCTATGTGTCGTCTCTGTACTCTCAGGTCCTTAGAGTCAGTTCTTAATGGTTTCATGAACGATTTGAGATTTTGGGTTGTATGCCTTGAGGTTTTATGTTGCTTCAGTACATGAGTTGATAGATCATCTGTTATATGTTGTCCTCGAGATGAGATGAAACAATGATTGTACTATGTAAATCATGATATGTATAAGATTTGGATCTTTCAGTAAGAGTTTTCTGGAAGAGGATCTCCTTGCAAAATAGTTTTAAATTTTAGTGATTTTTGCTAATCCGTTGTTTATGATTATTCTGCATAAATAGTAATGATTTGGCTGTTAGTTTGATGGCGGTCGTTTCAAGTTTGGTATCATAGCTTAAGGTTTGTTGAGTCTACAGAGATATAGGACTAATATGTTGAGTTGGTTCTAGTGTCCTCCAGTATATCTTATAATGACTTCTGCTTATGCGGAAGAAAGGGTGAAGTTTAAAAATGACTAGAGAAAATGAGGAACACATTGCTAAGAGCGATGTTGTTGCACCAAGAAAAGGTGCAAGGGATCAGGCAAGAGAAGAACGAGTGCATGAGAATTCCCATCTTAACCCAATCAGGATAAAGAATCCTACTTTTTATACTATTGTTGGACATGTTAGGACACAATGATACATACAGTAGACCGGATACTAGCATTACAACCTAGATTAGCAGCCCTCAATGTAGAAATTTTTGGTTCTGAAAGGGTTCCTAAATGGCATAGTGATGTTGGAACAGTGGAAAATGAGGGAAGGATTGACATATGGAGAGAAATAGACTCTGCCATAAATTTAAACCATTAGTACATCTATGATGGCAGTGCCCAAGGAGGGGAAATAAGTGTGAATTAAGGAAAGGTCTCTATAGTTCTAGAGACATTTGCCTAGTTGTTTTAAAAAGCCAAAAGTTTTTGGTGCCACAAGTGAAATAAATGCCTAGTTTACCAGGGAAGTAGTCTCTACGTAAAGGCAAAGGTCCTAAACCTTCCACTTGTAAGAACTTCTGACTTAGCTTCTACATCGGTAATAATAATGATAAGACCATGGTATAAGGACAAGACATGTTATAGATACAAACATGTTGAGCATACTAAACTCTTTTGTTTAAAAAGAAGGGAGGAAATAACCCAACAACCGAAGTAGACTCGGTAGGGCTTACGAAAGTTATATCCCAATAGTGTAAAAAGGCAAAAGCAACAACATAAAACAACTAGACTCTATGTGTTGAGTCAACCTGAAGTGGTAGATGACCGCGAGGGGTAACAGTCAGATAGATCTTTTTCATTTTGTTATGCCTTCTCTTGATTTTAACTGATAATCATAAGAAGGATTGTTGTTATTGACTTCCCTATTGATTGCCCTATGGGAACACATGGAAGAAATGATGAGAAGTAGAATTTATATTCTGTTTAGTATTCTTTTAAATGCTTTATAATTACTCTTATCTATGTGAAAAAGGACGAGGGTAGAGGTGATGCCTGGAGAAAATCCAGGGATGCAAAGTCTTATATTTTTGATGATATGAAAAGTAAGGAATGTGATATTAAACAAATTGCATACTACCTAATCTCGGTAATTGTATACCCTGGCTAGGTATTCAACTATTGAAGATAAGGTAAGTATGGAACTCTTAGATTGTTATCTCTCTAGTTACTCTGATCAAGTAGTCATTTTAAGACAATCTAGTGAGAATAACGAAACTGGAAATATGGCATGGATATTTTTATCACATCCCAAGTGCAATAAATCGGGATATAAGATGATCTCAGATCAATTTGTGTGTATGAGGAAGTACAAAGTATAATCCTCATGATAAGAGAAAGAGAACAAGGGAGATGATCTGTGTTTTATAAAGTCTGTGTGAATAGTAAGGATCTTTTCCATAATGTGGAAATGGGAAATGTGATAAAATTATATAATGTTCATAAACAAGTTAGACAATAACAAAGAAAGTAATGATGATATGTAATCATCCATATAATTCCTATGTATATGGCAAGGAACCTAGGATGAAACAAGTGTAAATGACTCACAAACAGTTGAAAGTTCATGCAACAATCTTAGGAGATGATAATGTCTCCTCTTTGATGAACAACCTTGTGTAATGATGGGGTGATAAAAGAAATATGTTTCTTTGTATTTTTTTCCTTTTAGGGACATGGCAATCAAGTGAGTCTTATGACACTTCATGCACATGAGTTAGAAGTGTTCAATTGATGGATACTTAGAAAAGTATCAGTTCGTCTTGGACTTTGGTTCCAAGATAAAGATATGTGTAATATATAATGTCCCAAGATAAAGGAAAGATCCTTTTTATGTTTGAGTTTGGTATTAACAATAGAGAGATGGAAATGATGAAGATGTGATGTGTTTTCGACACATGTGAAGGATACCAAGGTAAGGAATTCTGGTATCTAAGATGTGCCAGGTGGTATGGGAAAATGAGAGTATGACTCCTGAAAAGATGAATAATGATTGGCTACCTAGAAGGGACAACCTTGAGAAAACTATAGTATGGAAATAATATGTTAGGGGTTTATGCTCTGCATAAACATAACATCGATAAGGATGTATTAATTGAAGGAACAATTGTAGAATCATTTTAAGAAAAAGCTTATTAAACTAAAAATAATTCCTTAGAGTATCCCTATTTAGATCTGCTGTGGCAGCTTATACATAACATCTAGAGATACATCTGGGATAAGTTCTTCTTTAATAAGTGGCCTCTCCTTATGACAAGAGAATGTACAAATATGAAGATAGTTGGTACAAGTCATAAGAAAGTTTTGTGTTGTGTTAACATATTAGAGTAGCACTAAAGACGAATGATAAGACTTGTAGTCCCAAGTGGATGACAAAATGTAACCCTGATCTCTCCTTAGAAGTGAAATTTTAAGCTGAGTGAAGAGTATGAAAAACTCCCTAGAATCAATAATATTATCACATAAAAGATGTGAGTCAATAAGGTTTGACACCAGAATTATTCGAAGTATGAATAGTACTTCTTTGACTTAGAAAGAGTTACCTGACACAGAGTTGACTCTGTAGTTAGTAATGGATAGGACAGCTGAGTATGTGTCATGTGTGACAGATCTTATGATGATCTTTAATGGAAGGACTTTGTGCTGGTCAAATTTATATGGAATCTCCATGACATCAAGATGTTATGTGGAGACTTGACAATATGATGCATGAATGAAAATTGTCTTCCTTCATCTGGGATTGTGGGGACGAAATCCTTGTAAGGGGTTTATGACTTGTAATGACCCTGACCTGGGTTATGAGGTAACCCTGTTTGTTTTAGCGAAATAAGATACTTGTAAATTTAGTATAATACTCTAAAGATTTGTGTTATCATGTGACACACTTATGTTTCAAATTTGGTCCTAATTGAATGTTGTTTGAGCAATGTTCCTTTATTTTGGACCAAAGTGCAATTTGCCCAAGATGAGGGGTTACATTGCAATATGTCACATGTTGAATGTATTAAAAGTGTTTTAGTATCATAAGAGAGAGAATGATGCTAAGTGATGGCTTGTGGAAAGCCTAAATCCCAAGTTATAACTTGTTTGAACAATGCTAGTACTTTGTGGACCAATTTTGGTACAAATTGTAATTTGCCCAATATATGGGGTTGAAATGCAAAATTAACACCTCTAGAGTGTCCCTAATACCTCTATGTATCTTTTGAAGGAAATAGAAAGAAGGAGACACTATGTTTGAATCACCTTTGAGTGATGATACTCTTGGTGATGAAAAGACCAATAATGACTTGAAGGTGAAGCCTTATATGTGTTGTATCGAGTTCTGGACTTGATATAGGAGTCCTATCAACCAAGGAGCCATAGTAGAAGTCTCCTATCAGTTTGTTGAGCCTTGTAAAAGGACATAGAGTTGGAAAACCAAGATGAGGGGTAAACTGATATAAGTGGTGAATGATATCACATGCATGATATGATTGATATCCCTTGGATGATAGGGATATCACTTACTTTTACCTTGTGAATGATATGAGGTCCAATTTATACCTCATGCACAATATGGCCCATTCTATCCAATATGGTGGATAACCCTAGATGATGGATTGAAATCTGATCTACCCTATCCTTTGTGTAATGGATTGTGATAAGAGAATTCAATTAGACACCTAGATTGTCATGTAACTATATGATAGGCTTGATTCTTGAAGGTATAAAGAGGTTATGATCCTAAGGGTCTACCTAACATGGTAACCTGATATGTTACCCAACATGGAGACCCGATATGATAATCCTGGATGGGAAACCGATATGGTATCTTATATATATAGCACTTAAATGATACATGATGAGGCATACACTCTATGCCCGATATGGTGCACACCTTGTGCATGATATGGCACCAAGCACATATATTATACCCAATATGGGGTCAAGCACCTAGCTCATACCTGATATGAAGTTATCTTGAGATGATGAAAACTAAGTGATAGTCAATTTGATATGGGTACATGACATGATGATTAGGGGATATACCCTAAAACATGACATGGTGATGTGGTTATACCACATGCCTGATTTGGATACATGACATGAAATAATGAATGTATCTTAAAGCATAATATGATAATATACACACATCTTGATACCTGATATGGAAGGGACATTTCAATCATATGTGATTGATTGAGTGACATATGTTGCATGTTGTGTTAATTGCAATATAAAATATGATGTGAATTGTAAATGATGAACTACTATTCCTCAGAGAGGAAAATTGAACCAAAAGTATGTTGTAATCAATATTCTAGTGAGGATGAGAGAGAAACTCATACTTTGTGTTGATAATCATTTAATGGTAAATGATGAGAATAAATAAGTATGATTGAATACTTATGATATCAATGTATGCTCCTAGATGTGTGGAGTAATGAATTAGGGTTCGGATTAATAATATAAACTTGAAACCCTATTTGGCTATAAAAGGAAACCCTAACCCTAATAATGGGAAGGTTGTATTTCTCTTATTGCATAAGCCTTGTGAGACATGTTAAATACTTGTATAAAAAGTATAATGTTTAGATGGCCTTGTGAGCCATGTGAATAGTTGTTTCCTAGTGTGAGGTAACAAGATGTGTAAATGGCTTTGTGAGCCATGTGAATAGTTGTTTCCTAGTGAAAGGTGACAAGATGTTTAAATGGGCCTTGTGATCCATGTGAGATGCTTGTACAACAAGTATCATGTATACCTTGGTCTGAGGACCTAGAGGTATTAGTTACTTGTTACAGAGGTAACAATGCTATGTGGTGATCTAAGGGTTTGAATACCCAGATCCAATAATCATGATGATGATGATGATGTGAAGGGATGAGAATTCCCAGTAATGTGATACAAGACTGGGATCCCAAGTGTTGTGTGTCTAAATGTATTTTAAAGATTACAACAATACTTGATAGATGTATTACACATTTCTTTGTAGCATTTGTTTATGATTTATGCTTATAACTTGTTTGATGCTAAAAGAATATTGTAATGCACTTAATATATCATTAGGAATTATAAAATGTTGCCCTGACCATAGATCCATCAGCGTCAGGATTTGCTGAATGGTGAAATGGGTTTTTCCCGCAGTATAACCCGGAGTACATATTTTTTGAATATGTGGGGGTGCAAGCTTAGACGACCATAAATGAGTCGATCCCCTTACGAACTCGAAATAAATGGAGATTTGGCTATATGCCATATCCTTGCTCGAGTGCGACTATAGTCGTAGACTCAATGTTGAGCACGGTGAACTAGCCCATGGCTCAGAGTATGTCTATATGACATGACTCAGTAATTTCATAACTGCGGACGGTTGTTAGTAGATGTTCCCCTAAGAGAGTGCATGTTGTAGCTATAGCTCTATAGCAAAGATGCCACTATACCCCGACATAGATAATTTATAGCGACACAAGATGTCCTACCAACAGATGACACGAGATGTCCTATTGAATCTGTGTGGTCTCGTACTGACCGGGACAAGAGAGGTCTTGGCAGCCGACTCTTCCATTGACCTTGTATGGTGTCGACTTGTGAGAAGATTGTGGTCGGTTGGAGTATGAACGGTATACTTTATCTCCACAGGGCATAAGTGTGATTCTAAAATGTAATCAGTTGTACTGCATATTTTCTTAAGGATCAAATGCGGAAAACATTGGTTGATGTACGCTTCAGTTATACATCTTAGTTGATAGATGTTATTTATGTTCTTTTACATTCCTTGTAAAGTACATAGATGGTTTATTACTCTACCATGGGTAGATGCATCATTTTTCTTAAACTAAAGATATTACTTTGTCCTGTTCATATAGTAATTAATCATGTTTATTAATATAAAAGAACATCTACTCAGTTTTATAATGCTTATCTGTGATAATAATATGGTTGGAAGAGAGTTATATCTCTCTCTAGGACAATTGTCTCACCCTGTGGGATCTACAATTTTTTAGGTGGGCATGCATGAGGCGGTAGAAGCCTTTCTGTAGAGGAGGAACAATAGTTGGGGCAATAGTAATAGCTCAGTTTGAGTGTATTGTCTGTCATGTCTTGTAGATAGAAGTCATATGTGTCGTCTCTGTACTCTCAGGTCCTTGGAGTCAGTTCGTAATGGTTTCATGAACTATTTGAAATTTTGGCTTGTATGCCTCAAGGTTTTATGTTGCTTCAGTACATGTGTTGATAGAGCAACTGTTATATGTTTTCCTCGAGATGAGATGAAACAATGATTGTACTATATAAATCATGATATGTATAAGATTTGGATCTTTTAGTAATAGTTTTCTGGAAGAGGATCTCCTTGCAAAATAGTTTTAAATTTTAGTGACTTTTGTTAATCTATTGTTTATGATTATTCTGCATAATTAGTAACGATTTGGATGTCAGTTTGATGGTGGTCATTTCATCAAGCTCTCCCACCCTCCACCTCTCCGTGCACATTGAGCACCTTGGTAAGTTCTTCTCTACTCCTTTCTTTTGGGTCTTTTGTTCTTGGGTTTGGTCACGAAACTTCGAATCCCCCAAATCTCCAAGCCACAACTGGGTTGCTTCAAGCAGCCATGGCTTGTGTCTGAGGAAGGCGAGAATCCCCTCTGTGAAAGTACGTCTTGACCTTCATGCTATCCCTTTCTCTCTATTTCTATGTGCAAGGGTAATTTAGTTAATTGGTTTTGTTTTCCGGCTTTGACCAAGCAGCAACTGAGTCGCCACCTAAGCGTGGACTAGTGACTTGGCCCCTTTCATTGGGCCAAGTCATGGGCTCAGGCTCTCTCTCTCTCTCTCTATTTTCAAATTGCTTTTGCCTACATGGCATGCTCTTATAGGATGATTTTCATAAAATCATAACTAATTATTCCTATGTCCAAAATAAAAAATAAAACATGTTCTGAACTAAAAAAACCTCATATTTCTAATAAAAATAGTTCTAAAAGATGATTTTGACTTTTGTCGAAAGTTTTTTTAGAAAATGAATTAAATGACTAAAAATCACCAAAAATACACCTAAATATTCATAACTCCAAAATATACAATATTATATGTTTTCGTAATAAAAAAACCTAACTAAGATAATGGTGATAATTTCAGAGTTAAAATGAGGTTTTGTTTGAAAAGTCCAAAAGTTAGTGTTTCCTTGCCTTTATACATATGAGTAAACCCTAATTCATGTTTAAACATTATAAAATAAGCTTTGGGAATCGATTAAAGTAGTGAAGAAGAAGTATTTGGATCTCTTAAGAAAAGGTATGTGCTTTCCTTACACTTAAGTTGGGAAAATTTGTAACCTTAACCTAATTTCCCTAATGAGGCTTCTATAAGATCCTAATTTCTCTTTTGACAATTCCTTAGTTATATTTGCCTCAAAATTAGTTTTATTAGTTATTTCTTGGGTCTTGTACACCACTGCCATGTTTATATTTACTTGATGCTTTTGCCATATTTCTTAGCATATTGATTTTATTAGACTATTGAACTAGTGTAGTGTTACTTTTGTACAACCACCCATAGATAGGGCATGTGTAAATTCACCCTGGGGAATGTGTTACTCTCCTAATATAGAATATTTGTAGGTGGCCAGAATGTGTTACTCTCCCTCACCTATTGGTTGAGGTTAGGTAAGTGCCTCAACCCTACATATTTTAGGTAGTCAATATTAATCATGCATGCAAACTTTTTACTATTTTTGATATGGCAAGCATCTATTTTCTTATGCCTCATTCTTTTGATCATCTTCATCTTATGATGAAATATTAGCCTTTATTTCCTTATAGTTTTCTTATCTTTTGTCCTTGTTCATTTTCTCTGACACATACCTTGTTTTTGTTTCCCTTTTGTTGAGTGTTTTCCCAATCACCCAGGGTTAGATCAAGGTGTTGAACAAGGCTAAGAGGGTCAAGTTCAGGATTGGTAGATTCAAGTTTTGCTATTAAGGATGACTAGGTTACTTATTTCTAGATCCTATAGTTTCTTTCTGTTCTTTTCCTTTTCAAAGAAACTCATGTAGTGAACAAGAGTTCAAAAGCAATGTAATAACTTAGTTTCTTTCTGCTGCTATTGACATTTCATATGTATCTGAATCATACTTATTTACTTGGAATATTATACATGCATTCCACAATGTCTATTTTTCTTAGAAAAAGTGGATGTTTTGTATTTCCTTTAAATTTCAGTAACGAGGTGATCTCGCCTCTTTACATTGTTAGTCGTAGATCTTTGAAATTTGTGTCATGCCCTTATCTTTGTAGTATTTGTTATGGTTTTGTATGTTGTAACTTGATTGGTGCTAAAAGACACTTAATTGGCATAACAAAGAGACAGCCATGCGTGAGCCGATCTCGTTGTGATATATGGAATGACCATGTGGGAGCCGATTTCCTTACGAAATATGGATGGCCATGCGTGAGCCACTCCTTCTCTTTTGGGACGGCCACACGTGAGTCGATTCCCTTGTGATATATGGATGGCCATGTGTGAGCCACTTCTTATCGGGACTGCCTTATGTGAGCCGGTTCCCTTTTGATATATGGACGCCCGTGCGTGAGCCGATCCATCTGTTGACTAAATGTCACTTGTACAAGTTGACTAATATGACATTATAGTGTTACTCTTGTACTAGTCGGGAGGTGTTAGAAAGGTCATGGAATCTGGCTCTTCCACCATCCTTGTGTGGTACCAATAAGGACTTAGTAGTGGTACTTTCGTATATAATCAAATACGAAATATTGGATAAAGCTTCACTTGCTTTTGTATGGTTTGGTTGGTAGAAAATATACATGTTCTTCTTATTCCTTCTCAATTCATAAATGTTCCACCGGTCTATTATAGTTCCCTGATTTATTTAGAGGATGATAACTATTGGGCTTACATTAGTAATTGTATCTGTTTAAATTAGATGTAACTTTACATTTGTTCTTTAGTTACTTTACTTGTGTTTTAATAGTGTTGGCGAAGAGTTATATCTCTCGTTGGGACGTTTGGTCTCATCCCGTGGGTTTCCACATCTTTTAGGTAGCCATGCACAACGTGATGGTGACCATGCAGCAAAGGAGGAGCAACAACAAGATCAGTAGCTGATAAGGTTGAGTGTGTGGTTTGTTGATCTTTTGGTGTTAGAGTCCTAGAGTCGTACCTGTTCACTCGAGTCTTGGATTATTCAGTGTGTTTTGTGATTGTGCTATTTATATGAGTTTTGGCTTATGTGCCCTTTCATTGTATATAACGGACATATGTACATGTATATGAAACATAAATAATGAAGTGGTAGGTATGTCTATGGAGCATGTTGTAAGCATGACTTTTATGAGATGTATGAAAAAGATGACATGTTATGGATCTTTATGTTACAACTTTTTTTTATGTTGGTTCCTTGTGCACGCGGCTTTAAGTGATTTGCGATAAACCAATGTTAGTGTTTTGTTTTAATCTCTTGGTTGTGACGTGTGGTGTTACACAACTAGTGTTGATGGAGTGTGACGTCTTCTGGATCTATGTGATGTAATGCTTGTGTGGTCGAATGGCATCCAAGTCTGTAGTTGATCGAGAGTGAGTACCTTGATCGACTAGGGGCATTGTTATCAATTGATGAGAGGATGGAACAACAACTGATTCAAGCAGATACATGCATGTTGACAACAATTTGTTGTGGAGACACATTGATTGAGAAGGTGATATAGGAGATGGATGTGTGGTATCCACTGTCGACTCTTGATGAGCTAGCAGTTGTCAATTATGGAGTGTTTGACTAGTGTTGCCAAACGCAACGCGTGCATTGTATCTTGGAGATCAACAACCAATGTTTGATGAAGTCTTGTTTTGATTCATGGTCTCTATGGCAATTTAACTGACTGACACATTTTCTACATGACATTGCGTATAGAAACTGGGTAGGATCCAATAGAATTAGGTGATAATGTACATAAGGCGTTTCTCTCTCCTTATTTTTTTAGGAGGTTGGATTTTGGAGAGGAGTGAGAAGAAGATAGTGCATTTTGATTGATTGTCCTATAGAGTAAGTATACGACTTATCATATAATGTTGGCTATCTTTAATTGGCATGTGCCTTGATAGCTAATTGCCTTTCTACGTCAATAAATTAGTTGCGGATCCGATCTTATTAGGCAATTGAACATGCTTGGCTGATGTGAAATAACAATTGGGATATGTTCGCATCGTGTCTAAATTATGCATGCATGAAACAACCACCAAGACACTTATTTAATAGTGTTTATTTTCTAAAAAACAAAGATTTTATTGTTAAAAGCTCTATAAGCATGACCAAGACCGTGAAAATTCCAATTGGACCAAAACTAACAATAAAGTAACCAAATTGATGCAAAATTAGTTTGAATATCAACTAGGGAAACGAAAAACTGAATCGACTATATTAAGGAATAAATTGAAGAGATAAAACTAGTCAAAGAAATAGAGTTAAACTGCGATACTCATTTCACATCAACCTCAAACGTGGATTTCGTTGTTGTTATTTTTTTTACTATTTTTGTGCACTTCATCCAAGCCGTCCCCTTTTCCCACCAGTCCCCTTGTTTGCTGAGGCCCTTAGTTGGTGTGGCTTTAAATGAAAAAGAGGGCCTAATAAAAACCTACGCGGTCTTTGTTCGTGCCTGCAGGCAACTACTGATGATGTATTCACAGTTTCCCACCCACTCTACAATCCAATTGACCCCCTGTTCCTACTATTAGCAACACCTTAGCAAAAAGCTGGTTCTGGTTCTTTTCTAAAGTGGTGCCTGGGTTTGTTATGGGGTTTCTTGGGACCTTTCGTTTGGGGCTGTAGTGGTTGTCATTGCAGTCATGATGAAACTTGCTTGGTGGATGAGTTGGCACAAGGGCTGACACAAATTAAATGTTCTTGACTTAGTATTGTATATGTATAGAAATAGCAGCCCGTGTTCATGGCTACATGTTTTGTGCTTGGCTTTGCTTCACCATTACTCGTCCCACTATCCCGCCTGTTAAATTTCTTAAATTTTCATCCGGGCCAAACATCTGCAACGTATCTTTATGATTATCACCATCCATTTACTTCCATCCTATTAGTTTTTTTCCTTGCTTTCACTACTTTATCGTCTTGCTGAATTAATAGCCACGTAGTAAAGATATTACTTTGCTCACACTTTATATCAGAAACGAACTGGAGCTGTCCACACGCTACTAGTGGTAGTGTCTACAGAAACCTACTATGCTAACTATAGACTCTGTAAATGCTCTTCCTTCTCTTTTTATGAAAGGGAGCGTCTGTAATGTTGGGGAACTGGAACCTAATCTATGTTTCATTTTGCTTTCTTGTTTGCCCCTCACACGAACCACACGCACACTCGACTTGGGGATGAAGCCGCTGTTGTACGTATTTCCCGCATGCACAGCCGCGCATTCCGTCAAACGCCTTGACTGCAGATTTCTGACTTTGGTTGAAGTAAACTAACTTAATTTGCCGCATGCACCGCTACCGCCAGTGTCAACGGTGTTGGGGTTTTAGATCGGTCGGTGGGTGGTGTAAATACGCCATCTACAAGTGTAGCACGGGTGTGGGAGGTGAAGCTGTGGGTGCATCGTCAACGTGAAGGATCCGGGTAAGCTAGTACGTGGGCTTCTTGTCGTTTTTCACTGGCATTGGAAGGAGGAGGAGGAAGTGACCCTGCCCTGCCTACCATGCCAGTGAATTCTCGGGACGCGCAGTCGTCGCCGTTCGTCGTCTTGGGCGAGCTGAGGAGCAGGAGCATAGGCGTCCCCACCACCAGTAACCGGCAGAACGTACCGGGAATCTCCGCTCTCTGCGGCGCCTTGGGAGCTTACACTGCCTGCCACTACCCAAAGACTGCTTTTTTATTCATTTAACTCCGTCATCTCTCATACCAATCCCAGGCGTGGTATATCTCCTAATCCGAACCAAAACCAGAAACCAGCAAACCCAGTAGTAACTGCTCTGCTCTGCTGTTTTATATGTTAACGGGTCTACGGCTACAGTAACAAGGCCAGCACCCCCGACCTGACCATCCTTCCTTGCTTATTCCACAACTATGAAAACTGCTTGCTATCAATACTGCCCTTCTTCTTCTTCCGTGTAGCAGTGTAGGACCGACCTGTTATACAGAATGCCCGTATCTTCTTTCTCCCCCTATTCGTAACGGTTGTTATCAATACCTGCACTCACTGTTCATAGTCACAGAGAAAGATATCGGATTGCTGTTATTGCTGCTGCTTCTGGTGCTGTTATGCCTTTCCCGGCCTACAACATGGCTGCAGCTCTATCCTGCTGGCCGCCGTTGCCGCCTTTCTTCGCTCCCAGCTCAGCTATCCACTCTTTTCCATCAATGCGTGTCTCACCTGATCGAGTGATCATCGACCCACCGTCGCCACCGACCGCCCACACTTTGCTTTCAAAGTGCCTGCCGGCGACCGCTCCGCCCCGTCCGGCTCTTTCTACTTCCCCTTCCCCACTAGCCTGCACCCCTTCCGAGTTCCGACCACTCTTCTAGTGTTCTGTGTGGACGGGACGGGACGCTGCAGCGGGAGCCTTCAATTCGATGGGAGCGCTAGCCAGTAGTCAGTACATACTTGATCCTCTAGCCGGCAGTGTTCGGCATTTATTGAAAGAGGGAACCCACCGACGACGACCTACGGACAAATAATATGGACTGGTCTCAAATCTATTCTATCATATTCCATTTGACAATGCAGAGGCTGCACCGCGGGATATCGGTAGATGCACGGAACTATGCAAATGAGTTATTAGGTAGATGAAAAGTCCGAATCTCTGCCATGTAACCAGCACTAAGATGTCTCCCAACCCGTACTTGGCTAGCCGCTTCACATTTAATAATGAATTGATAGATGAATAGACACAGTTGCAAGGATGGATGTCCACCCTGCATCATGCCGACAATGATCGCTTTTTACCCAGTAACATGTATATGGGATAGGGATTTGGGTTGCCAACATGAATATGGGCCGGATGGTTTAGTAGCATGCATGTACGTAGGATTGTTAACGGGTTGGCAATTATAAGTTTACCCACTACTCGTATCCGATAAGGTAAGACAAAAACAAACACTTCAAACAAGGCGCTCATATTTTAATTCGTGCAGATCTTAGGAGGAGAGATTTTGGGTTGGGGACTAGCCAAATGATAGAGCTATGAGAGACTTTAACGAATGGGTCGCAGAGTCAGGACTAGATGAGATTCCATTTTCAGGGAGTAGTTTCACATGGGTCGATAGTCATGAGGGAAGACCATCACGTTGGGGGCGTTTAGATTGAGGTTTCATCTCAAAGGATTGGCCTAATACTTGGAAGATCACGGAAGAATACTTGATCCAGACCCAAGCCTCGAACCATTGTCCATTACTCTACCACATTTCCTTGGGTAGAGCAGGTGGTAGACCATCAAGCTTCAAATTTCAAAAAATGTGGTTAAGGCATACAACTATTAAGGAAGTAATTAAAGAACACCGGGTGATGGACACTTGGGGTGATCCTTCATATAGGATTTTTGAGAAACAAAAGAGCCTTAAGAAGGCCCTTAAAACTTGGAACATTGAAGTGGTTGGCGACATCTTTGTCAAAGTTAAAAAATGTGAAGACCTAGTCAAACATCTTCAGATGGAAGTTGGTGCCTCTTCCTCTCCAGCAGACTTAGCGGCCCTACATCAGATGGAATCAAAACTAGATGGGCTTCTAACTTGGTAAGAATGCTACTACCGAGTGAGGTCACAAATCAGATGGCTCAAAGAGGGGGAGAAAAATACAAACATTTTTCATGTGCATGTTAAAACTAGGAGGAAAGCAAATATTGATAAACTTAAGAGAGACAACTGGACATGGGCTTTCGGAGGTGACGAGATCATGTTGGAAGCCATATAATATTTCTCTAGGATCTTCACTGGTGAGCATATCCCTGACCCTGCACCTTACACTAACATCCTATACATGTCCATACATGAATAGGATAATGCTAGATTGGTTGATCATGCCTTGGAAGAGGAGATGAGAGCGGTGGTTATGAGCATGGATGTTGATAGTGCACCAGGCCATATGGCTTCACTACAACATTCTACCAATTCGCTTGGGAGCTTGTGAAAGAAGACATAGTAGCATTGGTTAACCATTGTCTTAAAGGGCGTGAAATCCATCAAAGTCTGAAATGTGTTAACTTGGTCTTGATCCCTAAGATAGAGGTCCCAGAACACATCCAAGACTTTAGACCGATTAGCTTTGGTAATGTCTCCCTCAGGATCATCTCTAGAGTCCTTCTATCTAGGCTTTCTTTGTCCATGCCTAGGCTGATTTCCCCAGAACAAACAACGTTCGTTAAAGGGAGGAACATTACCGACAACACTAGGATGGCCCAAGAGATCATTCATGACCTTGATTTTGGGAAGGAGGGGATCGAAAATGTAGCATACAAAATAGACATGTCCAAAGCATTCGACTGGGTGGAATGGAGCTTCCTAGAGAGCTTATTGAGGAAGATCGGGTTTAACCATACCATTATTAAAGCCATCATGAACATAGTTCTAGGACCTTGGCTCATAATATCTATTAATGGTATTACAGATGGATTCTTTCAATTAATTAGAGGTCTAAGACAATGAGACCCGCTATCACCCCTACTCTTTATATTAACTCAAGAGGTTCCAGGGAGACATGTTCGCAAGGAGGTGGATTGTAGGACCCCGCGCAATGGTGTAGCCCCATCTCATCTTATGTTTGCGGATGATCTAACCCCCCCCAATCTCTCTATTAACTAAAAGGATAGGTTGGAGATGATACTAGCTGAACACGATTACTTTGTTGGTCAGAAGATTAATAAAGACAAATCCCTTATCATGATAGGACAAACTTTAGACCATCAAAAGGAAGAGTTCCTTAGAGCATGGGCTTGTGAGGGCGATAGTGATCAAATCCCTTACCTAGGTGTCTCGTTAATTAAAGGCAGGATCATGATCAAACATTATGATAGCTTGGCAGACAATACCACTAGGAGGATCACATCTTGAGCAGGACATCTCCTCACCTTTGCTGGCAGGCTTATGCTTGTCAAGTCAATCTTATCAGCAATACCTACTCCTTGTTTGAGTGCATGTGTTGTGGCATCCCACTATCACACAGACAACGAAATGCCACGTGAAAATGTGTGGAACATCCATAAACCACATGTTACCAGAAATATAGGTTAATTAAAACCGATTGCGGAAAACAGATAATAAAGAAACTATTACATCCAGATTCTTATCCTGCAAGGAAGCATGTTATATAAATATACATAAATCTGGATTCATGTCCACAGCCCATAGGATCTAGCTGTCCCATAGACACAAAGAGTTTACCACCTGTTTATATACAAATTAGGCCATATCAGGCCAACAACAGGATAAACAAGCTACATCAGCTATACATCGTGAAACGTCATCAAAACACCTCCAAGAACCTGAGAGTACATGGATGACTCTAGGAGTCTACTACAAAATGACCAGAACAACAACATATACATCTCTTACCTCCTACTGTTCTTCTTGTTGCTCGGCCGCAACCTCACGACCACCACCACGTCTAGCACGATCACCTAAAAAGGTTGTAAAACCAGCGGGGTGAGACACACCCTCCCAATGAGAAACATAACTCTCAGCTGAACCATAAAACTTCATAAAAGCTAGAACAGGTAAAGCAGATAAATGTTATAAGCAGTTCATATGTGCAACATACTGAGCAGAACTTAATTTTATTAACAATCTTACCAAGATGTCCAGGAGACATATAACTAGATATTCTTTATAGAACATGATTGAAAAGACAAGCTTTATAAGAACTTAACATAAGATATGAGAAAAGTATAAATAACTGCAGGATATAACTAGAGAAACTATACAAGCAAGGCCTCAACCAATGTTCTATGCTTTTACCCTAAGATGTATATACTATACGGTTGGTTACGATTTATTATGCCCTGAGGAAGTGAGTCATACTGTTCAAATCCAACCTTCGGCTGCGAAGCCCAAAACCGGTACCATACAAGGTCAATGGAAGAGTCGGACTCTACGACCTCACCTCCTCGTGGTCAGTGCACGATAACCAAAGTAGGACCATAGTCTCTTGCTTAAGTGGCCTCAGCCACAGGGTCATCTCTGCATGCTACCCCTTTTCTCTAGTCTGCCTTAGTACAAGTCTCGGAGCTAGCATACCTTGAGCCACGGGCCCATTCACCGTGCTCCTGAGCCATGAACGCATTCATGCTCTATCATACCGAGCCATGGGCTTGTTCACCATGCTCCAACCATATTGAGTCTACAACTGAAGTTGCACTCTAATCCTCCTATTTTCGGCTAGGAGAAACCCCGCATGATGCGATGATTTTGAGTCGTATTTATAGACCTTTTTCATATGTGTTTTATGCTTTAATTAGTCATTTCTATGGTTAATATCGCATAATTCATCCACTTAGGTCTTTGATGCTATTTTATGTCAAATCCCCTTTATTTCGTCATTTTGAGCATTAATTGTCAAAATATTATTATTTGTGTGAACTTATTTGGTTTCATGTTTGAATTTCAGGAAAAACGAGTATCTTCTTTCGTCGATGGTATCGACAGAAGTCGATACCATCAACCTGATCACAGGTTGCCAGCCGAAAGGAGCAGCAAAGCGTCGATACTATCGACATGGATGTCGATGGTATCGAGTCACCTTCAGGTTGCCGGTGAAGAATTAGTCGATAGTATCGACACCTAGTCGATACCATCGACGCACGGAGGCTATAGCGACGCAAAATGACAAAAACCGACGCTTACAGGAAGTCGATACCATCGACCTGTGTCGATGGTATCGAGACTACATCAGACACTCAGACAAAAAGAAAGAAGGGTTGCCGCTACCACACTGGGTCGATACCATCGACCTGCGTCGATGGTATCGACACCGTCAGATATGTGTTTGATTCAGATTGTTCCCAATCGGACGGCCGTGGTTAATTAGCGACCTAATGAGGGAGTTATACCGAATGACGGCCGCCCAGACGAGAGGATCATCTCATTAGCCATTGCACGAGTACCGAGGAGTGGGAGAGAGGAGAACGGAGGCTAGAAGCTCATACTTGTTGATCCGGGGGCCGAAGAAGACGGATTCCACCACCGAGAGGCGGTAGAGCACGCATTCTACACCAAGGATCAACCGGTTCTTCTCCGTTCAGGGGGTTTCCCTTTCATTCCACGTTTTTGACATGTTTTCCCCTATTTCTACCATGTACTTGTGTGAGATGAACATGCGGGGCTAATCCCCTTCATCTTTAGGACCGGGAGTAGCCCGGGAATTCATTGTATGACAGTTTTATAATAGTGAATCATATTTTATCTCTTAAATCTGTGGTATAGTTTCATTTTCTCAATGTATTGTTATGCTTAATCACCATGATAATAATCTAATGCCCTTAATCACTTTAAAAGAAGGATTAACCTATACCCTATTTAGGTTATAGGTTACTACGACGGTGGAACCGACCTAAACCTAGGTAGTGATTTGCACCACGACGGTGGGTAATTCTGTTTTTAAGCCACTACCAGGATAGAGAGATAAAATTGAATAGCTATATAGAATTTAATACAATGAAAACCCGCGGTGAAACTGCAATCCTAAAGATACCCTTTTGAGTTGATTAAACCAACATTTAATCGATTGCTTCTTTTGTTTCGTTTTTATTTTTCTTTTATTCTTAACAACAACTCTCAACTTGTTAATCGGCTTAGCTGATCGCAAGTGGTTAGTAGGAGTCTCCAACGATTGCACGTATCCCTGAGTTTGACTCAGGCCTCACAAAGGCCTGTACTACTCGACGCGTTCACTTGCGTTCATACGCACGGTAAATTTGCGTCAAGTTTTTGGCGCCGTTGCCGGGGATACGGCAATTTGTTGGCACTTTGAGTGCTACGAGCGTCCATTCTAGGCCACATTTTTTTTATTTTAGTTGAAATCATTTCAAATATTTCTAAATTGTTCGATAATTTTTATACTCATCATAGCACTGTACTGAACTCGATTTTTTTTAATTTCAGGTACTGTGCATGGTGCAAACGCGTAGTACTGACTACGCAGGTCGTGCACCCGAGGTTCCGCTATTGGGACCTGAGGACGAGCATAATCACGAGCAAGAGCACCAAGAAGAGGTATATTCTGAATTTGAATAGGAAGAGATGGCCGAGCCACAAACTATATGGGAGAAGATCAAGGCTTCTTCCTCGTCAGCTTCCAAGGGGCCTATAAAGAAGCAGACAATCAACATACTGACATATAAGATTGATCCGGCGTTGATAAATCTGGTGAAATCGAATGCTTTTCATGGGCTGAAGAATGAGGATCCTGTCGCACACATCAGCCAGTTTGTTGAGAACTGTGACATGGTAAAAATTGATAGGTTTCCACAGGATTCACTGTATCTCAAGCTTTTTCCGAGTTCATTGGCGGGAGCGACACGAGAGTGGTTACACAATTTAGATGATGAGTTCGTGGAGTCCTGGGACCATATGGTGGAGGTCTTCTTTGAGAGGTTCTTCCCTCCTGAGAAGACTAATGACATGATCCAGAAGATTCACAATTTTACCCAACAGGCCGGAGAGACATATTCTGAGACCTGGGAGAGATTTCAAGTCAAGCTGAGGAGGTGCCCGCATCACGAGCTGGATAAAGAGACGCAGGTGAAGATCTTCTATTTTGCTCTCTCCGAGCACGATAGGAGTAATCTGGATTCAGCTGGGTCAGGGTTCTTTCTGAACAATACAGACACCAGATGCTGGGAGATACTAAAGAATATGGCTAGAAAGCAGTCATGAGGTGAGAGAGAAAGAGGCCCGGTAGAACAAGTTTGAGTAGCAGTTGAGTCCAAGGCAATGAAAGAGCTGAATGAGAAGATGGATCTTCTCACAAAGAAGCTACTGGAAAAGGAGGATAATGAGTCCGAGGATGAGGCTCAAGTGAAATTTATGAGGCAGCAGCCAGGTTACAGGAATAACGATTATTCATGGAGAAAAGACAAAAAGTTCTCGTGGAAGGATCCAAACAATTTTTTGCAGGATCCGGATGCCAAACCCCATCCAGCTGTAGAGGACAAGAGCACAGAGCTGCTCAATCAAGTTATAAAGCAGAACCAAGAACTCATGGCTACTTTTGGCCAACAAATAAAGCAACAAGGAGAGTTCATGAATCAGTTTGGGCAAACACTGCAGAGCCATGGGGCGCAAATGAGGACCATTGAAACATCTATGGCACAGATGGCTATGGAGATAGCTAGTTTGAAGAAACCGGCACATCCAGGTTTTCCGGGGAATACCAATGTTCCCGGGGGAAACCAACAAGCAAAGGCTATTCTGCTTAGAAGCGGCAAGAAAGTGTTGAATCCAAGAGCTAAAGAAACAAGCACACCACAAGCTGAAGGAGAAGGTGAAAATAATGAAGAGCAGCCCGCCCCAGTCATAGGGCAGGTTGAAGACATAGCCGTGGATGATACTGAAGAGTAGGTTGTAGAGGAGGAACCCCCAAAAATGACACCTTATGTGCCACCTCATCAAAGGGCACAAGCTATTCCGGTCCCGTATCCAAATAGTGCGAAGGCAAGGAAGGTCAATGCGCAGTTCAAGAAGTTCTTAGACAGTTTTAGGAAGCTTTCAGTAAATATTCCTTTATTGGAAGCCATTGAGAAAATTCCTTCATACGGGAAGTTTCTAAAGGATGTCATTACTAAGAAGAGGAAAATTCCGGATACATAGGTCGTCGTGCTAAAGGAGCAAGTGAGTGCCTTCATCATGGGTACTTTGCCGCCAAAGAGACAAGATCCAGGGTGTTTTAACATTTCTTGCTATATTGGGAAGGTTAAATTTGGTGAAGCGTTGTGTGATTCAGGGGCAAGCATCAACTTGATGCCCCTTTCGACTTTCAAAAAGCTGGGATTGAAGGAGTCACGGCCAAGCAATATGACGATTCAATTGGAGGACAACTCTGTGGTGAAGCCTTATGGAATCTGTGAAGATGTCTTAGTAAAGATGGATAGGTTTGTCTTTCCGGCAGATTTCGTGGTCATGGAGATGCAGGATGAACATGGCAATGAGCTGTTACTTGGACGTCCTTTCCAAGCTACAACTGACATGATCTTAGAGATGGGGAGAGGTCGCTTGACCTTGGGCATAGCCGATGACCGCTTTGAGATGGTCATGCCCTCTAGTACTGTGTCATCTAAAACAAAGGAACAATGCAATATGGTGAAACATCTGGATAGTAACATCTCACTCTGTCTTGGGAAGCCATTTCTGGACATGGCTCATGTGATGAGAAAGATGGACAATGGAACTTTGGCTGTGGATATCATGGAGCAGACCAAAGTAGTTTCTCTGTGCAAAGCTGTAGGATTCCCGAATGACGATGAGGAGGACATTCCGCCTTCCATGGAAGATGATGTTATTGCTATTTTTGTTCTTGATGCATATCCGGAATTACCATTAGAGGCTTGTTTGTTAAATATTACACATGATTGAATAAGGAGCAAATCACTCAAGGAGTGCGCCAAGATGCTACAGATGCTTCCATGCTTCTATGCGAGGCATTATGAAGATCTAGGTGAACTTCCCCCGCCACTTCAATCATCTTTGATAAGTCCGCCGGATTTAGAATTAAAGCTGCTTCCCCCGCATCTCAAATATATCTTTCTAGCTGAGGAAGACACATTACCGGTGATCATTTCTGCTTATTTGAGTGCGGATGAGGAGGAACAATTGTTGATAGTGCTGAAAAACCACCGGGGAGCTTTTGGATGGTCAGTTGCAGACATCAAGGGGATTTCTCCTACTCTATGTCAGTACAAGATTCGGCTCAAGGAGGGAGCCAAGCCCGTGATTCAACCTCAATGACGTCTTAATCCGAGCATGATGGAGGTTGTGAAAAAGGAGGTCATTAAACTTCTTGCTGCAGGTATTATCTACACCATATCAGACTCGACATGGGTGAGTCCCACATAGGTAGTCCCTAAGAGGGGGGAATTACTGTCACTCAAAATATGTTAAATGAACCTCTCACCACCCGATTGGTAACCGGGTGGCGAGTTTGTATTGATTACCGCCGTTTAAATGCCGCCACGCTAAAGGATCACTTTCCTTTACCTTTCATTGATCAAATCCTAGAGCGTCTTGCCAGTCGATCCCACTTTTGTTTTCTAGATGGATACTCGGGGTACAACCAGATCTCGATTGATCCTTTGGATCAAGAGAAATCTATGTTCACTTGTCCCTATGGGACTTTTTCTTATCGCCGAATTCCGTTTGGTTTATGCAATGCACCGACGACGTTTCAACGTTGTATGCTCGCCATATTTTCTGACATGGTAGAGCGCTGTCTCGAGGTTTTTATGGATGACTTTTCGGTGTATGGTGCATCGTTTAATGAATGTCTCTATAACCTAGACAAAGTTTTACAGTGTTGCGAGGACACACATTTGGTCCTCAACTGGGAGAAATGTCACATGATGGTGACTGAGGGGATAGTGCTAGGACATAAGGTGTCTAGCAAAGGTCTAGAGGTGGATTCGGTCAAAATTGAGGTCATTTCCAAGTTGCCCCCACCAAATTTTGTAAAAGGGGTAAGAAGTTTTCTGGGACACGCCGGGTTCTATCGGCGATTTATAAAAGATTTTTCTAAAATCGTGAAACCTCTATCCGAGCTTTTGGAGAAAGACACTGTTTTCAATTTCAATGATAAGTGTCTACATGCGTTCGACGTTTTGAAAGAAAAACTGATTTCTGCACCGGTTGTTCAAACGCCGGATTGGACAAAACCTTTCGAATTAATGTGTGACGTTTTGGACTTTGCAGTAGGAGCCGTATTGGGGCAGCGGGTGGACAATAAACCCGCCGTGATTTTTTACGCTTCAAAGACTTTGAATGATGCCCAATTAAATTATACAACTACTGAGAAAGAATTACTCGCCGTTGTGTTCGCTTTTGAAAAATTTCGGCAGTATTTAGTTGGATCTAAAGTAGTTGTATGGACTGACCATGCCGCAATAAAATACTTGATGGAGAAAAAAGACGCAAAGCCTAGACTCATTAGGTGGATTTTTCTCTTACAAGAATTTGACATAAAAATCAAGGATAAATCTGGGATTGAAAATGTTGTTGCTGATCATTTGTCTAGGTTAGAAAGGGTGGACGAAAAAGATCTACATATACCCATAACCGAGACGTTTCCGGATGAACAGATTTTGAAAATTACTTCTAAGGATCCTTGGTTTGCTGAGATTGTAAACTATTTGGCTTGCGGGATCATCCCATAAGATTGGTCATATCAAGAGAAGAAACGATTTTTCCATTCTTTGAGATATTATTTTTGGGATGATCCAATTCTTCTTAAGCAATGCAGGGACAATATCTTGCGTAGGTGTGTGCCTGAGGTGGAGTACGAGAGCGTTCTCCGTCATTGCCATGCATCACCTATAGGATGACACCACGCCAGCTCGCGCACGACAGCTAAGGTTTTGGAAAGCGGCCTTTATTGGCCAACTTTGTTTCGAGATGCCTACGAGTTTGTGAGGCAATGTGATCCTTGTCAGCGAGCAGGTAATATCTCAAAGCGACAGGAGATGCCCCTGAATGTGTTTCAGGAAGTGGAGGTATTTGATTTGTGGGGCATAGATTTCATGGGACCCTTTGTGTCCTCGAACTCCTATATATATATTTTATTAGCCGTTGATTATGTGTCGAAGTGGGTGGAAGCAATACCCACAAGGACTAACGATTCCACTGTAGTGTGCAGGTTCGTGAAGGAACACATTTTCTGTAGGTTTGGGGTACCCCAGATGATAATCAGTGATGGGGGTACACATTTTAGGAATCAAAAGTTCTCGACCTTATTGAAGAAATATGGGGTCAAGCACAACATAGGTACCCCATATCACCCACAGACCCAAGGGCATGTGGAGGTCTCCAATCATGAAATTAAGACGATTTTGGAGCGTACGGTAGCGTCCACGAGGAAGAACTGGAGTGCCCTATTACCAGATGCATTGTGGGCGTACAGGACGGCTTACAAAACACCTATAGGCACTACACCTTTTAGGTTGGTGTATGGTCGGGCTTGTCACCTACCGGTAGAGTTGGAGCACAAGGCCCATTGGGCGCTTAGAAGGTTCAATTTGAGTTACGATGAAGCGGGGCGAAAGAGAATGCTTGAGTTGAATGAGTTGGATGAGTTGCGGATGATGGCCTATGAGAACGCACAGATATACAAGGAGCGCACAAAGCTGATCCACGATCGCCACATCCAGTTGCGCACGTTCAAGAAAGGAGATAGTGTGTTGTTGTTCAACTCCTGACTCAAGTTGCATCCCGGGAAGCTCAAATCCCTGTGGAGTGGACCGTTTGTGGTAGAAGAGGTCAAACCACATGACGCTATCTTAGTGCGTGATGGTGATACCACGTTTTTAGTGAATGGACAAAGATTGAAGCTCTATTTTGGCGAAAATTACAAGAGGAAGGTGAACGAGGTTAAACTCATCTCACTTTTGGGTGCATGAGGTGCCGAAAGCCGTCTAGCCTAAGATGTTAAATAAGGGCGCTTGTTGGGAGGCAACCCAACCATTGGTACCTTAGTTTAGTTCATTTACATTCGTAGTCTAATTTGTTTTTACTTAGTTTTTATTGTAAAAAAGATGTCGTGATCAATTTGTTTTGTGTGCAGGCTGAGGCAGAGTCGATACCATCGACACAAAGGTCGATGGTATCGATAAGGGTACAGGTTGACGACTGCAGATTTTGTTCAGTGTCGATACCATCGACGGCCTCATCGATGGTATCGACAGACCTACAGGCAGATCACAATATTAACGTCGATGGTATCGACATGCCAGTCGATACCATCGAGATCTCTGAAGATTTACAGAAGAAATCGACTCAGTGAAGTCGATACCATCGACGGGAGTGTCGATGGTATCGACATTTTCAAGTGAAAAAGGTGGCGGCCGGTCTCGCGAGGATTTACCCTAATCCGGATAGTCGATACTATCGACCCTCGTCGATACTATCGACCCTCGTCGATGGTATCGACCATCCACATCACCGATCCGCGCGAACGAATCAACGGCGATCGCGGCAGCCACGTCATCGATCCGGGTGAAGCGTCGATACTATCGACCCTTGTCGATGGTATCGACACGTCAACGATTCGGGTTTCAAGATCCAGCCATCGACGACCGTCGATACTCGCGAGGGGGGCGGATAGCATCGACAAGTGTCGATACCATCCACTCGCGTCGATGGTATCGACGGGCCAACAGTGGTGCCAACCAAGTCTATATAAGGAGATTCATTACGTCATTTGACGTCACACCTTCAGAGTGATCTTCTTCCTTTGCGCCGAGCACTCTTCCGAGCCATACAAGCCGATGAAGAGCAGCACCGAGCAACGATCTTCACCGAGCGGAGATTCAATTCTCCATCTTCACCGAGCTCTTCTTCTAATCCCTTTTCTCATCGCAACCATGGTGCATACAGCCGGCGCTTCTTCCTCGCGCGCTCACATGATTGACATCCTCGAGTTCGTGCCACCGCCGCCAGCGTCGGTCGCACGTCCCCGACTCATCCATCCTTCCTCGGAGGTCCGAAAGATCTACGAGGAGATCATGTGGAGGAAGATCGAGCCCACCCGGTATGTGGACCGGGAGATGATCCGAGATCTCGGATTCGAGGCCAACTTGGCCTATGTTCTTAATGGGCATGCCCATCACATACAATAAGGCCTGGTGAACTGGAATTTCACCAAGATGGCCAGCCGTTCTTTGGTGACTGGCCGACGTACAAAGAACTGGTAGCAGAGTTCATGGCATCGTTGGACGTCTGTTTAGTGCCCAACGACATCGTAGCGACCGACCGTGAGTGGATACATGGCCGTGTGTCTTTCCGGCTGTTCAACATCGACTACACCCTCACGCTGAAGCAGTTCAACATGATTTTTAACTGGAACCATTCGCAGTATGACCATCGGCGGCCGGACCATCGCACCGATTATGACACAATCTTCGCCGAGCTGGTGACAGTGCCGCCGGGGAAGTCGGTGAGCTACCACAATGCTGCGGTAGCCGATTTCGAGCACCCTTTCGTCCGTGTCTTGCACCGGATGCTCAGTTCCACAGTTTTTGCTCAGGGTGATCTCGCCCTCAGCAAGTTTCAGGGGTCGGACCTTTTCTTTCTATATAAACTCCTGAAGAAACAAGAATGCAACTGGGGTGCTTTCTTTCTGCAATGAGTTTTGGATGTGAAGAGGAGTACGAGGAAAGCGCTGATTCACTTCGGCGGGCTCATCACCAAGCTGGCTTCGTACCTTGGCTTGAATTTCCAAACCCTCACTCCTCTATCTACTAGAAGCAAGGTAAACTTGCAGCATCTGCACAGGTCCAATCTGCTACTTCTCCGAGATGGTGTGGCGTTTTCACATTGCCACGTAAATCAAGCATATCAAGAATGTTCTCTTCCCGATCTCGTTTTCAACATCGAAGGTGCACCACATTTCCGGTGGCCAATCATAGCCATCGCAGACTCCGATGAAGAAGGCGGCGACGACGGAAATGATGACGAGTTTGCGGAGGACGAAGAGGCATTTACACCTCTTCGAGCACGAGTGGCACCACGAAAGCGTCCTTGGATGCATCCGGGTGCATCTTCATCATCTCAGCCTACTCCGCCACCACCACCGCCCTCGCAGCCAAGCGAGGATGCCTATTCCATGCAAGGCATGTACGCGATGCTACAAGACATCCAGCAGACCCAACATGGCCACACCACCACTTTTGCCGATATTCAAGATACTACCAACCGGCTCTTTGTCAATCAGCAGGTGATCTTCGAGAATGAGCGCCTTTTGTTCGAGAATCAGCAGAAAATCCATGATCGGTTGCACATAATGGAGGTGCAGCATCAGCCGTTTTTCGATCATTACTGGAGCCAGAACTATTTTGGGGAGTATCCACAGCCTCCTCCGATGCCCCAATATGATCCGACTTTCCAGGCGCAATACCCGTCTTGGGATCCTACGGCTCCACAGTACCCGCCTCCACCACCACAGGATGAGTGATCCGGTATCACTGTTCCAATCTTTAAGTTTGTTTTTTACTATGAGGCCATAGTCGAATTCAAGCTTAGGGGGGTAGTTGGAACAACTTTATCTTTTATTGCTTTTTAGTTTTTAGCTTTATTACTTTTGTTCTAGTTATTTGTTTCTTGCAAGTTTAGTTTTTGTAGGATCCATATGCTATCTAGTGTAATCGTGGATGTCTTAAAGTGGTGTCATCTCATTAATAGTGCATGGGAAAATCAAGGGAAATTTTAAAATTTGTGTGTGTTTGGAAAACTTGTCTTGTTTAACCTTGGGCACATATCCTATGAAAATGATTGGTTTTGTCAACTTTAAAACAAAATTTCACAACTGTACTCCTAATGATTCATGAAAGTGGACGGAAATGGTTAATGATTCATGAAAGTGGACGGAAATGGTTGTTTGAGCCTAAACTGACCAAATGGTAATGAGACTCTAATTGGATGTAAGAGAGAGAAACTTCTTAACTACTACACAGGTCAGTAAGGAGGGACACATAATATTTATCTAAGGTTCAGTCACCTAGTCTTGTGATCCTTCCACCTTTTCGCTTTTCACAATCCACCGCAAGAATTGGAAGTATGCTACAGTTTTAACCTCTTTGACTGCATTGCACATAGATAGGGCTTGCATTAATTCTTTTTCCATATGTTTTGCATAAAAAGAAAGAAAAAAATGAGAATAGTGATACATGCACATTACCCTTAGGTGCATGCCATGTACTTGCATTCATAATTTTCATGCATACAGTATATCATGTATCTCAATTTTTCTCTAATGGTGAATCAAATTGTTCCATACCTTCTAAATAGTGCAAATTTCTGAGTATGAAGAAAATAAGCCCAATAAAATATTCATTATCAATTATGGATATGAGGGTTGAAAAAAAAAGAGAGAAATCTGAAAAAAATCTGCATAATGAAAAAAAAGAGAAAAGAAAAGAGTTATGTAGAAGCAATACGAATAAGAAGGAGAAAGGAACATAATATCCCCTGCAATTCAAGATAATTGAGTACATGGTGTAGCTTAATTAGATGTTCATCTCGTTTTGAGATGGATGGTTAGTACATGCATCATTTCACCCAATTTTAGGCATTAGGGCATTTCTCATGTGCATTTGCATCAATTAGGACATTTTTGTTTTATGCATGTTGAAGCTGTGTAATACTTCCACTTTCTTCCATGAACCACCCATCTTCATCCACCCGTTGCTCGGATTGGTAGGCCACCGTGAATTTCTCCTCACTAATGAATATCAGGAGAACTGCTTCCATGTAGATGGTAGTTAGGGCGAGCAATGTAGTATAGGGGATCACAAGATGCACCAAGTCTGAACCGGCGAGTTTTATTATGTTAACTGCCTTATGTGATAGTGTTCATCAGTTTTGAGGTCAATTTCTTTTATTGATGGTTACTGTCGCCTGTAGGGTAATTACCATTCCGTGGTTAGAGAGGGCCAGTATGTGATTGTTAGGTGGGACTCATTTAGATGTTGGTTGTGATGTGTTGTTCTTCAGTTGACATTAGCAATTCTATTCTAAGGATTAGTTTCTCGAGGGCGAGCAACATTCAAGCTTAGGGGAGTTTGATGCGATGATTTTGAGTCGTATTTATAGACCTTTTTCATATGTGTTTTATGCTTTAATTAGTCATTTCTATGGTTAATATCACATAATTCATCCACTTAGGTCTTTGATGCTATTTTATGTCAAATCCCCTTTATTTCGTCATTTTGAGCATTAATTGTCAAAATATTATTATTTGTGTGAACTTATTTGGTTTCATGTTTGAATTTTAGGAAAAATGAGGATCTGCTTCCGTCGATGGTATCGACGGAAGTCAATACCATCGACTTGATCACAGGTTGCCAGCCGAAAGGAGCAGCAAAGCGTCAATACTATCGACATGGATGTCGATGGTATCGAGTCACCTTCAGGTTTCCGGTGAAGAAGTAGTCGATAGTATCGACACCTAGTCGATAGTATCGACACCTAGTCGATACCATCGACGCACGGAGGCTATAGCGACGCAAAATGACAAAAACCGACGCTTACAGGAAGTCGATACCATCGACCTGTGTCGATGGTATCGAGACTACATCAGACACTTGGATAAAAAGAAAGAAGGGTTGCCGCTACCACACTGGGTCGATACCATCGACCCGTGTCGATGGTATCGACACCGTCAGATATGTGTTTGATTCAGATTGTTCCCAATCGGACGACCATGGTTAATTAGCGACCTAATGAGGGAGTTATACCGAATGACGGCCACCCAGACGAGAGGATCATCTCATTAGCCATTGCACGAGTACCGAGGAGTGGGAGAGAGGAGAATGGAGGCTAGAAGCTCATACTTGTTGATCTGGGGCCGAAGAAGACGGATTCCACCACCGAGAGGCGGTAGAGCACGCATTCTACACCAAGGATCAACCAGTTCTTCTCCGTTCAGGGGTTTTCCCTTTCATTCCACATTTTTTACATGTTTTCCCCTATTTCTACCATGTACTTGTGTGAGATGAACATGCAGGGCTAATCCCCTTCATCTTTAGGACCGGGAGTAGCCCAGGAATTCATTGTATGACAGTTTTATAATAGCGAATCATATTTTATCTCTTAAATCCGTGGTATAGTTTCATTTTCTCAATGTATTGTTATGCTTGATCACCATGATAATAATCTAATGCCCTTAATCACTTTGAAAGAAGGATTAACGGTTGAAAAGAGACGCAATCTACATTAATCGATAAATCCCTTGAACAAGGCAGTGTAAAATTAATGGTGGAAACTGAGAGATCGTTCATAATGCACCTAGTTTAGGGTATAGGTTACTACGACGGTGGAACCGACCTAAACCTAGGTAGTGATTTGCACCACGACAGTGGGTAATTATGTTTTCAGGCCACTACCAGGATAGAGAGATAAAATTGAATAGCTATATAGAATTTAATACAATGAAAACCCGCGGTGAAATCGCAATCCTAAAGATACCCTTTTGAATTAATTAAACCAACATTTAATCGATTGCGTCTTTTGTTTCATTTTTATTTTTCTTTTATTCTTAACAACAACTCTCAACTTGTTAATCGGCTTAGCTGATCGCGAGTGGTTAGTAGGAGTCTCCAACGATTGCACGTATCCCTGAGTTCGACTCGGGCCTCAGAAAGGCCTGTACTACTCGACGCGTTCACTTGCGTTCATACACACGGTAAATTTGCGTCAACGCATATTCAACAATATGCACTCTAGGTAATCCTACAGGATAAACCTATTTCACCATCACCAGCTACTGACGATGATGGATCTATGGCCAGGGCAAAACTACATGAAATGTTCCACTGTAATTAATTAGTATATTTTAGGTGAGTTGTTGAGGCAACCAGGTTATAAAACATAAACAACATTGTGTCACACTATAACTGCCATTATTATATTGCCATGGGATCTCAATCCCTCATCACATAATGCCACTGCCTCTCAAGGCTTCATCATCATACATCATCATGGGGTATCAATCCTTTATCTCATCATAGAGGATAACACCTCAAATAAGCACACAACCTTTATCAGGTCACCAGACCTTTCTCATCATACTGGCAATACATGTTATATCATCAACAAGGAGTATGATTATTCAGTGTTATACAAAACACATATACCCTCATAACTCTTACCTAGATATGAATTCATTTGATAACACATGTATGGTTAGTATGCATATCAAGAGAGATAACTTGATCACCAAACATAGATCTTTAGAGGACATGTTATGATTATCATGCCATTAAAATTTAGGGTGCATATGATTTGAAACAACATTCATTACTATGAACAAATGAATCATAAAGTTGTATATGGTATACCAATCAACTCATATTAAGGTTACCAAACTGTGAGCATCCACCATGCCCTATCTCTCATGACATCATGAACACAACCACCCCTAAGGATACATCCTTAAAGGTTACACAACCATGATCTTATCATCTCACTTAACATCAACCTTAGGTAACAAATATGTCACTGGTCACAACCTATCTTTCATATCTCATCAACTAGGGTTCCTGGGCTAGGCGCATCCCTCACCAAAGGTGTCGCCTACCCTCACTAAAGGTGTGGCGGGTAGCACTATCCCTCACCCAAGGGATATCAGGTAGAGTCATATCCCTCACCCAAAACGCTAACGGTTAGGGCACCAAAACCTTAGGGCACTAGCCACACATATCGGCCACAAGCATAATGTGCACCCATGCACAAGGGGTAACAGGCAGACTAGAACCAAAGGTGTGTTGTGCAACCAGGTGCAGGGTGTATCATGCAACCAGGTGTAGGGTGTATCGTGCAACACCTCCACTCTATCGGCCAAGACACTCTATCTCCTAAGCTAGGGTTAGGGTTTCCATACCGGGCAACCATCAAGACCATAATGCCCAAAGCCGTATCGCCCAAGGCACACTACTGCCATCCATCGAGCGATATCATGGGCTGCCCACCATGGTGCCCAAGAATCTCCCATATCACCCAAGGTAGTCTATCATTCAAGTTAGGGTTTAGGACCCTCTATAGGTTAAGGCACCAAGAAGGGATGTCTACCAAGCATTATATCGGCCAAAGGTATAACACCCAACAACACCATCTAGGGTAAGGGTCCATATCATTCAAAGGGTCAACAAAACACCACTTAGCATACCGCCCAAGGCTCAACCCTAGAAGAGGGATATTGGGAAGAACACATCATAAGGGTATCATGTAAGGGTTCAAAGATCATGACGGGTTGGTTATCTTCAACCTCAAGACTGCCACCAAGAAGCCCTAAAAGTTCAAGAGAGGTGGCTCACCTCTCAGACAATTAAGTGAGAGAGGGGTGTTGTACAACTTCCATCATCTATCGGGCAATAAGGAGGTCCATCATATCATATCGACCAACTCACCAAAGCTCAACTCACCATTGGATTTAGAGACCCTAACCTCACCTCACAACAACTAAGTGAGAGAGGGGTTTTGCCCAAGGAACTCTACATCCATGGTTTGACCAACCCAAGTCAACCCAAGATAACCATCTCCACAAAGTCTAGGGTACATCTAAAGCAACCTTATAACCATTAAAGCAAGAAACATAGCTAAAAGATGACATGGCCGATCAAGATAGCACATATAGCATGCAGCATGAAAAAGAAGTAGTATAGATAGGGTTAGGAGTTATGTAACTCGCCTCAAGTTCTGAAGCTCCAAGCTTCTAGCACTAAGCTCCAAGCTCCAAGGCACCACCTTTGGCCAACACAAAGAAGAGAAACTTGTAACCACCATGGCCGAAGAGAAGGAAGAAGAAGAAGAAGAAGATGCCAAGGAAAGGGAGAGATACCTACCACAAGAGAAGGAAAGGGACAAGCTAGCAAGGTGTGTCGCCTAACACACCAGCAATATCGACCACCACTTGCTCCACTCTTCTCCTAGATCGGCCACCAAAGGAAGGGAAGCAACTAAAGGAACCAAAGAGCCTAGCAAGCAAAGGAGGGGTTCATTTATATACTATGGGGTGAAGGGGGGGAGGTAAGGCAAGGTGGTACCTGCCCCTAGCACACTTGTCCAAGGAGTGTGCCACATGCTAGCACCCCAAAAACCCACGCCCATGAGTTGCCACCCACTAAGCAAAGAAACAATCACTTGTCTGAAGATGGTGACATAAGCGAGGCTAAGGTGGAGGGTGTGTGTCACCCAAGAGGGCAACCCCACACACCATGTCCGATACAGCTCCCTACCCGACACAACAACACTCCTTGGTCGATACACCAAGGTCCATCCCGATACCAAACTTCAACAAGGCTGAATAAGGAAAAATAAAGCCCAACCAGGCCCAAAGCTATTCAAATAAATAGCTCAACCCATCCTCTCAACCCTAGAGAATGAAAGGAGAGAGAAAGACATCTCTCAAGGTGACAAACTTGCACACCAACCCTAAAACTTGGGTAATTTGCAAGTTGCACCTCAACCTCTCCACAAAGCACAAACAAACCCTAATCACAACCTCAGGTGATTAGCAAGCATCTCAACACAAGGTTTAGGCAAAGAAAATATGATAAGCCCAAAACAAAGGTATGGGTCCTTACGTGCGGTTCCCAAAACGACTCTTAGAAACATAGGGAGAAAATTGGTGAGATTCTATTGGGAGTCCAAGGAGGGTGCCAGGAGGAGACATTGGGTTAGATGGGACCTTGTGGCTACCCCAACCATTGAAGATGGGTTAGGGATCCATGGAATCCTAGATCGATACCAAGAAAACCTGATGAAAGAATGATGGAACATACTATAGGGTACCTCTCTATGGGAAAAAATTTACATAGAGAAATATAGTAAGAATAGACGGGGTAGTGGCCTAACCCATCCCTGGCACCTCAAGAAGGGTCGATCATGCTCCTTGTACTGGAGGAGGATTTGAGAGGTCTTCCTGTTGATTATGAAGAACGTAAGATGGGACCCTACATCATGAATGATTCCTTTTTGGAATACTCTTTGGAGGGGACAACATGGGGAAATGGAAGTTGGAAGGAGTTGAGCGAGACCCTAATCTTAGGATTCGTGATCTATTTAGTGGGGATGGATACTGGAACCTTGAGATGCTGAGGAGCCTTATCGCTGAAGAGGGTATTGAAGAGGTTCTTAAATGCCTTAGCTATCTTTCTGATAGAAAAGATGAACCTATTTGTATGTCGTGTGAGAATGGGCTTTTTTCATTGAGATTGGCATTAACTACTCTTAGGATGGATAGGGTTGGTTCTCTCTCCCCAACCATCCCACCTCTCTAGATGACTCTGGAATCCTACTCTACCACTCAAAATCTCCACTTTTGCTTGGAAGCTAACTCACTCAGCAATACCAACAGATGATAGGGTAAGATCATATCACATGCACCTTGTCCCTAGATGTGAATGTTGTGATCCTGGACATGAAGAATCCTTGAATCATCTCTTTCTTTTAGGGGATGCGACATGATACTTTTGGGCCGAGGCAGAAAAAATCTTGGAGCTTAATTGCTTTAGCACTAAGAGATTCATAGGCAAAGCATTAAGACATTATTGGTCACTAGCTGGGGGCGATCTTGGATTACCTTCCTTAGAGAGATACTTCCTTTGACTGTCCTTTGGGGTCTTAGGTGTGATAGATGTGGGAGTAAATATGATGGCAAAAGGATGGATGGAAATAAAATCTGGCAGAGAGTTTGTCATATGTGTGCAGGCCTATTTGTGATAGCTCACCCCCGAGAGTCTTAGGTGTAGAAGATGAAAGGACCAAATTTTGGTGAGAGAGAGGCTTCTCTCCCCACCTTAGGATTAAACATTTTTGTTTATAGCCTATTCACTGTTTGGCATAAAATCAATATTGCTTGCGTCACATGGAATAATGGGAGATCAGGGGAACACATATGGGCCATTAGGAGGGACTCTAGAGGCGAGATTGTTAAGGGTTTTATGAGACTGGGAGTTGGGTCCTCCCGCCTTGCTTATTATTTGGAGACTATAGAGGTTAGTCTCAATGATACTAATGGCTCCTATGTTGTGGACCTAGTTTTAGAATGTGATGACCATAGGTTAGTGTCCATGTTGTGGGGAGGGGGCTTAACCCCATAGAATGTGTGTAATCTTATTCTTAGAGTGCACAATCTAGCTAGGTCTAGAAACATACATTTACCTTCTTACCTTCTGAAGCTAATAGGCTGGCTTCTAAATTAGCAGAATACGATGCCGACCTTGCCAATAGGTACGTTTTTAGAGATCTTAGGATGATGTCACCTCTTGTTAGGGTCTTGTATAGGTTAGAATTGTGGAGCATCACTTACTTGAGGTGATTGTTGATACCACCGTCTAGCTAGATAGATAGACCACTAGAGAACGGGATGAATAAAATCCCCCCATAGTTTCTAAAAAAGATCTTTGTTGTTTTTTTAAAACAACAACTTCACTGTTAAATCAAAGTATTCTTGGAATACATAAGATATAATAACCTAGAACAATGTATGAAACATGTCTTAAATTGGAGATAATGATTTACATTTGGTAAGTACCAAATATGAAAACAAGAAATGAATGAATATAGGTTGGTTGTGTTGAAAACACAAACAATTGGCCGAACACGCTAATGGAAGTTGTGAATATAGGTTTAAGAGGAATTGAGATAGGATAACTATAAATAGATAATAAATAACAATTGTAAATATTCATAAACCAAATGCGAACAAGAATTTCTTAACTATCCCAATGATCCAGATGTAGTAAATACCAAACATTAATACCCGATATGCCAGTTACACTAACCTAAGGCAACCACTCCATAGTACAAGTAATTTATCCAAATTTAATTACATATTCTCAACACATGTTATGTCTTTGGTAGGCCCAAATAAGAACTAATATTATATAGCAATCACACAATCTTTTGCATAAAAACAACAACTGACTCAGATGACAAATAAACTTGGCACAACATATGTATCACAAAAAAAAGAAACTAAAAATTGTCCTAATGATGCACATGTATTGAATACCAAATAAAGAAAACTTGATCGAAACCACTAATTAGTAAAGCATGAGCCATACATAAGTTGAGTTATGTAGGCTATATTCCAAAACATACTCATCAAACCAGAACATATGATGACAAGCACAAACTTAAATTGTTCTGATGATCCTCATTTTGTATGTACCATAGACGCATTCAAGTCTAGGATAAGTGAATTCCATTACCCTGAAAGAAGCCCACCTTTGTACTACACATGCAATCTACACACATTCAAACATGAAGGTTTATCCCCAAAAAATCTAATTTGAAAGGAAAACATGTCTATGCAAATGAAAAACAAAATCTCAAACCTAATCAAATCATGCTTATGTAGTTAGCATATAAAGCATGAACACATTCAAATTCATGATGAACATATTAAAAAATGAAATAACCCACTACTGAAAAACTTATGCATTATACAAAGGTTCAATTATGCATGGTATCTCCACAAATGAGTTGACCAATTTAAATATGGAATGAGATGAATAAAGTTACCCATAAAATTGCCACAACAAATCTAAAATTGTCCTGATAATCTACAATATTCTAAATACCAAAATTAACACATGAAACTTTAAGACATCAACTTTTAAAAGAAAAAAAAAGTTGGAAACCAACCTGGATGACATATATTAACTATCCATTATGGGACACATATCATTTATGAATTTTATGTCCCCTAACAAACTAATCAGGTAGTGAAATGCCACAATTGGGATGAAACCCTAATATGAGGGGAAATTAGTTGCAAATCCAAGTTTTGGTTAGTGGAACATAGTAACCAGCCTAAACTATATATGAAACATCATAAATTGTCCTCACTCATCCATATGTGATAACTACATGGTATGAACACATACGAGGGATTAACAACTACGAATATCGAATATGATGATGTGTATGTCTAAGAGGAATGTAAAGTATAAATACAATTCACGAGGAATGAAATATGAATATATGACGTTTAGGAGGATTAGAATGCATGAATTTTTTAGGTGCAACATGGCCATGAGGGATGGACGTTATACATATAAGTCTATGAGGAATATAATATATGAATATGTTGGTGGAATATGTTTAGGAGAAAAGACACACATGCAATTAATGTGATTGCAAATGAGGTTTAAATGACATAGGTACCATTAGAAAATTGGATTTGTAGGATTGAGTTGTATGTATATGGTGATGTTGGAACTGGTTAGGAGGAAATAAATGTATGAACGTGGTGAAAAAATATGTTTATAAGAAATGGAAGGTATGAATATAGCTTCATGAAAGCTTAAAGAATGTAGTGCTAGAATATGTTTAGGGGGGGGGGGAGAAAAGGAAGGTTTGAATACAGGTGAAGGAGAACCAGAGTTAAGAACTTGATCACTTAATTTTGATCAATAAAGAAACGTGACCATGCATAAGAAAAAATATGTTAGTTTGATTAACGATTCATATATAGTAAATCCAAAAAACATATAAATTACAATGCAAGATGAACGAATTATGGATCAATATTGGATAGTACGTAGGTGGTTGTAGTACATGAGTGTAGGATGAAAGGATGATACAAATGAGTATGAACCCTAATATTTATAAGGAGTGGGACACATAGAGGATCCACTTCTTACTAAATTAAGGAATAAACCCAGCTAATATAGTCACACTAACAAGTATGACAGAATAAGTGTATTGTTCATTTCTCAAAAGAATGGTATTCAAGATCAAAGTATAGTAATGGAAATAAATCTAATGACCATGTTCAATTTTACAAGTTTACATAATATCTCCCACTTGGACTTTACATTAAAGAAACAACTTCTTCACTAGGCAAAGGGATGTTCAAATTATTTCAAGTCTATCTCCGAGGAGTCAGCCCCACTAAGATAGGTACATTCTATCATGTAAAGTCTTCCATGTCCTTCACCCAAAGGGTTGGAAGCATACCTCACAAGAGAAGTAAAAGAATGAAAGTTGTAATCATAAAAGTTTTTCTGTGCTTATAAATAAAAGTTGTTATGTGCTTATAAATATTAATTGAGAAATATTAGGGAAAATGACATCAATAAACTGTTCAAGGCTTCCCAAATCAAGAGAGACAGTGATTATCCAAATGGATATCAAAGAGAACATTTAAATTAGATAATCAATAATATATTTATTAATTTTTGAAAAATGTCACATTTATAATATCACAAAACAAACATTTGCATGGTGAGTAGTAAGCAACCTAGCACATACTAAAAAGTTGCATATATTCTATACCAAGGGGCAAGAGGACTAGAACACCAACACCAAACAAATATAATAATTTGTTGGAGTAATAAAACCTAAACAAAAAAGTCAAAACCCAAACAACCTTTCACTTAATTGACTGGTCATCCACTCAGTTATTTGGATTGCCCAATCATGTTTAGATTAAATGTAGTCGATCATTTTCCGCTTAATACAATTTTTTTTAAATCTATATGCTTCTCTATCTAGAAAAAACTAACAGGATAACTTGTTGCTCACTCTTCAATGAATACATTTGTATAAGACACATTTATAAAGAATTATAATATTGACTTCCGTCAAACATTTAGCCAACTCAACTAATTATTTGACGCCTAAATCAACTAGTTGATGCTTCTATAAAATTTTATAACCCATGCACCAATCGATTAGTTGACATCTAGTCAGTTGTTTTATACTTATCCATATTGATATAATATGATCTATTTACATTTAGTCTACTTGTATAATTATCAAATCATTAATCAATCAACTGAAATATTAGTTGATCAAATAGAGATAATCATATATATAGTTGATAATCACTCTAATTATAATTGGGATGTTAAACCTCTTTTCCCTTGAGCATCCTATGCATGTGCTCTAGTAGGTTCCACACTGAGTTGGTAGTGATGTCAGGGATCTCATAAGCGATGAGAGGTATCTAGCAACACACTTTGTGCTTGAGTAATTGGAATGAGTTAGAGAACAACTTAAACTAAAGTATGATAAATGTCACCAAGGCCTATAATCCATTTGTAACATATAACTAGATTGAACTTGAGACATGGAATCATCATCCTCTTAATATACAATAATTATGGATTTATAGTATATTATTACAATAGTGAGCATAATATCTAATTTTGACTTATATGACCATGACCATGTGTTACAACCCCAATTTCTGGATTCTTTTGGGTGGAAATGCAAATTCCCCAATAAATGTATGATTATGTATTTTGTGTGAATTATGTTCCTTGAATGGATTCCTTTGATAAATAGCCTTGTGTGTTTAATTTCATGGGCCTTGTTGGCTATTGGGCCCAATAACAAGGAAAAAGGAAATAAAAAGGAAAAGGAATCAATTAGTAAAAGAATAACTAAGATAATGAGAAAAGAAAGATGTGGAAGCATATAGAAGGCTAAAAATTATCCTTCAAGGATGGATTTTGTATCTTTAGTATTTCTTGGGTTCCACGGAGCCCAAGTTGCAAAGATAATAGGAGAAGAAAGAGATAAAATCAAATAAATTATCATTATGAAGGAAAGTTGAGATAATGATGAAAATATAAGAAATATGTGGAAATATGGATAATGGAATCATTATGACTGAGACTTCGACTCCACACAGTTTCTAATGGTAAAAGGAATCAAAATAAAGAAAACAAAAGATTAAGAGAGAGAAAATATGCTTAAAATATGCCTTATTAGAAGATGACTTGTATATGAAGAAAAGGAGTTATTTCTTTTGAGTTTCGGCTTCAAACTTGGAATATAAGTAGATTACGTCTTTATAGACTTTTCCTTAAAATTTGGGATTATTTGGATGAGTGGTTTGGGAGATATGGATTTTACAAAAATCCCTAAAGTGTGGACAATATAGAAGGAAAGTATCAAATGTCACGATTTTGTTTCCTAATAGAATCATTTTTGATATATGTGTGTGACACTACAACCGTTGGATTTAGATCCAACAGTGCCTGTGTTGTCACCTTCCTTGGTCGGATGAGGAAACAGAGGGCTTGGGTTGTGGACTTTCCAAAGTGATTATCTTGCCAGATAATGGAGGAATGGTTAAGGAAACTTTTCCAATGAGTTCAGGGGCTAGCAAAACATAACAATCTAACCCCTCTTGGTCATGTTGGGTTAGCACCATCCAAGCCTATTGGTTTAGCAACATATATGCCTAAGCACATCTATAGAATGACGAGTTAACTCCACATCAAGGCACATCGGCCTAGCCAATCTGAGTCGATCTACCCCTAATTTCTTGGGGTTTCATCGCCCCTAGAGTTTTTGCCCAATCTTGGACTCTGTGGTTCTCGGAGGCCAAGGGGGGATCCTATATATAGGGGGGGGGCTTAGACCCCCAACTATATGACAAAACCACCCATTATCTTCGACCAACTTCTGTAAGAAGACTCGCACTTGCAATTGCAGCTAGATTGCGTTCCTTGCACCTGTCATTGCAGGGAACCTGGTGAAGGGGCGGGAAGTTGGTGGCTGGGTCCAAATGACCTCTGGACAATTGAGGCCCCAGTCACCTTTGATAGAGCCTAGAGGTGACCATGGTGGCTTTTCCGAATGAAGGATAGGCCTGGAGCGCAGAGTCAACTAGTGAGTTGACCGCCTCGGAAGCATGGTTTGCGGAACACGAATGAACGAAGGAGGAAGATGACCTCAGGAAAAAAGACATGACTGCCCCTGGTGTACATGCAAGAAGGCAGGGGCAGGGAAGACTTTCACCTCTTATAGAGCCGACCCACTTAGGGAATTAAGAAATTAGTTTTCGCTGACGTGTCGAGCCGCCACTAGCCAAAAGGTACCTTTATTTGCAAAATTTCTAGAAATTAATTGGTAGCTCAGATTAAGATGAATGATATATGAATCTTGCTCAGAAAAGCATGAGGAATCCATTAAAATATAATCAAACTCTATTTCTTCTTATAATTTGAAAAGTACATAAAGTTGTTAACTTTAATGCTTTAAATAGATCAAAGCCCTAGATCTTGATTAGGGATGTATTTAATAGACTTAGTTGATGCTAGTTATCAAAGTCTGACTTAATTTCATAAATATGATGAAAGAGATCTAATTGGAGATAATTGTTCATAACTGGTGTAATTAGGGTTTACTAACCTAGAAGATGTGAAAAATGGTAATTAGGGTTCATTTGTGAATTTGACTATAATCATTGATGAATCAGAGTTGTCAATTCAAAAGATCCTGAACATGCTAATTGGCCTTAATGATCTTGATATGACCTAAAAGGATAAGGTTGGTAGTTTAGTGTAAAAGAGATGTTTTTGACTTAATTGGAATTCAATCATGCATATGATATTGAAATTAGGGTTTGTGGGCCAAAACTGCATTAAAAGTGATAATTGGATGGTGGAAGGTAAAACCCTAATAAAACCATAAAAGGTGGCATAGAAACCCTAATGTGGGACCTGAGTCAATCTTGAGGATGTTTAATGACACATGGGTGTTATGCATTAATTTCATGATCAACGATTGATTTCTTGATTGATTATTCTTGGTTATTCTAGCTTGGACATCAAGTTACTCTAGATCAGGTATGTGGTTATTTATGAATAATCGATCTAGTTTCATGAAGTTTTCTCGAATGTTTGATCGATTGGATGCAACCTAAACTATTGAGTGTTTACTTATGAAATCCTATAAAGGCACTATGATTATCACAATTAAGTATATATGTGTATTCTCGAACCTACATTCCACCCTGATGTATGATGCATGACCAAGCTCCAGAGGGAAGGTCTATTCGGTCAAGCCCCAGAGGGAAGACCGTTGGGTACCGAGAGGTGACCCCAGTCACCAAGCTCAGGATGGAGAAGGTGGCCTTCTGTCCATGGCAAGGATGAAACCCTAGAGAGGGTGATCCACAGTTAGGGAAAAAGCGATTGAGAATGTCACATCGAAAACGTAAATTTGGATTGTTAATAAATTATTTGTGATAATCAGGTTGTTAGCAAATATTTGTGAAATTGTGATTGTCCCCAACATATCAGTATAGAAATATACTGACCGACGTTTTAATCGTCGGCGTTTTAGGTACAATCATTGAAAAGGACAAACAGTAAATTGAAACATTGTGAAGGTATGAATAATCAGTTCAAGGAGGATTAGATAAATAAACCCCATCTGTGGATAGAAGTCTAAAAATCCAAAATTTTTACAAGGTATGCAAGAGATTTATTGTATTCCAGCTTTCCAATATAGTTTTAGTAGAATTTAATAGTTATTTTCCATTAAATGTTAAATCATGGATCTTGAGTTATTGAGATAGCGACTCTGACCTTTTGGTCTCCCTTGATTGGGGGTTACTGGGAGGCGGGGTCGTTACACCATGCATTTTATAGTTTTTCTTATCAAGTGTCCATGATATCACTCTAGTTGGTGGGATAAATACCATCTACTTCAGTCATAGTTTCCCACATGTGTGATAGTGCACCCAATCACTTTATGTATGGCAAACCATATTCAAAGTTTCATTGAGTAGTGTTAGAGTAAATTGAAAAATAAGTTATCATAGTAGTGACTTCAGGTCTGAGGATCACAATGACTAAGGTCACACTGAGATGTGATTCTGGTTGTCATAGAATGTATTCCATGTACCATTGTCAAGGTGGGTATGTCCAAAACACTTGTAATCTAGTAGGCACCAATGTGTCAGACTTTATATCTAATATCACGATTAATGAGATGTAGTCATCAGTCAACAACCATACTAGTCTTATGTATTATTGTTGTCCTTATTACTATCACAATAATACTTGACTAGGGACAATACAAGTCTAAATACTGTAAGCATACATATGATCCCATGTTTAGGTCCTTAACCCAAAGCCAAATTGAATCAATTCAAACGTTCTCAGGACATTATTATATGTAGTCATAAACTCATATAGAAACAAACATAATAAGAGAAATTTCCTCTTATCCATTATCAAATCAAGAATGACGTATCCCTATAAAAATCATCTCGTGACTATCTCTTAGGACATAAACTCCAACAACGTCTCAATGTCTTTAGTACCAATCACTCATGAGTATACTTTCAAGTGATCTAATAGGACTGTAATGCTTATATGATGAAATTCCTCTTATTTGTGGATAAAAATGTTGTTTTTAGTTGCTCCTCTATAAATCTTTACATCCCTTTATTGTATGATCTCTCATATGAGATGGTAAATCCATAGTATGTTCTTGGTACATAGATGAAATTGGAGTTCCATAGCATGTGTATGGCTCCATTGATGTCATAGTATAGCTCCAATACATCATCAATGGTTGGAACCATCACTGCTGAACTTCTTGATCTATACAACTTCCTTTCTTATGCTGGAGACAACAATATACTCAATTTGTGTTATAGAACCAACAACTCTCTCTTGTTTGGAACTCTTTTAGATTATAGATCTGCCATTGAGATAAAATAGAAATCTTGATTGTGGTTCACTTCCCTTTCCCTTATACGTCCTCCATTGACCTTACACCTTCACCTCACGTTGGGTTATCCTAAAGAAAATAGTTAGTCGATATTAAGCAAAAGGTAGACATAAAAGAAGGGTAGACCAGTTGTGAATGCACCCATTAGTTGAGCGAGACAACATATGGCTCGATGGGAAAATATAGGGTATGGAATGGACCTTTTAAATGGAGGGGTGCACTGGGTTTGGGTTGGGTCCATCTAGGCGGGGTCCCACATGTGCAAATAAAAAGGACTCAATTTGTAAAGATCAGAATAAATGCTCATCCAAATAAGACCATGCAGGTTGGGGATGGACTCATGAATGTCCAGTTTTAAATAAATTCAATTAAAAAAGTCGTTAGTTGCTTCTCTTAACATTATAAAAATACAAATAAAAAATGTGATACTAATTTTTTTAATATAGTCCAAAGAAAGCAGTCAACTAAGTCAACTACTATGTTTGATATGAACCAAAATAGATTTGTTGATGACTTAGTTTTACATGAAATTGAATGAAAAAGATGACATGAGCTAAATGTTGGGTATTGACTTTAAATGGAAAAAATAATACATCTATATTAAAATTCCATAAAAGCCAATACTTGTCATTCAACATTAGACATTCCTAGTATTGCTAGTAATCGTACTCGTCTACCTCACAATTGAAAATAAAGAAATCTATTTACTGCGGTAAAATTTAGTATATTGACTAGTGCTAAAATTGGTAACATATCTTTATAGGTATATATGTATTATAGGTATATCAATATATCAACAACAATTAAGTAAATTATAGATTTGTGTCCATGAGTCATATGTAAAACCTGCTAACTAAACATATGAGTATTATATGCTTTTAAATGGTTGATAAATTTCATTACCACAATTCAACTTAAACGGTTCAACTTAAGGGCATGTTTCGTAGGGTGTGACCGGCTGACAAAGTGTGAGTTTAATGTACATTTTTACATTGCAAACTCACCTAACTGCACCTAATACACCCAACCAAGCTAGCCCAAAGGAGGACGCTGATTTGATAGGTCCTAGTGTGGTTATCGACAGAGGAGGACGACTGATTTGATAGGTCTAGTGTGGTTATCGACAGAGGAGGACGCTGGGGGTTAAGTGAGAGAGATAGAGAGAAGACGGAGTAAGACCTTTCTTTGTCCCTTTTCCTGTGTTTTCTGTATGCTTCCTTTGACAATGCCAGCAGCTCTGTTTTTTTCTTGTACCATCTTGCTTTGTTTAATCCCAAGCCCAATTGCTTGTTTTTACAATTTTGTTTAATCCTTGAGCCAAACCCACTGCTCTCTTCCCCGAGGTCCTTCACGTGAGGGTTAAAAAAGAAGGAAAGAGACCCTTCTTTGGCTTCTTGGTTTCAATTCTTGGGGTTGTCGAGCCTCACGGCTGTTGAACTTTTTACTATGTTCACGCACACATATACCCATTCCCTACCCGGTGTCTGCAGGCAACTAAACTACTGCATTCACAGTTTCACACACCTTAGTAAAAGCTGATTCTGGTTTCTTCTCTAGATAGGGGGTAAGACTGGCCCTGGATTCTTGGGATCTTCCGTTTGGAGCTGTAGTGATAATAATTGTAGTTATAATTGAAACTTGCTTGTTGCTGAACGAGTGGACACAAGGAATGATCACAGAATGTTGGTGACTTGTATTGTATATGTATATGAATACCAATCCTTGTTCATGGCTACCTGCTCTGGCCTCCTGACAAAGTAAATCTCTCTCTGCCCCCTACCCAAATGGTTAGTTTTGCTTGGCTGTTACTCCTCTGAACTTTTCCATCTGCATATTCTTAAATATCTTCCGGGCCAAATAGCTGCAGCATAATTTTATGTTTATCACCATCTACTTATATCTACCCCACAAGCTTCCCCCACTCCCCCCCACCCTCCCCCGTTTTCTCTCATCTTGCTGAACTAAAACCCATGTGTAGCTCCCACTTTTCTCAGAACGAACTGGAGCTGTCCACACTCTACGTCGTAGTGTCTACAGAAACCTACTAGTACACTAACCATAGACTCTGTAAATGCGATTCCTTCTCTTTTTCTCTGAAAGGGAGCGTTTGTAATGTTGGGGAACTGGACACCGGATAATAATTTCGTTTTTTTCTTCCTCGTTTGCTCCCCCACTCTTCCGGTCAAGCCGCATGCATCAGCCTTTCGTCAAACATCTTGTCTGCAGAATTCTGACTTGTGTTGAGGGGTATCAGACTAATTTAACTCGCAGCTTGTATCGGCACCGGCACCGGCTGATTCGACGGTGTTGGGGATTTAGATGTGTTCGTAGGTGAAGACGCTAACGGTTCCCTCAACGTGAGGACCTTGCCAGCTAACTAGTACGTGGGCTTGCTGTTGCTCTTCAGATGGCCTGGCCGGCCAACCCGGTAGAATCTTGTGATGCGAAATTGTCGTCGGCGGGAGCTAACCCTGCTTGCCACTGTCCAAAGACTGATTTTTTACCTATTCAAATCCGTTGCTCATCCCTCCCGCGCGCTCATAAAGCTTTTAATTATTTATCCCAACAAAAACCGGTAAGGCAGTAACTTCGCCACACTCGGTTATGCTCTGTTACGTTTATATATGTTAACGGGTCTACGACTACAGTAACAAGGTCAGCACCCCGACCTGCCCATCCTTCCTTGGTCCACCCCAAAACTATGAAAACAGCTGCTTGCTATCAGTACTCCCCTTCTTTTTCCGTGTAGCGGGGTGTAGGATCGATCTGTTGTTTCCCTCCGCCATTCATAACGGTTAATACCTACACCCACTGTTCATAGCAACAGAAAGATATCGGATTGCTGTTATTGCTGCTGCTTCTGCTGCTGTTATACCTTTCCCTGCACGCAACAGGGCTGCAGCTCGATCCTGCCGGTCGCCGTACCTGCCTTTCTTCGCTCCCAATTCACCTATACGCTCTTTTTTTTTACAACAATGCGTGTCTCACCTGAGTCGAGTCGTCGATCAACCGACCACCCACAGTTTGCTTTCAAAGTGCCGGCCGGCGACTGCTCCTCCCCTTTCGGTTCTTTCCACTTCCCCTTCCTCTACGCTGCACTCCTTCCGACCATGCACTCTTCTAGCCCCTGTTTGGTTACTGATCGACATTACGGACCTCCGGATTAGTCCATATATCCCGATTGGTATATGGGGAGTGGACCTCCGCATTAGTGCATATATCCGGATTAGTATATGTGGAGGGGAGTTGATCCTGTTTTTATTTGTCAACCAAATTTATTAAATTGGACTGGCCTCCTAAGTTGTGTTTTTCAGTCCAACACATAAAACAAAATAACACAAAGGACATAGTCAAATTTGGATTGAGATCTTAGAATCCTACCCATAGCATGACTGAGTTGATCCGAATTAGAGGACTATGAAATCCAAAACGACCCCGTCATTCTAACTTTTGCCAAATAAAAAAGACTAGATCCTTACATAACACAAAAAGACACTTGCTGATCCGAATCATGTCCCGAACCAAACAACGCCCTAGTGTTCCGTGTGGACGGAACGAGACGCAACAACAAGAGCCTTCAATTCGATTGGAGCGCTAGCTAGTACATATCTTATCCCGTATAGCCAGGGTGCACAGTGGTACATCGCCAGATGCATGGAACTATGCAAATGGGTTATTAGGTAGATAAAAGGGGAGTTAAGATTTGGGTAAGCTCACACCCTTCACGCGCAGGCAAACCAGCCCCCAAACCGCCCCCACGTGGCAGATGGGGATTGTATTTTTTTTTATAATTATGCAATAGGCAAATAAATTTGTTTTGCTTATAACTTTTGAAATGTAATGATTTTTTTAACGAAACAAAACTGTTGGTTTCGTTACGAAAAATGCAATCTAACAAGCATAATATTGACATATTTTGGAGAAAAAATACAAAAATGATATATATAGGTTAATTGACAACCAACTATGGTGCCCATAAATGGTTATTGACACCCAAAAATGGTTAGTTGACGTCTAAAATGGTTCATTGACACCCAGAAGTATAAAGATGATGCCCAAATAAGCCATTGACAACTAAAACAACTATTTAATCATTTTGGGTACTATTTAGCCATTTTTGGATGCTATGGCATCCATAAATGGTTATTGACACCAAAAAATGGTTAATTGACACCCAAAGTATAAATCTGACGCCCAGATAAAGTAATTGACGCCCAAAATGATTTATTGACACTCAAAAGTTTAAAATGACGCCCAAATGAGGCATGTTTGGATGCTATGATGCCCATAAATGGGTATTGACACCTAAAAATGGTTAATTGACGCCCAAATGGTTCATTGACACCCAAAGTATAAAGATGACACCCAAATAAGGTAATTGACGCCGAAAATAGTTCATTGACACCCAGAAGTTTAAAATGACGTCCAAATAAGGTATCGACAACTAAAACAACATAACGACACCCAAATAGATATGTTTGACACCTAAGAACCACTTAATGACGCCGAAAATGGTTTATTGACACCTAAAATTATAACGACGCCACGCCCAAAATGGTTCATTAGCATCCATAATAACCTATTCATATCATATATATATATATTTTAAAAATATCAATAATAATGTTGTTGGAATGTATTTTTCATAAAGAATTTAATGATTTTTGTTTCGTCAAAAAATTCATCATGGTTCAAAAGTTATAAGCAAAACAAATTTATTTATCAATTACACAACCTCTACCTACCCATCCAATTAAATCCCGCCACGTCATCATCCAAAATCTATTTTTCCTCCCACAAAACCACCCCAGCCACCGTGTGTGATGTGTTTGACAGAGGGGTGCGCGTGACCCAAACATTTTCCATAAAAGAGACTGAAACACTGCCATGTAAGCGGTAGTTGGCTAGCAGATTTGTTGACAATGAATAGACACAGCTGGAAGGATTTCCATCCTGCATCATGCCGACAATGATCATTTAGTTCACCCACTACTTGTATCCGGTAAATCAAGGCAAAGACAAACACGTCAAACAATTTCACTGCTAAATCCAAGCTCACTGGAATGCATAAGATAAACTAACCTAGAACAATGTACAAAACATCTTAAATTAGGTACAACGATCCATACATGATAATTACCAAACATTATAAGACCATGGAACGAATGAACATATGCTTAGTTAGGATGAAAAACTTGAATATGATGGTGGAATACGCTTATAGGAATTGAAGATATCAATATAGGTTTTGGAGGAATGAAGATAGGATATCTATAAATAGATCAACTATAGCAATTGTGAATCTTGACAACCCAAATGGGAAAAAGAGTTTCTCAACTGTCCCAATTATCCAGATGTAGTAAATACCAAACATCAATACCCAATGTACTAATTATAACAAAAATGACTAGAGCAACCACTCCCATAACCTCATAGGATTTGCTGTACCTCATTTGGCAAGGAGCACGCTGCACGCTACTTGGATTAATGCCGTGTGTAAGTAACGTAAGTAATTATCCAGATTCAATCACATTATCCTTAATATGTTTGGTATGTCAAAAAAAATTGACAAGCCTAGATAGGAACTGATGTAGCTAAGCAACCACACGATCTTTATCATGCAAATGACAGCTGATCTAGATGACAAAAAAACGTGACAGAGTGTACGACAAACAAAAAGTGTATATAAACTATATCCTAATGACGCACTGTAATGACTAGAGCCCCGACAACCCCACCTAGATACATCCCTATATGTGCCTGGGCAGATTAGCAATGATGCACATAAGTATATACATATATGAATGAATTAACATATGAGTTGAAAGAATAAAGAAAACATGACCAAAACCACCAATTGGTAAAATGCATGATTTACACAAGTTGAATTATGCACGCTATGTCCGTAAAAACGTTTATATGTCGAGAGATATGGCGACAATCACAAACTTAAGTTGTCTCGGCAATCCACATTGTGTACATACCAAATGAGATTACACTCAAGTCTAGGATGAGTTAATCTAATTACCTTGACTAAATCTGCCTATGCATTACGAATGCAATCTACATCCATTGAATATGCATGTTTACCCCCAATAAAATTAGATAGTCTAAATGTAGGAGGAAATGAAGAAACTTGACTATGCAAATGGGAAAGAAAATATTAGAACCTAATTTAATGATGCACATGTAGTACATACCAAGAAAAACACATTCAAATTCAGGATGAATGTATAAAAACACATGAAATAATCCACTACTACAAAACTTATGCCATCTACACTATTTCTATCACAGATCATAGGTATTGATACCAAATCAGACACATATGTATTCATTAACGAACAAGTATACTGGACAAATCCACCTCGAGAGTGATTCATGGGCATTATTTGATATTCATAGTTAACTCTCAAATACGATAGTGGTGTTATGTTTCTTCATCCTGAAGTCACTACAATGGTGATGATGATGATCATCATACTCTGACACTGCCTAATGTGATCTCAAAAAAGGTCGCCATAAAGGTAGTGATTGAGTGTGATGAGAATTATGCTATGCATTATGAGTGGTGTAGAAGAAATTTGAACTTGGAATGCACGTAACGAGGATTTGGTGTCCATGCTTCTAGCTCAATCTTGTTATATGTGACAAAAGGATTATACAACATGGTAACACTAGTCATTGATGGTCTAGTCTTGTCCGACTAATCTTACTACTTGGATAGCAATGGTGTGTATATAGACACCGCTTAGTGCTTATGCCTCTTATTATTAATTAGTGAAACTATCGCCTATGTATTATGGTGGCTACAAGGTCAGACACAGAGATAGCCGGAAGAAATGATAACTTGAAATTGTAATTGTTACAAATATATAGTGATCCGAAAGAAAGTTTCAAGGAATTAGAATTCGCCATGGATTTAGAACTTGGATTGCTTTAATAAGTCATGGATGCACTTCTCAAGGAAAGAGGTAATTCAACCTCACACAAGGACTTATTATGCAACTCGTCATGCTAAATGAGATCATTCCAAATCAAAATGCCGATCAAACACTTATTGATCACATTACCAAAAAAGTGTAGAATTACCAAACATGTTAAAGGAAGCATTTGCACATAGGTCCAACACCATATATATATTTATGTATTTATATATATGTATGTATATATATGTGTATATATATATATATATATATATATATATATATATATATATATATATATATATATATATATATATATATATATATATATATATAGAGAGAGAGAGAGAGAGAGAGTCATGCTAGAATACACTCGAGTGTACAGATCACGTCATACACCCCAATGGTGTTTGCCTATCTAGACCATATTTTTCCAAAATCTAATCCATTGATCTTCATGGTTACAATAATAATATGTCACATACAAAATTTGAACTCATTTGGATGAGTATAACTCACTCATCCAATTAAGGACAATAAAATCGATGCACAAAACTAATTTGAAATACATGATTTTTGCCTCCTTTAGATGCATGATCAATAAGTGTCCAAATGAGCTAAAATTTAATATATAGTATGTTCTTATGATAATTAAGAAGATCAATGGTTTACATTTTTCAAAAATTTATTGCATCTTCAAAAATGACTGAGGTGTACGGTGCCTTCGGTACACTCGAGTGTACACTAGACTGATTCTCTCTATCTATCTCTATCTCTCTCCTCTCTCTCTCTCTCTCTCTCTCTCTCTCTCTCTCTATATATATATATATATATATATATATATATATGACTATATGAATTGTGTACCTGAGTACATGTATCTTATGTGTACCCATATTCATTTACGATGATTGCTCAACTCTTTAGAATAATCTAACCTTATGGATGTGTTGCATACCCCTTAGATAACACATATATACAATATCACGTCAATCTTTCATTCATAGATCATCTAGTTAAAGAAAATGTATTTTTTCTTATCAACGGTAAGTTTCTGAAATTGAAGGAATCGTCGAATGACATATTGTTATATCGAATGATATTAATGTAATATGGTTGTGATATTTTAAACACATCTAATCTAAACAATTTTGACTGAATCCATATGGTTGGATTTGATAACGAATTCCATATATACCATTTTAATGATAGGTACACACAAGTTGCATGTACCGGTCGGTACACACTTCCTAAACCCTATATATGTATATATATGTATGTATATATATATATTGATAAAGGGCGCCTGCCTTTTTATTAAGTAATCAAATCTTCTGCAACAAGTACAAGGATCCGATCCTCAAAACCCTCCCCTACGCAGTGAGGGTTAATAAAAAGACAGGTAGAAGAGGCTAAGGCGTGAGCTACTCTATTGCCTTGCCTTCTAACAAAATAGAAATTAAAAGAAAGGAAACTAAGGGAAAGATCGATAATGTCCCGGATGATGATGTCTTCATAACCTCGTCCACCATACCCCTTCTTTATCGCCTCTACCAGAAGAAAGCAGTCAGTCTCCACCACCACATCCATAAGACCCTTCCTGAGCGCCAACTGCATGCCATTAAGAACAGACATACCCTCCACACTAAGCACTGAGTACGGCTGCTCTAGACAGCATTGTAACGTCCACAAAAGCTATTCATGCTCGTCCCTAATGGCTGCGACACATCCACTTTCACCCGATGTGGTGAAATACGCATCCGTGTTGATTTTCACACTGCCCAGTGGTGGCCGGTGCCAAGAGACTGTTCCAGGGGCTGAAGCCTGCATAGTTGGATGGCTCACTGCTGTGTGGTATATTGCATGCTCCTTCACGAGGTTGATGAAGCTCGCTGCTAGACCCGGGCGAAAAGGTGGACGTTCGACAAAAATAAATTTGTTTCTAGCTGCCCACGTCACCCAAAGAAGTGTGCCCCCTCATCCTTGCACATGTTGTCCTCCTCATCCATAAGGCTGCTCACAAAGCTTCCCACGTCATGTATGTTTAGTTTCCCCAGCCAGTCAAAGTCACATGTGGACCATATCTTCCTCGCCAAGTCACAGTGAAGCAACACATGTGAAGTATCCTCCCACTGTCCGTAATGGTGGCAACTATCATCTTGTGTCACCTGCTTTCTCTGCAGCTCCGCCTTGGTGGGCAGTATATTCCTAAGTGCTCTCCAAATAAAGTGCTTCAACTTTGGTGGCCATCCCTGTTTCCATAGTTTTTTCCACATCTCCCCGTCAACTCCATCCACCAAATCAACGCCTGCTCTAATAAAGGAATATGCACTACAAACTAAAAAAAACCATTACTCTCTGTCTCCCAATAAAGATTGTCATCTACACTCCACTGGGACAGTGGGATGTTGAGGATGATCCAGGCAATGTGGTTAGGAAAACAAGTCTCCACCGCCTCCCTACGCCACTATTTCATCTCACTGCTAATCAAATCACTCACCCATCTATACTCCATCAGGCCGTTTACTAAGTACATGTGCATTGTACCTCCGAGATGAGGAATCCACCTATCCCTATAAATATGAATCCCTTTCCCATCCCCCACCTGCCATATAAAACCATTCTTTACTAGCTGTAAAGCTCGCCATATGCTCCTCCATGTATAGCTGAGATTTCCCCCCAATTCGACATGCAAGATAGACGAGGACTTGTAATATTTTGTCTTTAAAATCCGGGCAGCAAGAGACTCCCCATGTACCGCCAACCTCCACCCTTGTTTTGCCAGCAGCGCCTGGTTGAAAGCCTTCATGTCTCTAAATCCATCCCTCTACTTTCTTTGGGCCTGCACAACCTTTCCCAACTCATCCAGTGGATCTTCCTCTCCCCTTCCTTGGACCCCCACCAAAACCTTGCCATCATTTTCTGGATCTCATCAATAAGGCCGTATGGGATTTTAAAGATGCTCATAAGATACGTAGGGATAGCTTGGATGACTGCCTTAATCAACACCTCCTTGCCTGGCTTGGATAGGAACTGTTCTTTCCACCCCTACAATTTTTTCCACACTTTATCTTTTATAGCAGCAAAAACAACTTTCTTAGACCTCCCAACCACCGTAGGGAGTCCAAGATACTTCTCGTGTTTGTCTACCTCCCTTACTTGCAGTCGGTTCTTGATCAACTCACGCCTTTCGTCTGTGACATTCACACTGAAGGATACCTCTTTCTTCTCATAATTAATTTTCTACCTGGATGCCCTCTCGTATTATCTAAAAATGTCAGCTAAAGCGGAGCATTCTTCTAAGGTAGCCCTTGTGAACACAATTCTATCGTATGCGAAAAAGAGGTGAGTAACACGTGGTGCCTGTCACGACTGTATCACGAAAACATGATTAACTAATGCGGAAGCGTTCATCAAGCAGCGAATTAGAGAAAATCACTAAAAATTAAAACTTTTTGCAAAGAGATCCACACATAGTAAATCGTTTTCTTCAAGAGCCAAAGTATAGCACATTTACTTTTTGGATCAAAGGTACATATCATGCATCATCTCTTTCTGAGAATTACAAGCATCAGCTGACTTGTTAAGCTAAACACAAGTAGTATAAAATCTTGAGACACTGATCCAAAATCTCGAAAGCACTAACTACTACTCCGAGGACCTGAGAGTACAGAGACGACACATATGACTCTATATACAACTATACATGTTCATGACAGTCAATGTCTCCACTTGAGACTTCACTGTTGTCCCTGCTGCTACTGCTGTTCTTCACCTACTGAAGGATTCCTGTCTCCTCGTCTGCGACCACCTAAAAATGTAGTTTCCACGGGGGTGAGACAATTGTAAATTTCCCCAGCGAGAGATATAACTCTCTGCCAGTAACATTATTATTGCATCTTAAGAAGATAAATATGAACAAAGGAATCATATTTGTTTGGCAGCAGATATTTTAATGTCTAACATATTAGAACATTATTCTATATCAGAAGCAATGCAACTATAACTTGATAGAATCAACATGTCACTTATCCTTTAATGAGTATGAAAAACATGTATAACATCTATTCAAACTACATAATCATTACCACTGCATTAACTCTCTTCAAGCTTAGATCATATATCTAAAGCCTGGCATTATCATTGTGGAGTCATGGCCCATAGCCATACTCTTTTCACAAGGTGTTGGGATCTTAATCCCTCAATTCACCACTGGGAATTTCTCATCTTTTCACAATTTCAATACCATAACCATGTGATTCTGGGTATTTAAACCCTTAGCTCATCACCTGAGCATTGTTACCACATTCTCAAGTAACTAACACTTTTAGGTCATCTGACCAAGATAGGTATGATACTTGTTACACAAGCATCCATCATGACACTTGAGGTCCATTAACTCTCTTGTTACCTCTTACCAGGCACAAGGTATATTATGGCACACAAGGCCCAATAAACAAATTCAAACTAAGAACACATCATAGCTCATACCTGGCTATGCTCATCATCTCATGATACCTGCATGGTTAGCACATATGATAGCAATACATCAATTATCTATCAACACCATGCAAAACAAATGAATTATTATTTCAAGGGTATCACCTACTATCTCCCTTCTTTAGAATAGGGATTGCATATAGTATCACCCTTCATTAGGGTTTTATACCACATTGCCCATAATTAGGGTTTACTAATCATTTCCAATTAGGGTTTCTCATAAAATCACCCTCAATTAGGGTTTCACATGGATACACCCTCAGTTAGGGTTTCACATGGATACACCCTCAGTTAGGGTTTCACATGGATACACCCTCAACTAAGGTTTACTATTCATCCTAATTAGTGATTTCACATGTAGACCACTTCTTATTAGGGTTATACATGGAATCGGTCTCAATTAGGGTTTACATCATGTATTGGATCCATGCATTTGTTATGAATTATTGATTAGCATCATTAAGGGTATCTCTCACCTAATTACATTAGGTTTCCAAAAAGGTTTGATCAATCGGACCTTCAATAACATGGGGTATCCAATTGAATTAGGGTTTCCAATGTTGATTCCTTCAATCATTGAATTCATGGAACCAATCATCAATTGGACCTATACTCATACTTCAATTGAGTTTAATAGGTCAACCTTAAACTGATTTGACCCTCAATTGACCCTCAATTGATCATCAATTAGGGTTTGATTCAATTGAATTAGGGTTTGGAATCGAAGATCCAACAACACTCATCAATGCAAGATTGGTTACTTTGAAACTATTGAACCATTATCAAAATTGGGTATGACCTGACCCCAAACGGTCTTGAGGTCGTTTGAATGACCTCCAAACGGTCTTGAGACCGTTTGCCCATCATATCACTCAAATCCAAGCCATCCAATTAAGGTTTGGATCATTGGATTGATCGCCAAATCAACATTGCATTGTATATCAACCTGGTTCCTTTAGACCTTTAAACACCTAACCATACTCAACCCTAGACCTCCAAACGGTCTTGGGTGACCCAAAAACGGTCTTGAGACCGTTTGGATGAGCTCCAAACGGTCTTGAGACCGTTTGGCCCATCCATCCTTTGGATTCTAGTGAAAACTCATCAAGGATTGGTCTATCGAGTTGATCAACCATTCAGCACTTAATTGCAATATGATTGGTACCTTTGGACCTTCAATTGATCAACTATACTTGACTCCAGACCTCCAAACGGTCTTGGGGTGACCCCCAAACGGTCTTGAGACCGTTTGGGCTAATCAACCCAAAATCTCAAATTAACTCATTGGAATTTCAGCACTAATTCCAATTAGGATTTGCCTAATTGAATAGCCTTCAACTCATGATTCCTTGGGAGTTAATCCCTCAAATTTGGTGAGTCATTAGACCACATCATTAGGAACAGTAATCCAAAACGTTCAACGCTTGGTCAATGCACTCAAACGGTCTTGAGACCGTTTTCCCAAAAAGTTCAATTAAAACAGATTGATAATCAGCACTTAATCCAATTAGGTTTCCCTAATTGATTAGACTTCAAATCACAATTACTTGGGAGTTAATCCCTCAAATTTGGATGGTCATCAACCAACGTAATTATGAACGGAATACCAAATGGTCAATTCTTGGTCAACTCACTCAAACGGTTTTGAAACGGTTTGCCCAAATAGGTCAAGTTAATCAGGTTGAAAATCATCATTTAATTCAATTCAATTTGCCTAATTGATTGGCCTTCAAACTACGATTCCTTTGGAGTTAACGCCTAACATTTGGTGGGTCATTAGCCTAAATAATTAGGAACAAAATTCCCTAACGGTCAACTCTTGGTCAACCATCTCAAATGGTTTTGAAACCGTTTTCTCCCAAACGGTTTCAAACCGTTTGCCCTTAAACGGTTTGCTGAAACCGTATAGCCAATCAAATTAAAATGATTTGGAGTAGCTATCAAAACCGTTTGGCTTGGTACTTTTATTTGGATAAGCATCTAGGATGATGTAATCATCCCCTTCCTTCGAACAACCAAGAACAGCGACCATTCTTGATGGAAATTGCAGCAAGAAACAAGAGTGCATCAAATTGAAGAAATCAATCAACAAAGCATAGAGAATTGATGCAATAGCAATGTTTAAGGGTTTAAGTTATAAAACCCGCCTCCAATTGAGCTCCAAAGCTCCAAGATAACGCCATTAATGGTGGATGAAGCTCTTACAACTCCCCTTAGGCTCGTCCTCAAGCTTTTGGATGAAAAAGTTGGCTAGGGTTGAAGAGGAGATCGAAATAAGAAGGAATCCATAATTTATTTTCGATTTCCACCATGAAATCAAGGAGAACGAAGGTCAAGGTCTTACCCACAGGTTGGGGACGTGCTCCCTGATCCTCCCTAGCTCCTTGGTCAGTTTGTCAAGCAAGGGGAAGAAGAAAATCCAAAAAAGGCCTTGGTTTGGGCTTAGAAATGGCACTTTTATAAGGAAATTGATGAGAGAGAAAATGCATTATTAAAATGCATTTTAATTCCAAAAACAGTACCACCTCTTCCTCCTTGGTTTTCTTGCACACAAAGGCATCTCAAACCACCGAAATCCATTCCATTATCCATGGATTACAGGAAAAGAAAATAAGCACCTTAATCTATTATAATATTAATATATCTTTTTGAGTGGAAATTCTTTTCCTTATAATAAGGTGAGTGGAATTTCACCTACTTAGGATATTTTCGTTCCTTATATTGGAAAAGGAACGTCCATCCTTATTCAAAATCAACCAATAACATTTTGGTTGAAGGCCCTTTAATTAATACATTCATTTTTGCCCTAAATTGAATTAGGGTTTCACTTAAGATTAAATCTTGATTATTTTAATATCAGGATTTTCTCTCCTCCAACTTAATTCAAATGAGATGCCCATCTCATTTTATTTGCTCTAAATGATGCCAAGAAAGATTAGGGACCTTATTGAAGTGGTAATTTGCATATTGAACCCTAGGTTTTGGATAAATTGCACTTTACACCAAAATTGGGTTTTAATGCACAACATTTTCCAACAAGCTCTATCTTGGTGTCCAGACTTGTAGAAACCTTACCAATACATCATATTCATTCTTATGATGTCACAACATCAGAGGAACATCTTATCATGCACCATTTGCAATTTAACCCCTCCAATTTGGGCAATTTGCACTTTAGTCCAAAATAAGCAAACATTGCTTCAACATTGTCCAAACAGGACCAAAATTGAAACATAAGTTTCTCATGAGCCCTAATTACTTTTCCCAAGGTAAGATTAAGAATCTACTCATCCTTATTAGGAAAAACATCTAGGTTTAATTCATAACCCAGGTCAGGGATGTTACAAATTATAAACCCCTAACAAGGATTTCGTCCTCGAAATCCCAGGAAAAGGAGGGACAAATTATTCATTAATCATGCCCTCAAGTCTCCACATATCATCTTAATATCATGGAGATATCATGAACTCTGTGATTCCATACAAAGCTCCTTTCATTAATTCAACCTCATCAATGTTTACGCAGAACATAAACCCCTAACATATGATGTTCATATTATTGAAAGGAAAAAGCATAAAAGAACATACATCTATCATTATCCAAAAAAAAAAATTCACCAAAAGAGAAACATATATATCTAACAGAAATAGATCATTCAACAATCTTTCATTTGTTGTTGAAAATATCCACATAGCATGTTCACTAAGTTTGTTGAGAATATCCACATAGCATGTTCACTAAGTTTGTTGAGAATATCCACATAGCATATTCACTAAGTTTGTTGAGAATATCCACATAGCATGTTCACTAAGTTTGTTGAGAATATCCACATAGAATGTTCACTAAGTTTGTTGAGAATATCCACATAGAATGTTCACTAAGTTTGTTGTTGGGGATGTCACATAGCTTTCCCTCTTTTGTATAGGGTTGGAATTGCACAAAGCATCTTCCTTTATTGGAATTGCACAAAGTATCTTCCTTTATTGATTCCATATTTCTTATTTCATGATACTCATTTGATTGTATCAGAATGACTGCTTGATCAGGGCAATCAAAAAGATATCAATCTAATGAGTTCCATACTTGCCTTATCTTCAATAACCATATACCTGGCCAGGGTATATAAGTATTAAGATTAGGTAGTATGCACTTTATTTACTATCATATTCCTCACTTTTCATGCCATTATACATACAGGATTTTCCATTCCTAGATTTCTTCCAGGCATCATTTTCTAAATCTCATCTTTTGACATACAGATAAGGGAGATTATAAAACATTTTAAGGAACATTGAGTAAGATATAAGTTCTCATCTCCCTTGTGTCCTTATAGGACTGGTCAAAAGAATTCAAAAACATATATTATCATATCTTTAACACATAGAAGCATGAAATGAAGTATCAAAACAAAACTATTTCATCTGACCTGTCTAGGATGTCTGTCCACGTCCTCTATTGATATTAGAAAATGGCCTCCTTTGTGAGCCATATTGACTCTACCCCTGATGTTGAGTCATTCTCGAATTCCTGTCTGGACAATCCTTTTCCAGATGTCCTGGTCATCTACATAGGTAACATGTCTTGGGTAGAAAATGTCTGTGAGATCCAGTCACCGATGTTGTTGCTATGTCGGAGGCTTTACTTGGGACATTACTATGATCCCTATCCCTACTCGACATCCATTGTGTCTGAGTATGGAATCTCGATAATGCTGTCGATGCAGAAAATCTTGGCTTCTTAAAACTTTCAAACCTTTGTCCTTGAGACTGGGTGTACACTTTCTTGCCACTAGTATGTCGTTTCTCGATTTCAGACCTCTCTATCCTCCTTACCGACTCTACAAAAGTGGCAAACCTCTCCCTGTTCTCTAAAGTAGACACAGGAGTGGTTAGTTCAGCGTTCAATCCCTTCTCAAAATGTCGAATTCTTTCTTCATCACTAACAGCCATTTGCGGACAAAACCGCAATAACTCCATGAACTTAGCTTCATATTCGCTAATGTTCATTTGTCCTTATTCAATCCTCTCAAATTGAGATATCTTCTCATCTAGATAAGTCTTAGGGAAGTATCTACTGACAAACTCCCGTCAAAAAACCTCCCATCCAATTTCTTCACCTGGTCTCTTATCTTCCTCTATCATCCACCAATGACCAGCACTTCCTTTTAATAGGTATACAGCATGTCTTACTTTTTCAGCTTCAGGAATATCAAGGATCCTAAAAGCCTTTTCCAGCTCTATCAACCACATATCAGCATCTGATGGGTCAGATGTACCAGCATAATCTATGGCTCCAACCCGGCGAAGTCTCTCAAAAGTCTTGCCGGCTCCATAACCCTCATAATGGGTTGGTACCCTAGGTGCGGGTGGTGGCATCCTGTCTGCCATATGTGTCATGGCTGTCAGGAATTTCTCAAATAAAGCATGAAGGGCTGGATTTTCTATCACAACTGGGTCAATCTGAGGTTGTTCAGGTGCAAGCCTTTCCCTATCCTGGTCTCTTACACCTCCTCTTGGTGCAGTAGTGCTGCCCTCAGCAGCATGTTCTTCATGTTGTCCAGACATCTTCAAGTTCTTCTTCTCCTATGTGAGCAGAAGATACTATCAGATAAATTGGAAAACACTTAGAACAGACTCTACAACCTTAGTCCTATGTCTCTGTAGACTCAGTGAATCTAGAGCTTTGATACCACTAAATTGTCACGACCATCTCGCGAAAACATGATTAACTAATGCGGAAGCGTTCATCAAGCAGCGGATTAGCGAAAATCACTAAAAATTAAAACTTTTTGCAAAGAGATCCACACATAGTAAATCTTTTTCTTCAAGAGCCAAAGTATAACACATTTACTTTTTGGATCAAAGGTACATATCATGCATCATCTCTTTCTGAGAATTACAAGCATCAGCTGACTTGTTAAGCTAAACACAGGTAGTATAAAATCTCGAGACACTGATCCAAAATCTCGAAAGCACTAACTACTACTCCAAGGACCTGAGAGTACAGAGACGACACATAGGACTCTATATACAACTATACATGTTCATGACAGTCAATGTCTCCACCTGAGACTTCACTGATGTCCCTGCTGCTACTGCTGTTCTTCACCTACTGAAGGATTCCTGTCTCCTCGTCCGCGACCACCTAAAAATGTAGTTCCCACGGGGGTGAGACAATTGTAAATTTCCCCAGCGAGAGATATAACTCTCCGCCAGTAACATTATTATTGCATCTTAAGAAGATAAATATGAACAAAGGAATCATATTTATTTGACAGCAGATATTTTAATGTCTAACAGATTAGAACATTATTCTATATCAGAAGCAATGCAACTATAACTTGATAGAATCAACATGTCACTTATCCTTTAATGAGTATGAAAAACATGTATAACATCTATTCAAACTACGGAATCATTACCACTGCATTAACTCTCTTCAAGCTTAGATCATATATCTAAAGCCTGGCATTATCATTGTGGAGTCATGGCCCATAGCCATACTCTTTTCACAAGGTGTTGGGATCTTAATCCCTCAATTCACCACTGGGAATTTCTCATCTTTTCACAATTTCAATACCATAACCATGTGATTCTGGGTATTTAAACCCTTAGCTCATCACCTGAGCATTATTACCACATTCTCAAGTAACTAACACTTTTAGGTCATCTGACCAAGATAGGTATGATACTTGTTACACAAGCATCCATCATGACACTTGAGGTCCATTAACTCTCTTGTTACCTCTTACCAGGCACAAGGTATATTATGGCACACAAGGCCCAATAAACAAATTCAAACTAAGAACACATCATAGCTCATACCTGGCTATGCTCATCATCTCATGATACCTGCATGGTTAGCACATATGATAGCAATACATCAATTATCTATCAACACCATGAAAAAAAATGAATTTTTATTTCAAGGGTATCACCTACTATCTCCCTTCTTTAGAATAGGGATTGCATATAGTATCACCCTTCATTAGGGTTTTATACCACATTGCCCATAATTAGGGTTTACTAATCATTTCCAATTAGGGTTTCTCATAAAATCACCCTCAATTAGGGTTTCACATGGATACACCCTCAGTTAGGGTTTCACATGGATACACCCTCAGTTAGGGTTTCACATGGATACACCCTCAACTAAGGTTTACTATTCATCCTAATTAGTGATTTCACATGTAGACCACTTCTTATTAGGGTTATACATGGAATCAGTCTCAATTAGGGTTTACATCATGTATTGGATCCATGCATTTGTTATGCATTATTGATTAGCATCATTAAGGGTATCTCTCACCTAATTACATTAGGTTTCCAAAAAGGTTTGATCAATCAGACCTTCAATAACATGGGGTATCCAATTGAATTAGGGTTTCCAATGTTGATTCCTTCAATCATTGAATTCATGGAACCAATCATCAATTGGACCTATACTCATACTTCAATTGAGTTTAATAGGTCAACCTTAAACTGATTTGACCCTCAATCGACCCTCAATTGATCATCAATTAGGGTTTGATTCAATTGAATTAGGGTTTGGAATCGAAGATCCAACAACACTCATCAATGCAAGATTGGTTACTTTGAAACTATTGAACCATTATCCAAATTGGGTATGACCTGACCCCAAACGGTCTTGAGGTCGTTTGGATGACCTCCAAACGGTCTTGAGACCGTTTTCCCATCATATCACTCAAATCCAAGCCATCCAATTAAGGTTTGGATCATTGGATTGATCGCCAAATCAGCATTGCATTGTATATCAACCTGGTACCTTTAGACCTTTAAACACCTAACCATACTCAACCCTAGACCTCCAAACGGTCTTGGGTGACCACCAAACGGTCTTGAGACCGTTTGGATGAGCTCCAAACGGTCTTGAGACCGTTTGGCCCATCCATCCTTTGGATTCTAGTGAAAAATCATCAAGGATTGGTCTATCGAGTTGATCAACAATTCAGCACTTAATTGCAATATGATTGGTACCTTTGGACCTTCAATTGATCAACTATACTTGACCCCAGACCTCCAAACGGTCTTGGGGTGACCCCCAAACGGTCTTGAGACCGTTTGGGCTAATCAGCCCAAAATCTCAAATTAACGCATTGGAATTTCAGCACTAATTCCAATTAGGGTTTGCCTAATTGAATAGCCTTCAACTCATGATTCCTTGGGAGTTAATCCCTAAAATTTGGTGAGTCATTAGACCACATCATTAGGAACAGTAATCCCAAAAGTTCAACACTTTGTCAACGCACTCAAACTGTCTTGAGACCGTTTGCCCAAAAAGTTCAATTAAAACAGATTGATAATCAGCACTTAATCCAATTAGGTTTCCCTAATTGATTAGACTTCAACTCACGATTACTTGGGAGTTAATCCCTCAAATTTGGAGGGTCATCAAACAACGTAATTAAGAACAGGAATCCCAAACGGTCAACGCTTGGTGAACTCACTCAAACGGTTTTGAAACTGTTTTCCCAAACAGGTCAAGTTAATCAGGTTGAAAAGCAGCATTTAATTCAATTCGATTTGCCTAATTGATTGGCCTTCGACCTACGATTCCTTTGGAGTTAACCCCTAAAATTTGGTGGGTCATTATCCTACATAATTAGGAACAAAATTCCCAAACTTTCAATGCTTGGTCTACCATCTCAAACGGTTTTGAAACCGTTTTCTCCCAAATGGTTTCAAACTGTATGCCCTTAAATGGCTTGCTGAAACCGCATAGCCAATCAAATTAAAATGATTTGGAGTAGCTATCAAAACCGTTTGTCTTGGTAATTTTCTTTGGATAAGAATCTAGGATGATTTCATCATCCCCTTCCTTTGAAAAACCAAGAACAGCAACCGTTCTTGATGGAAATTGCAGCAAGAAACAAGAGTGCATCAAATTGAAGAAATCAATCAACAAAGCATAGAGAATTGATGCAATAGCAATGTTTAAGGGTTTAAGTTATAAAACCCGCCTCCAATTGAGCTCCAAATCTCCAAGCTCACGCCATTAATGGTGGATGAAGCTCTTACAACTCCCCTTAGGCCCGTCCTCAAGCTTTTGGATGAAAAAGTTGGCTAGGGTTGAAGAGGAGATCGAAATAAGAAGGAATCCATAATATATTTTCAATTTCCACCCTGAAATCAAGGAGAACGAAGGTCAAGGGCTTACCCACAGGTTGGGGACGTGATACCTGCTCCTCCCTAGATCCTTGGTCACTTTTTCAAGAAAGGGGAAGAAGAAAATCCGAAAAAGGCCTTGGTTTGGGCTTGGAAATGGCACTTTTATAAGGAAATTGATGAGAGAGAAAATGCATTATTAAAATGCATTTAATTCCAAAAACAGTACCACCTCTTCCTCCTTGGTTTGCTTGCACACAAAGGAATCTCAAACCACCGAAATCCCTTCCATTATCCATGGATTAAAGGAAAAGAAAATAAGCACCTTAATCTATTATAATATTAATATATCTTTTTGAGTGGAAATTCTTTTCCTTATAATAAGGTGAGTGGAATTTCACCTACTTAGGATATTTTCGTTCCTTATCTTGGAAAAGGAACGTCCATCCTTATTCAAAATCAACCAATAACATTTTGGTTGAAGGCCCTTTAATTAATACATTCATTTTTGCCCTAAATTGAATTAGGGTTTCACTTAAGATTAAATCTTGATTATTTTAATATCAAGATTCTCTCTCCTCCAACTTAATTCAAATGAGATGCCCCTCTCATTTTATTTGCTCTACATGATGCCAAGAAACATTAGGGGCCTTATTGAAGTGGTAATTTGCATATTGAACCCTAGGTTTTGGGTAAATTGCACTTTACACCAAAACTGGGTTTTAATGCACAACATTGTCCAACAAGCTCTATCTTGGTGTCCAGACTTGTAGAAACCTTACCACTACATCATATTCATTCTTATGATGTCACAACATCAGAGGAACATCTTATCATGAAAAATTTGCAATTTAACCCCTCCAATTTGGGCAATTTGCACTTTAGTCCAAAATAAGCAAACATTGCTTCAACATTGTCCAAACAGGACCAAAATTGAAACATAAGTTCCTCATGAGCCCTAATTAATTTTCCCAAGGTAAGATTAAGAATCTACTCAGCCTTATTAGGCAAAACATCTAGGTTTAATTCATAACCCAGGTCAGGGATGTTACAGTGCCCGTCTGCAAATTCTTATCCCATAGATTCTATTAACATGTGCTGCTTTTGATAGAGAAAAGGAGAGTGCATCAATGCAAAAAATAAAGAGGTAGGGAGAGAGAGGATCACCTTGGAAAAGTCCTCTTGATGAGTTTGAAGATCCCCTCCTACTGCCATTGATGATGAACTTGTGGGAGACACTGGTCACACACTCCATCACCTTGTTCCTTCATGTATTTGGCAGCCCCATTTTCCTCATAACCTTTTCCAAGAACGTCCACTCCACCCTATCATAGGCCTTGCTCATATCCAGTTTAAGAGCCATCAATCCTTCCTTTCCTTTCATCCTATGCTTCATAGTATTGAACATCTCATAGGCCACTAAAGCATTATCAGTAATCATTCTCCCACCAATGAAGGCATTTTGGTTTTCAGAAATGATCCCATTCATCAACAGTTTAATTCTATTGGCCAGGACCTTGGTGATAATTTTGTAAGAAACATTACACAGGATGATTGGGTGAAACTCGGCTATTCGAACATGGTTGTTTGTTTTTGGAATGAGGACTATATCAATATTATTGATATCTACAAGGCTTTCCTCCTCTCTCTACCACTTAACAATATATCCCATCAAGCTGTGTTTAATAACCTCCCAGAACTTTTGATAAAAAAATTGCTTTCATCCCATCAGGACCTGGAGCCTTATTTGGATGCATTTGGTTGAGTGCTTTCCATACTTCCATCTCTGTGGGAACCTTCTCTAATTCTGAACTGGACGTCTCAGGGATAACCCATGGCAAAACTTCAAGGAACTCCTCCATTCCAGCTGGATTAGTGCTCGTGAAGAGAGAATTGAAATAAGAGGAGATAATTTCATTAATAGAGTCCAGCTCCATGTGCCAACTTCCATCTTCTTTGAAGAGACCGACTATCGTGTTGCGACTTCTTATTTGACTTGCTTAATGATGAAAATACTTCGTATTCCTATCCCCATCTCTCATCTCGTTGGTTCTAGCTCTGGCTAACCAATAGCTTTCCTCCATGCACTGTAGATCTTGCAACTCATTCGCCAGCGTTTCACATTCCTGTAACATATCACTAGATGGTGGCCGGTTCTGAGCACTACACAACTTCTTTTCCGTCTTCACAATTCTCCTTTTAATGTTCCCAAACTTATCTGCCGCCCACCTGGCAAGCTTTTCAGGACAAATCTCTGTCTGTCCATTGAGGCCCAAAGCGACATTGTTGTCTCAAGCTTTCTTAACCACCTCCTTACACTCCGGTGAGGAAAGCCAGAAAGTTTCGAATCTGAACCTTTTTTTGTACCATCCATTTCCCTGTCCACGTCTTTCTGCCCACAAAAGAATCTGTCCATGGTCTGAATTGAGAATAGGAAAATTCTTAACTCTCCTGATGTTGAAGATATCACACCATTTCCTATCTGCCAAGAAACGGTCCAGCCTTTCCAGGATCATATTGTTCTCCTGCTGTCTTATCTTCCATGTGAATTTATTCCCCGTGCATCCCAGATCAATCAGCTGACATCTGTCAATTGCCTCTTTAAAGTTTTGCATCTTCCATTCGTTCCTTAGTTGTCCACCTTTCTTTTCAGCATGAGTAAGAATCTCGTTGAAGTCCCCGCCAAGCACAATAGGTCACCTAGAATGAGCACATATATCCTCCATCAGTTGCCAAGTGTGATGCCTCTCGTGGGTAGTTGGCCATCCATAAATACTAACAAAACAGAAACAGTCCAGACTGCCCTCGATCCCCACCACAGTCGAGATATAGTGATCTGAGTATGACTTCACCATAACATCATCTCCCTTCCACCACAACCCCAAAACCCCTGCTCTTCCCCTACTATCAACTCCAAAACCCTAGTTGAAACCACACTTTCTCCTTAATGCCTCTTGATCACCTCCTCTACACATAGTCTCCATGACAAAGACTAAGTCGGGAAACTCTCTCCAACACCTCCTGAGAGAGTCTACCGTACCAGGGCTGCCCAAGCCCTAGACGTTCCAACATAAAGTTTTCATGGCTCTTCGCGAGCCTGGACTTCCCCAGCGCCCACTATTGAACTGTTTTGTGGGACAACAATTGTCTCCATCCTGATTCTTTTGCCCCCAAACACCCCTTCTGTCTTTGTCACCTCCTGTGCTTCCTCAATTCCCCCTCTTCTTCTCTTTCCCCCCGCCTGGGCATGCAACCCTCCATCCCCTTCGACTTCCCCTCTCACTTGGTGATTCCCAAGTCTCATAATTCTTCTCACTATCTTCCCCTTATGCCTCCCCCCGCACCCCCTACAAGGTAGCTACTTCCTTTCTCATCGACCTCTCCCCCTCACCTAGCAAGGAGCCACCTACTCCCGAGCACATAGGTCCTTTTTCAAGAGGTCTCCCTTCCTTTCTGTTCACCTGCCCATGTGCACAGGGTGCTTCGTCACCCCTACCCTCGTCAGGGTTTTTGGTGACTCCATCAGCATCAAAACCATCCGTCGTCGGAGAGGGTTGCCGTCTCTCTACATGCCTCGATGGTCCTGTCCTCCACCCTTCATGTAGTTGTCATCACCCCATATGGTTTGTCGCTCAACTGGCTGGTACACACATGTTTCCATCGTGATTCCATCTCCCGTCTGCGTACTAGGCCTCGTTTGTCGCCATGTTGGCTCGCTCTCCTCAGTCTGTCTCACAAAGACAACGTCAAGGTTTTCCAAAGATGTCGAGTGGGTTGTCTCGCCCGTCTCCTCTGCCCTGTCATTGTGCCAGTCGTTTTTTGCCATGTCCCCCGCTTGCAACACTGTGTTCTGTAGTCCGTCTATCTGTCCTGGTCCGTGACGTAGCCGACCTCAACACATAGGTTATCTTATTGCTTCCTTTGTCTCGCCACCACTGTTCATCCTCCATCATGGTAGCCCACCTCTTCGTCGGGGATGCCTTGATGTAAGCCCCCTTCCCCATCCTCCTCCTCATCATCCCTGCAGTCCTTCTCCAAGTGCCATATCACGCCGCATAGGTAGCATAAGGTAGGGAGTCTTTCATATCAGATTTCCACCTCAACGACCCTTCCGGTTCTATCCCGTATCTTCTATTTCTGTCTAATAGGTTTGGACACATCAATCTCCACCCTAGCACGGCAGGCCGCACCCCATCCCAGGTCTCGCCGATCCACCACACACACCTTCCCGATCTTCGACGCAACCACCCTGATTGCTTCCTCTAATCGGAAGCCAAGGGGAATATTATAGAGTCGGATCCAGAATTTGCACAGGTTGATCGTCATCTCCGTCGGAACGTCATCCACCATGATGTCACTGACCACCATCAGGTGGTTATCAAAATTCCACAGACCCTCTTCGGCTACCTTCTCCTTGTCTTTCCAATGTACAAATTGGATGATATACAAAACTCACCACCCAAATTGTCTCAAATCCATATACATGATATACAAAACTCACCACCCAAACTTCAGAGTACATGGATGACTGTAGGACTTGATACTAACCACACAAACCTTCCAACACTACTAATCTTCAAACTGTGCCTCCTCGTCACACTGCGTCTGACAGCGCTACCGGTCACCTAAAAAGATGTGGCAACCCACAAGGTGAGACCCATATTCCAGCAAGAGATATAACATCAAAGTCATCTATTACTTACTAAGATTTATATAAGAAGATTATGCAGATAATATCAGAGAATTGAAAGGTTATATAACTTGCATAAAAATCAAACATAGCTATAGTCAAACATAGCTATACTCATAAGTAGAATTGATTCTTTTACCACATTATAAATCATTTGCAAATTAAAAGCAACAAAATCCTCATTCACTCTGATTTGCCAAGTAACAATAACAAATATGCTACATAAATGAATTATATATTTTGTTAAGCCCTGGGTAGTTTGAGGCGTACCAATCAAACTGCTAGCCGACCACTACAAAGTCAAAATCAACCTCATATAAGATCTAGGATGTCCAGAATTCTAAGATCTCTTCCCCTTGATCAGTATGAGAAACAACCGTAGTGGTGCATCAACCAAACTATTAAGACAACCTAGTCTGCCCTGGGTGCACATGCCACGACACTAGGAACCATGGTATAAACCCTCACATTGGAGTTATGACCGTAATTGATCTCAATCACATCCACATCCGAGACACGACCTTGACCACTCTAAAAAATTTAGGATCAAGATGACAGGGATATACCCTCCCAACACTCACATATACTCAATAGTATACAAATCTAAGCTTCTCTCAGATTACTTAGTTCACTATTCAGATGATCTTGACATCAAAATAGTTCTACAGACTCATGACACTACTTTCTTAGGGTTGTACTAGATTACTTAAGTGAATTTATGATCTTTGGACTGCATCAATCAAGTTACATATAAGCCACTAAGTAATCTTTATGAAATAAACTGTAGATTGCAACTTCGAAAGATATAAAAAGTATGGAACATGTTTCTTTCTACTCCATCATGGTATACTAACCCATCATTATCCATAAAGATGACTAAACCTCCAACTAGGGCACAAAACAAACCACAAAGTCATTTATACAAATACAATAATAACTTCTTGTAGAAACATCATTATCCTTTGAAATACTATAGAATGTATAACAATTCATAGACAAGATACCACCCAAAATTTTAGCATAAATGTCCATAAGACGTAAAATTTATGGCATTTACAAGAACTAGGCATTTATATGTCCGAATTCTAACCTAGATTATCTAATTTCAGTACTATGTTTTTGTCCAATTGTCATATCAACAACATAATAGTATATAAAAACATTATAATCTCCATAGTTTAACCACTATACAATAAAGTTCAATGTGTGTGTGGTGCCAATCACCACAAAAAGCGAGATTACTCAAAACAAAGTGTAGAACTAACACTAAACATCTAGATTACCATAAAACAAGGGAAAATTAAAATTGATTCCATATAACCATAAAAGGGAAACTTATCACAACTAAATCCACATGAAGCCACCTATATTACATATCAAGCCACAAGTTGATACATATCTCTGTTCACTTGGCCAACTTGCCACAACCTGTTACGTATGATAATATGTTCATATATACAAACCATATATGTACAACCATGGCCTACTGCCACAAACTCGTATCGATATACAATGTCTACAAAGCACCCAAAGCACCTGAGAGTAAATGGATGACACATAGGATTTCTACTACAAAATACTAGCAACATATCCAACCTTTAGCAACTACTGCTCCTCTTACTGCTCAGCCTCAACCACACAATCTCTACCTCATTGTGCATGACCAGCTAAAAGATGTGGAAACCCACGAAGTGAGACCAACATCCCGGAGAGAATTATAACTCTCCACCAACAACTATTGTTAACACATGTAAACTAAAGTAGGAAGATAACATAATTATCAGGATGAGTAGATTCAACTAAATGATATGAGTAAAGCAATTAACACTGTTTAAGTAATTTAGGCATCTACAACTGAGCAGTAGAACATCTTATACTTTTGGAAGGAATATGAAGAACATGTATAGAAATTTATTTCTCTTACCAATTTATAAATCGACTAATATGTACAAGACACAAGGCAAAGGTTCATCCAAGGTGAGGCATTTTTAACCCTAAGAAAATATACTACATGTATATATTACATCTTTTATTGTTCTATGAGGAGATGAGGTATACCACTCGTACTCCAACTGGACACTATTAAGTCGAAATCAATGCCATACAAGATCTAGTAGGATCTAGAATCCTATGATCTCCCACACCCTCAGTCAGTCTGAGTCTTCCACAATGACATATAAAGTCCAATTGCAAAATAGCCTAGTCCACCTTGCTATATAGGCACAACACTAGTAAAAATTGAGTTACGACCACATCCGCACTCCTACTGAGGTATGACCACAACCATATCCTCAAAACATATCATATATATACTAAAAAACATCATTGAGATACAACCTTGACCATTCTCCTTCTAGGGTATGACCACAGCCAATCCTGTAAAATGCATATACTCAACAGTATACGACTCCAAACTTCCATTGAGGGAGAACCGATTTCACCATCCAGGGAGTACTGACAATGAAGATGGATCTATGGCATAGGGAAACTACATGATTAGGGTTTCATTTTATTAGTTCAGATAATTGAGAATCTTTTATCATCAATCAAGTTACAATGTACAAGCCCTAAACAAATGCTACAAAGATAAAGTTATGTTGCAACGTCAGAAGATATAAAACATATGAGGTATACTGGTCACATCATCTCATGATACCACTACCATTCAAGGCCATCACATAATTCTGGGAGAACATCCCCTCTCACATCACAAGAGGATATCACCTCACTTTAGGCATTGAGCCTTTGCCAGGACATAAGACCCTATCACATTGTTCCTGCATAATATCATTATCTCATCATGCCTCATAAAGGATCATAATCATTACCCTGTGTCATTTCATATACACCTTAGCAATCACTAGTTATGATATTCATTCCACTTGCAAGGTTAGGGTTACACAAGTTGGAGAGAGAAAATATCAACTCATGCTTATTCATTCAAGCAAGCTCAACAAGTACACACTAGTATAGATATCACCTTTAGCATCGGTTAAATATGACCTTAGAAGTCAGTTCCCAAGCGACACCCAAGTGGGTGACACTAAATGTAGACACCTTAAGTGTCAGTTTTACAACCGACACCACAAAGCCGTCCCCCGATTGCAAACCCAAAAACCGCGCCAACAGGGGGACAATATGCATCGGTTAAAAGTCCATAAATGACACCAGGTTAGACCATAGGTGTCTGTTAGCAAGAAAAAATCGACACCATTAAAGGATAAATACGACGGTTAAATATTTTCACCGACGAGTTAAGTTTTTGTTGTCGGTTTATATTGTTAACTGACGTCTATGTTTTGATTTTTTTTCTTATCAGCTTACAGGCCTGCTGTCCAGCTGGATAGCAAGATGCAGAACCTGTAGTTTAGTTCTGAACTTCAAGTTTACAACATCCGTTGATTTCAGCCAACAACAAGACACAAACCTGCAAAATTGACAAGGATGGGCATCATTTTTAATATATGGAATGATTCACACACATGTATAAGAACATTTCATTATTATGATTTCATCATACACATGTAGAAACCTATAGTTTTCATTCTTCCATTTCATATTCACACACATGTAGCAACTTGTAGTTCCATTCATTTCATCTCTTTTCACATTCAGACACATACATGTAGAATTAAACATTCATGTATTCATCTTCAGATAAGACAATTTAGAAAAATTCATTCAGACATGTATATATAAGTGTGTCTTTTAAAGTTTAGCATGTCATCAAATATAGAAATAATTATGAAAATAAAGTTTAGAAATATCATTCGTTATCATTATCATTGTCATCATTGCCATCAGTATTCCAATTATAATAAAAAATTCCCACTACTTGTAAGGCTTTTGCCCATTGTTCTCTTACATCATTTAATTCTTCCATCGTATAGGGAGTATGTGCATCTAATAACTTTTCACCTGTAGTGAAGTCACTAGTTTTAAACACCTACAAAGTGAATGACGTATATATAAAATTAATAATATATAATAAGATTGATATATTTCATATTATCTAGTGAGACTATGTATAATACATGTTGTATGGTATCGATTTCCATTGCAGCATGTTTGATAATTAGGTCCATATATCACATCACGTAGTATGCACATGTCCAACCGTTGTCTTGTGAAACACACAATAAATTGAAATATATAAAATGTTAACAAATAAAAATAATCATAGTTCACATAAATAATATATATATATTAGAGTCAGGAAATTACTTTCACATTCTCCCAAAGTAATGTTTCTTTGTCTTGGCCATGTTTCCTCCAACATTTTTGAATTCTTTTAAAGCCCTACATGTTAATGTAACACATTAAATTGCATTATTAAATAATAATGTAATAATAGATGTTAGTAGATATAAAAAAATATGAAAGATTTCTCACGTGAATAATGGCCTTTTCATTGCGTGTCCATATAATGAGTCTAATTCCTTCCCCGAAGGATCTAGATAATAAAAAGTCCACGTCTTGGGGACAATAACCAGTAACTCCCAATGCCTACCACTAGAGGTAATAAAGTTAAAAAATAATAACTCAAAATCCACAATAAAAATATAATTTTCTTAAGTCCAAATTATAAGCAAAGTAAACTTACTCAACATTGAATGGAGCTATTATCACTGTCTTCTTTTTTTACCAAAAAATTTAAAAGCAACAGAGCAATATGAGGTAACTGATGAAGGGTCTTTATCTACAAAACTGATCAAAGATGGAACTAGAAATCCCACATGGGAAAATAAAAAATCTTTACAGACCGTGTGTAAGTGGCTGCAAAACATGTATTACATATGCATTAATATATAAGAAACCAGATCACCATATATAAAACAAGGTATATGGATATATAAACAAGATCTCACCATATCCATAGCTCTATCATAGATGTATTCAGCCAATCGTAATGAAACAACTTGAAAATATCTTGTATAAATATTTGGTTATCATATGATTCACCTACAACATCCACCAGAATAGAAACATTTATAGGAGAATTTGGGTCATGTTCGCCTATCCATACTGCCATACCCTTACAATTAGGACCTAACGAGTCGTATAGGTCCCTTGGAAGCCAACTAGGTACTTCACGAAGAGGTGGTGGTGGAGGCGGAGCTGTAGCGGGTTTCTTCCTTTTGACATGTATATATAATTTCAGATCAATGGACTAGCTCGTATATGCATGCTAACAAATGAACATAATGTAAATTTACCATATAATATCAATATATACGACATCTACTTCGGGCCACAATATCACTCTGCCTTCTGCTTCACCAAGCATTTCAGAATCTGGGTGAGCATATGGCAATGGATGATGCCTCCACAGGTGGAGTACAAGTCTAGGGTTCACACGAACCGTACCAACCAGAACTGGAGTGCCATGAAACATGCCCCATGGAAGGGGTGGGTAAGCCTCGACCTCTGTAATGATAAATTCTTTGCTTTTTAGACGACATGGCTTCAACCCCTACAAATTTACATAAAGTATGTTATATACATATAGACATAAACATATCATCTTGAAAAGACTAGCTACTATTTCATAAAAATACTTACAGCGGACGTGCTAGGTGGTGGGTCTACAGGATTAATACCAACCACCTCCATAGTAGGAGAAGAGCGGCATGCCACAGGTACTGTCTAAGTGGCATTCTGAGACACTTGCCACTTGCTCATTGCTTCATGGAGTCTCTTATTAAGTGATTCCTCGATTCTTCTATCAATTAACTCATCTACCTATACATGGATAAAAGAGACACTAGCTTTTGATTATTGGATTCCCTTTTGCAGTAACATTCTAAAAAAAAGAATAGGTTACCTCAACTTTTAGAAATCCTGCTTTTGGGACATGCTTGCGCTATGATGGCCCAAAGAATGCTTTGATGCCCACACCAGCGCCTACACCCCTAACACATTTGGGATGCTCTGGGTTACCAAGAGAAACTATCAATTCATCCCTTGTTCCCTCAGGGATGAACTTGCCTCGCTTCCTCTGCTTGTGAAGCTCTCGCTAATCGCCAATAGAAATTGGTGAGTAAACACAATAATCAATATTGATTGCTCGGAGAGTTGAATTTTACCATTTTTGTCATCGCCTCGGCAATTGCGGGTTTGGTTATATCTCCTTTCTTATTTTGCCTCCTAGCTATACACATAGAATGGCGAGCCAGAGGTGCGGGAGTAGTAGTAGAGGACTCCCCAATCTCTTGAGTAGCAGCATACTCAGCAGTAGCAACAACCTGTAGTCTTTGGCAAACGCCTGCATAGCTTTTTGGACCCATCGTATGGTCATGTACATTCACTGCATGCCTTGCTCTTTGAGCATCGCTGATTGCCTTATTAGTAAGCACATTGATTTGGTTAGTAACACTAAAGGTCAATCTTGAATAGGTGAATACATAAGAATGTATATTAATTAAATTGGGAGTGGCACTTAATACCTTGAGTTCATCAGTTTTTCTTTTGGCAACAAACTCCTCCCAATCATTGGGGTCCAAGTAGTTCCATTGCTCAGTGGCCGACTTCTTCCTCTTCTCAGCATCTCGTATGTAATCTTGGGTGAGATTTGTCCTATAGTTCCTTAGGACCCTCCCACAGTGCTGCATCACACATTTACGATGCAAACTTTCATCCAGTTCAAATATACTCTGCAAAATAGAATTGCTTTTCACTAGTATCCAAAAAAATAGTAATCTACAAAATAGAATTGCAAATAATAATAGCTCATGCGTAGTTCCTTCCATACTAAGTCTTTCTTCCCCTTAGGAACTTTACACCAAGATTCTACATTAGGACTACAATGGCTACGAGTAAGAACCCCAAGATATGAAATATGCGAGTTGCGGTTCACTCCAACTAGATTTCTTGCATGATCAAAATCCACAGCCAGTTTGGGTCCATTGCCCCTTTGTTGTAGTAACTTATTCATCATATTGATGCCCCTCACTTTTTCAAAAAAATTTCTTGCTCATCAAGTTCCCCAAGTTCTTTAAGGGGCACATCATCAACCTAAAATTTGACAAAAAAACACACTTACAGGATAGAACTATAAATGAACATATATATAGAAATATAAGATATATTTTAAAAACTTACATTGGCAGGCACCATATTCATATCCTCACCCTCACGGTAATCATCATCACGGTCATCATACTCATGCTCAACCATTTGAAAGGGTCATTAAAAAATCAAACATGTAACATTTAACATAACTAGTAGAAAATAAAACATTGTAAAGTTCACATTCAAAAAAATAAAAAAATAAAAAAAATAAAAAAATGCCTCTAATACTGTGATTTTTTATCAATTAACATTCCTTCAGTGTGATCTCTGTACATATACAAGTCATCGTTAGCTTCAATATTTGATGTTGGCAACCCAACTGAGAATGGACTGGATTCATCATACTTATCATATTACTCTTCTTCATCTATAGGATCTTCAATGAACAATCTTTTACCATGAAGAACAACTGACCATTTATCATTTGTAGGATCATTGATACAAAATACTTGTTTCGCCTGTGATGCCAATATGAATGGTTCACCCTTCTCGCCAATCTTTTCAAAGTTTAGTAATGTGAAACCCAATTCATCCACTATAACTCCTTTGGTGTTATCAACCCAATTACATTTAAAGAGCAGAATTCTAAAATTTACATAGTCAAACTCCCATATGTCTTCAATGACACCATAATATGAAATTTTAGCTTCATGGGACTCTTATCCTTTGCACTTGCAAAAAACAATGAAGACGCTTGAAGGGTGACCCCACTATTTTGGACGAAGCTCTTATCATCTTGATACTTTGTGTAATATGAGAACCCATTTATTTCAAACCCTTCATAAGACATAACATTCAATTTTGGTTTAAAGGCAAGACATTTGATAGTTTCAGCAAGATTATTTGGTGTTTGATATAGTTGATGTAAGACTTTATCTTCAAACCACTTAATAAATGTCTTGTTTTGCTCTTTAGCAAACCACATTGAATTGGCTCGAGGATATTGTTTCTTGATGAAATTGGTATGTTCCTCGATATAAACACTCACTTTATCGATGTTGTATAAAATATATAAGTGACCTTGTTCCAACTGCTCATGATTGATTACTTTCATCTATGATCCCAAAATTCCTTTGTTAGAATACTCCTCAATGTTCTTGTCATTAATAGGAGCGTCATTACCACTCAGAAAGTCATTGCAAAAATCCATAACCTCTCTTGCCACATAACCCTCAATAATACTCCTTTTAGGTCGATAATGGTTTCGAACATCACCTTTAAAAATGCTCATGTATATTTCCAAGGGATACATCCAATGCAAGAAAATTGGTCCCAACATTTTCACTTCCCTAGTCAAGTGGATAACAATATGTACTGTGATATCAAAGAATGAAGGAGGAAAATACATCTCAAGCCGACATAGGGTAATAACCACTTCTCTTTGCAATTTATCGAGAGTATCAGGGTCAATAACTTTGCTACACATACTGTTGAAAAAGAAATAAAGTCTGGTGATTGCAAACCTTACATGCTTCGATAATATAGATCGAATTGCCACAAACAATATTTCTTTCATTAGAGTGTGACAATCATGAGATTTAAGACCTATCATGTAACAACCATCATCAAACTAACAAAAATATTGTTACTAATTAAGCAGAATAAGCATAATAAGCGGATTAACAAAAATCAATAAAATTTAAAACCATTTTGCAAGGAGATCCTTTTCTAGAAAACTTTTATTGAAAGATCCAAAACTCATACATATCATGATTACATTTTACAACATCTCATCTTGAGGACAACATATAACAGTTGTTCTATCAAAGTACATACTAGAGAAACATAAAACCTCGAGGCATTCAAGCCAAAATCTCAGATCATTCATGAAACCAGTACGAACCAATTCCAAGGACCTGAGAGTACAGAGATGACACATATGACTTCTATCTACAAGACATGATAGAAAGTACACTCAACCTAAGCTGTCAATGCTGCCTCAGTTATTGTTCCTCCTCTGGAGAAAGATCTTCGCCACCTCGTGCATGTCCACCTAAAAAAATGCAGATCCCACAGGGTGAGACAATTGTCCTAGAGAGAGATATAACTCTCCGCCGACCATATTATTATCATAGTTTAAGCATTTATAAACTGAGCAGAGGTTCTTTTTATATTAATAGACAAAATTTAATCACTGCTTAAGTAGAATAGAGCAATATCATTTTCTAAAACATTGCAACTATATATGATAAAGCAATAATTTATCTATTCATTTTATAAGGAATATGAAGAACATGTATACCATCTATCCATTTAAGATGCAATAAGAAATGTAACATCAACCAATGATTTCTATATTCCATCCTTAAGCAAATACGCTGCACAGATGATTACATTTTACCATCACACTTATGCCCTGAGGAGATGAGATATATCGCTCATACTCCAACCGACCACTACGAAGTCAAAATCGATACCATACAAGGTCAATGGAAGAGTTGGATGCCATGACCTCTACCGTCTCGGTCAGTGCAAGACCACAAGCATGACATCTCATGTCAACTGCCACATAGCTTTCCAGGGTATACTGGAAACTTCACTATGGAGCTATAGTGGTGGTTGCACTCTCTTCGGGATTGAGAGATCTCGTGTTTTTCTACCATCAATCCTGGCATTCAAAGTCTAAGGAAGATTACACATCAATTCCTCACTGTTCGGGAGAATCACATTTCAATCCCGATTCATATGGGATGAAGGAGGATTCTACACATCAATTTCTCATTTGGTCGGGAGATTCACATCATCCCGGGATAAATAAGAAAGGTGAGACATCAATCCTTCATCCAGGCGTCAGGATATTGGCACCCATTGCCCCCACATATTCAAAAATATGCGTTCTAGGAGATCTCATGGGAAAACCTGTTTCACCATCACCAGCTGTTGACGATGATGGATCTATGTTCAGGGCACTACATGATGAGATTCTACTTGATTAATTAGGTACATTACAATATTCTTTTAGCATCAACCAAGTTTCAACCATGAATTATAACAGATGCTATAAAGGAAGGAGTGGTACTTTGAAGTTCTTTGGAACATTTTGAATGTATATCACTTGGGATCTCAGTCTGTTATCACAATATTGGGAATTCTCATCCCTACACATCATCATCATCATAATAACTGGATCTGGGTATTCAAACCCTTAGATCATCACTGAACAATGTTACCACTTATTAGGTAACTATTACCTCTAGGTGCTCAGACCAAGGTATTCATTTTACTTATTGTACAAGTATCCACATGGCTCACAAGGCCATTGTACATCTTGTCACCTCTCACTAGGCAACAACTTATTCTCACAACGCCATTACACATCTTTTCACCTCTCACTAGGAAACAACTTATTCACATGGCTCACAAGGCCATTAAATATTATACTTGTTACATAAGTATTTAACATGCCTTACAAGGCTTATGCAATAAGAGAAATACAACCTTTCCATTATTAGGGTCAGGGTTTCCCTTTATAGCCGAATAGGGTTTCAAGTTTATATTATTAATTCAAACCCTAATTTATTGGTCGACACATCTAGGAGCATACATTGATATCATAAGTGTTGAATCATACTTATTTATTCTCATCATTTATCATTAAATTATAATCAACACAAAGTATGAGTTTCTCTCTCATCCTCACCAGGATACTGATTACATCATACTTTAATAACTTGGCTTAACCCTTTTTCTCAAAGCCTATTAGCCTACACTTATCAAAGTGCACTAATCTCATTACATCTCAATGTAACAATTGACACGACACACTTCATGAGTTACTCATCTATGTATATCAGATTTAAGGTGCATCAAGGTATATCAACCTTGAGGTGCTGGATGTGATATCATGTCTTGATGTATCACTTCCATCATAACTTTTAACTTACTTAAGTTCATCAATTTATCTTGTATTAGAGCATTTCCCATCCTAATACTTTATGCACTAACTCATCACATTTATCATGTAGTGTTTTAGTCATAAGTCACACATTTGAATTATCCAACCATCATCAATGATATGGACTCATCTCGGGTTAAGGCATTGTTGATATAAGGTTGTCCATTATCAACCACTCTAGGTGTTTCACCTATCAAGGTATTAGCCACACCATTACTTTGTGTTACACTCATCACTCCTAAGAGTGTCTTACCCTCACCTTTACAAGGTGTATATGGTTGAATCATGTAATTCAAGTTGAACACATGTATTGGGTTAGGTGTATATCGATCTAAGCATCATCATATCCCTCATACCCTTACCCATTAAGGTATCAACCTTACCAGCCATAATGTGTATCAACTTCTCCCTTCATGGACGTAACATCCTCACCTCACTTGAAGATATTGGCCACACCCTACTTTAGTGTATTGGACATCACATGTTCTAGGGTATTAACCACCTTACCACTTTTGCCATCTAATGTATTGGGTTACCCACCATATCATTTTAGAGATATGTGCTCAACACCATATCATCCAAGAGGAATATGCTTAACCTAAAATCGGTTTAGATGTGTATTCTTGCTACCCAGATCACTTTAGAGGTGTATGTATGCTTACCATATCGGGCAAGAGGTGTATGGTTGCTTTACACCATATCGGACAGAGAGGTGTGTGTGTGCTTCACACCATATCGGGCAGAGAGGTGTGTGTGCGCTTCACACCATATTGGGTAGAGAGGTGTGTGTGTGCTTCACACCATATCATACAGAGAGGTGTGTGTGTGCTTCACACCGTATCGGGCCGAGAGGTGTGCGTGTTCTTCACACCATATCCAGCAGAGAGGTGTGTGCTTAACCCAATATCATTTTTGAGGTGTATTCTTGACCTCCTATCGTGCAAGAGGTGTATAATACACCACCATTTCGTGCAAGAAGGTATAAAATCATGTCCATATCATTTTAGTGGAGCAGGTGCATCACCATATCGGGTTAGAGGTGCCTGCTTGTGTGCTTGAACCCGATATCACTTTATAAAGTGATACCATCATCTTCAAGCTCTAGACCTTCATTCTAACAGTTGTAGTTCATGGAAACAGGTGTAAGAAACTACTAGAACTCATAATTTCATCAACTATTTTAGAAAATTTCGGAATTAAAAGTAGATCATTAAGTATAGCAATCTAGGTGATGAATAATAACATGATAGAGTTCAAGTTATATAACCCGCCTCAAGAACAACTTCAAAGCTCCAAGATCCAAAGCTCCACGTTCCTAAGGTTGAAGATGACTTATCAAAAGTCCAAGGATCGTTAACAACTCCTTCATATACAAGGAATCACCATGGATAAGCAATTGGTTTAGAAGAAATGAAAGGAAGATTATAACCCTAAAATCATGCTTCAATCCAAGGTTGAAGATGATCATGGCCTCACCTTAGGGTTAAGTATTGAGTTGCCTCTTCCTCCTTAGCACCTTGCATAATACCTGACTACCCTTGCATGATATGCCATCACTTGTGGCAGATATCCCCCTCACTTGTGGCCAAAAATGCCTCCACTTGGACGATATCGACTTGCTATGGCCGATATCAAAATGCTATGGCCGATATTACTTGCTATAGCCGATACCCAAGGCCTATGCATGATACCACATCAACTATGCATGAAACAATTGCTCCATGCATGATATATAAGAGCAAGGAGGTGATAGGATTCGAAAAAGTTCACTAAGGGGTGAAAGAAGGGGTATATATACTTGTTGTTCATGAAGAAGTGTGAAAATGAGGTGTCATCAATTAAAGCTACTAGGTTCCATGTGTCCATTCATGGTTGACACATGTACTTGCAAGAAGTACATATTTATCTTTCCATGAAAAATAAAAACTTGAGGATAATGCAAGGGATAAGGGTCTGCCCCCTTTGGTTATCTTCTAGGATAAGCCACTTCCACTCACATTATTATATTCACAAATTCAATGCAACCTTTTCCAAAGGAAAGCTGCAAGCCGATAACCATTGCTTTATTAAGGTGCTTAGATCGTTTTGTAAGAGTCAAAGAGTTAACAACACGATATGGGGATCTCCTCTTTGGCTCCTTGGCCTATAGGGACTCCCATTTAATCACTACAACCCGATTCATTTAATACAAGCTCAAATTAGGGTTTCCATTCAACCCCTTTCTTGGTCTTTTCATCACCAAGAATACCATCACTCATAATTGATTCAAACATGGTGTATCATTCATTATCTCTCATATAAATGATACATAGAGAAAGTAGGGACACTCTAGAGGTGGTAATATGCATATCAACCCTACATTTTGGGTAAACTACAATTTGTACCAAAATTGGTGCACAAGGTACTAACATTATTCAAACATGTTCAAACTTGGAATTTAGGCTTTCCACAAGCCACCAATTAGCATCATTATCTCTATTATGATGTTAAAACACTTAAGACATGTTCAACATGTGACATTTTGCAATATAGCTCCTCATTTTGGGTAAATTGCACTTTGGTCCAAAACAAAGGAACATTGGTCAAACAACATTCAATCAGGACCAAAATTGGAACATAAGTGTGTCACATAATAACAAAACACCTTAGAGGATTATATTAAATTTCTAAGAAACTTACTTAGCCAAAAAAAATACTGTTACCACATAACCCAGGTCAGGGTCATTACATATCAACTTCAGATCTTTCATTGATACCAATCTACAGATGTTGGATGAGTAACCCTATGGCACCTTAAAGTTTATCAATCAATTGCAAAAAGATTTCTTATCCTTTCTAGACAACGTGTAACAAGTAGGAGGTAAGTATGTTCTCTGATTGCTACTAACTACTTCTGTTAATTTTGTCCTTATTCCCATTGCACGTAGGTCTATTCTGGATTTTATCCCATCTTTAGTCTTACTTGGTATATTCAACAGAGTACCAATGACGCTATCACAAACATTTTTCTCAACGTGCATGACATCGATACAATGCTTGACTACCAAAGAACTCCAATAAGGGAGATCCCAAAATATTGACTTCTTCTTAAATAAAGATTTGTCACTCTGTGTGGCCATGGTACATTGTGATCTCTTACCAAATTCATTGACAAAGTCATTTACTCTTTTGTAAACAACCTCCCATGGTATAGGTTTAGGTGCACTCTATTCCTCATTTCATCCATTGAACGCTTTGAGCAACCTACAGTACAGATGGAATTTTGGAAGAAACCCTCGATGACCAAGATATACGGTCTTTCCACCATGTTTTAGTCGTATTGAATTAGTGTTATCTTCACATATAAGACACACTTTAGATCCTTTGACACTATATCCAAACAAATTACCATATTCTAGAAAGTCATTAACATTGCAAAACAACATAGTGTGTAAACGAAATGTCTCTCTTTGTGAAGCATCATATGTCATCACACCTTCACTCCAGAGATTATTTAAGTCATCAATCAAAGGTTCAAGATAAATGTCGATATCATTTCCAGGTTGTTTAGGGCCCAATATCAACAATGACATCATAACGTACTTATTTTTCATAGACAACCAGGGAGGAAGATTGTATATAACAAACATAACTGGCCAAGTGCTATGTTGGCTGCTCAATGTCCCGTATGGATTTATCCCATTTGTACAAAGCCCAAGTCTTAGATTCCTGACTTCTTCACCAAATTTAGGGTACAAGAAATCAATCTTCTTCCACTTTGGGGAATTAGATGCATGTCATAGGATCCCATCATTATTTTTTATTAACATTTGCATGCCACCTCAAATTCTTTGCATCTAACAGACTGGAAAACAAGCATTGGAACCATGATATTATAGGTAGATACCACATTACCTTGGTAGGAGAACCAGTTTTGGACTCCCCCGAAGTCGTCATTTTATACCTTGACACACCACATTTTAGACAATCTTTCAATTCCACACAGTCCTTTTGAAATAATACACAATCATTCGGGAATGCGTGTATCTTCTTGGCCTCCATTCCCATTGGACACAATAATTTCTTTAACTAGTATGTTGAGATTGGCAGCTCATTTCCTTAAGGAAGAATTTCTTCCGACAAAGACAACAATGACATGAAGCTTTTGTCGCTCCATCTATTGTTAGGTTTCAGCTTATACAATTTCAACACATCGCTAAGCTTTGTAAACTTAGTACAACCTGTGTATAACGGTATCTCAAAATCATGCACAATGTTTCTAAACATGGGAGGTAGATCAGTGTGCTCTACCCCACAACTATCTAGCATCCCATCAACGATGTCTACTGGAACTGGTTCATTCACATCTACATCAACGAAGGCAATTTATTCTTCCACACAAGCACTACTATCGACATCCACTGATTTTAGGTTTGAAATCTCTCCATGCCAGTGCCATTATGTATATCTTTGTACAATCCCGTTGCACATGACATGACTTTTGATTTCATCACCAATGCTGACTTTCAAGTTGTTACCGCAATGCCTACATGGATAGTAGAACCTATCTCCAGGTTGTTTCTGTTGGGTTTTAGGGGAGAGAGAGATGGCAGCAGAAACAAAAATTTTCTTCTCCCAAACCCAGAATAAAGGAATTGTGTCAACGTCTATATCGTAGGAAAGATGGTTTGTAGAGGCATACCTTGTCTCGAGGCTTACTCGGCGACGTTACCTCGTGGCTTGCACGGTCTTCACCTCCAATCTTAGACGGTGTCTGTGCAGCTCCTGGTCTCACCGGGACTGTCGGGATTGACAACTGTCCTCCGAGCGGCAGAAGTCTCCCACCTCTGAAGTAGTCCACACAGACCACCAGGAACTCCAATCTCCTTGTCCCACAAGGAATCAAAAGGAGTCGCACCCTCCTGTCAGCGTACTTGTCACCGACACACTCTCCTGCAATCAGTTGCTTTTCTGCAGTTGTCTTTCCCTTGTTGTGCCTCCCGTATCGGGTAGCACTTGCTCAGGTTCTCTCGGTTACCACAACCAGAGAGAACGACAACTTTGCAGAGCAAATGGTGTTCTGAGTTGTTGTTTGATAAGCCCCCAATACCCCTATATATAGAAGGGTCATGGGACAAGGTTCTCTACCCCGGGCAATGTGGGATTAAAGCAAGAGTAGAAGGGTTCGAGATTTTCCACAAAACAACCAACTGTGTTAGCTAAACCGATTGGTTCACACCCTGAAACGATCGTTTCAGACTCTGAGCCGATCGTTTGGGACCTGAGCTGATTGTCTGGGACCTGAGCCGATCGTATGGTGCTCTGAGATGATCGGTTCGTGGTCCTGATCCAACTCAAATTGAATTTCAAATTTGTTTCCAACTAATCAAATATTAATCCTTGTCCAAATTGAATTTGTACAAGTAAAACAAATTGTATTTGCAAAATAGTCTTCTGACTTTCCAAATGATCTCAGTTGGTCCACGAATTGATCGGTTCAACAATTGAGCCGATCGTTTCATGACACATGTTGATCGACTCGCAACTTGAGCCGACCGGTTCACCAACCTGAGCCGATCAGTTCATCCCTATGAGCCGATCGGTTGGGGCAGTAGACTGTGCAAATCAGTCAATTGCAGTTTCAATCAATCCGATACTCTAATCAATCGGTCCAACACCTTAAACACTATGATATTGAGCTATCAATTGATTGAGTGTTTAATTGAACTACTAAACTCCTTTAGTAATCAATCTAAACATCGTTTGTGGATAAACTCCTCTTCCAGGTTAAATCCTATGTGTGTGATCCTACAGGTCCATTTCATGTTGGCAGTGAAAGTCCATAACACTTATGACTTCACAAGCAAAGAGCGGTGCCTAGTCGCACATCAGTGCTACCCAAGTGAAAAGGAAAGTTGGAGAACAACTTTCAATCCTACAATCTATGTATGTTGTTGTAGTGAATGTATAATTCCTTTGTCACTGATATCCCGAATGAGCTCAAGGCATGGAACAGTCATCCTGTCAACGTTCATTCACTTTCTTCATCTCAAAGTAGATTGGAGGAGATATGTATGACATCAATATCACATACCGATTCACACATGCATGCATGCCTATCTCAATCCTACTCATCAAGTGGCCATGGATATCAAACTCCCTCAGGAGGGACAAATCCCATATCTATCACTCACCCCTCAAAAGCCCCATGTGTCAAAGCCACCCAATCATCACCTTTATAACAACCCATGTTTCAGGATTGCGTTTGATGATGTCAAAGTGTACCCAATGACATGTGTTGAGTGTAGTGATTTCAGGTCAAAGAATCACATTCACCACCATCACTGTGAGAACTGACTATGACTACCATGTCATGGTTCCATGTGTCAAACTCACGGTGGGTCTGTCCAGTACACTTGTTCTCTAACAAGTACCTATGTGTTTGGTTTGATATCTCCATATCATGACTAATGAGATTCTGTCATCAACCAACATCACAATCTAGTCTTGTGTGTCATTGCTGTCTATCTACCTTCCACAATGACATCTAACTAGGGACATAATAAGAATGTAAAAACTCTTAGCATCTGTATGATCTCATCGTTCAGGTCCTTAACCTGAAAGCATACATCATTGAGTATTGTCATTCTCTAGACATTCAATCTGTTCCATCATTATCTCATATGACTGAAGCAGAAAGAATTGTAAGCTTGCTTTTGATGTTTATCAAATCAATCTTAATGTATCCCACCTATCATCCCATGATTGTCTCTCAGGGCATACATACCAATAGACTCCCACTTGCACTGTGAGCCAATCACCATTAAATCATATTCTTCGTGATCTTCAAACATGTCCCACATGTTATTGTTCTCTAGTGCTAACACAGTGAGTTATGGCAATACCTTTCCAAAGTCGGTATTAACCGCATGTCTCTCATATCTTCACCGTACGTCACACGTATGAGATGGAGTTGCCATAATATGCGATCTAGTATTCCTTTGCTAACCTTTAGCCACATTGCATGACCAAGTGCTCCTAACTTGTCATCAATGACCGGAATATCTATAAGTTCATCTCTATGAACTCCTAGATCCATATAGTATCCACTGCTGTTCTCTAACACACGGATACTCGACATTTCCTTTTTAAACAACTTTATTGGAACGTTTCCAATTATCAACAAACATTAATTTTTTTATATCTCATATATATTTTGCGATTAATTTTGTGTCCTTTTCGGAAGTTCGCATCAGTGTAACTCATTACACTGAACCCTTCCTTATTTCCATAGAACTAGTACTTCTCAAGTACTTATCCAGTTCTTATGGTATTCCAGTAACCCGTACTGGAACTAGACAGACATCTACTCGTCATGTCCCACATACGAGTTATCAGGAAGAGCACATCATATTATCATGTCCTACACACAAGATGATAAATGCATTTTATTCCTGCTATGTCCATACATGCAAGATAATGGGATGATTACATACATGATAGATCCATATCTATTCTTAGTGTTCCCATTCTTCATAAGAATTGGACACTTGTCCTTGGGATACTAACTCCATGTAACATGGACAAGTTTTCTCCCACTGAATCTGTGCACATTGAACCCTTCAGTATAGATTGCCAATGTATGCTTTCTCTTTTCAGGTCAAGAGGTTTTCGAGAACTATCTCTATAGATCTCTATTCTTATCACATAGGAAATGTCTCTATCTTCCTTAAAATAATTTCCACTTTGAATTTCCATTCTAGAGCATTTCAATTTCACATCAACATGTGGAATGTGAATACGCTCCCACTAAATCACATATCTTTCTTTATCTTTGACATACCAGTCAAACCCTTTGACTATATTATCAAAGTAAAGATCACAGTTCTGAGTTTCTTGTACTCAATCAATCACATTGATTAGTCCTTTGTAACTTATAGACTTCATTTGCATTAATGGATTCATAAACCTTATAGGTTGTGTCATGTACACATCCTCATTTTATTCCTCATTGGAATGCGGTTTTAGTATCTGTATGCCAAATCTCTTAGTCATTAAGTTGCAATCAACAAGCATCATCCTTCTCAAAATGTTATCCATGTGTCTTAATGCTTAATACTCATTGTCACTTATGGATTTCATCCCAATGGGTGCTACCATCAAGGTCATACCTTATGGTTCACATGGAAGTCATTTAGGATGTAATGGTCACAAACCATAACTCAAAATCTTGTTCCTCATATTTATCTAGATAATTGATTCATCACATGACCAACTCATCACATGGATAATCGAGGTGTATCTGTCAAGGATATAAGAACTCATAACTCCTTGTGATTCTTAATGTTCTTTATTAGTGTGGGGTATTCTTTATTTAAGAAGAAATTAGTTATTTGATAATCATCCTCTAACTCCTTAGAGTATGACTCCTTTTGATTTAGACATCACCATGCCTTAATCATGCGTTCATTATGATACACTATCATAATTACTCATAAGGTTCTCAAACATTTGGTTCAAGTATTTCATTCATTGATCTCATCAAGAATTAACACTTTACCAAATTTGTACTTCATCTATGATATTCTTGAACACTTCAAGATATTCATATTGGTATTTCTCTAAAGACCATTTGAAGTATTAGCATATTCTCTTATAGGTATGTAAATACATCTCATGTAATATACCTAATAGCATAATTATTCTCCCACTACCTTAGTGAAGATTGATTAATCATGTCCAAGAGATTCATGTCTCTTACTGGTTCTCTAACCAAAAGAGTCTAGATTTATCCATCATATGGAAACTAGAAATGAATTTCTCATGATTTATGCTAATTTGATTGTTTGAGCTATCAATAACTTTTAGGTATCATTTTATCTTATGCATACCAAGTAACACAAGATAAACAAGGCATTGCCGTAAAGATTGAAACATCAACATCATTAATTGCTATCATTGTCATACAATATGAAAAAATAATGTGTTTCTATCCATTGGAAAATATGAAATAGCAGTTCATAACTCTATTACATGCCTTAAAGGCTGAAAATTAACTAAAGTACTCCTATCTATGGTGGCAACACTTGCCCCATTTATTGAGTACTTTACATTTTATATCTTAGTATCATATACCTAAAAAATGGTTCATTTCATGATACCTTAGGTGGAGATATCCATCCCCTCCTTGTTCTTCTTTTGTTCTTCCAGATATAGAGGGAAATTCCCTCGTTCACCCTCCCATGTTCCTTGAGGCTGAAGACGACTTGGGTTACTGGCTAGCATCAGAACCCTTCTTAGCTTTGCCCTTGCCCTTGCCCTTGGACTTGCCTTTCTTTCTATTGATCACAGACTTAGGCTTGTCCTCCTTCATCTGTGCCTCTACTATCCTCAACATGTCCAACAACTTTGTCAATGCTTGTCAAAGTTGTTCATGTCATAGTTCATCATAAACTGTATGATTCCCTCAACATTTGCAGTATCATACCAATAGCCAACTCTTGGCTCAGAGGGAATCCTTCTTAGTCAGGTTTTTCCACATACCCAATCACATTGAGTGTGTGAATACCTTACTAGATCTCCTTCTGTCATGGCATACTAGGATAGTGTCTCGGAGACATCATATGTCTCATGTTGTCTCTGCAACTCATAGTTCAGAGAACACAACATTAAGCACTCCACATCAATGGCATCTTCGGTATGCTTCCATAAGCATCCTTTAAGCCATTGGTTTGGTGGGATCGAGTTCATCTGGTTCTGGTATAACTAGGACTTAGAGCTTTCTCTCTTTGATTGAGAACACTTCTCAACATCCTAACTAGTCGTCGAATGATTCCCTTTTAATTTGTCTACCTTAAGGACCGATCACAAATAAAGTGATTATTGTTGATTAACCATTTATTGTACAAAAGGAAATATATGCAATTTAGTCCAAAACTCAATTTTGACTTATTTGATTGATTTGAAAGGTTGACGATATAATTAGGACTTTAATTAATTATCGCTCCCACTAGTTTTGTTCAAATTGATAGCCCTCACCATCAATTCAGAAGATTGCAGCATACAATCTTCTAGTGGGTCAAGATCCATATTTCATCAAGTCATGAGTTAGCTCTGGCTGATCGCCCACAATCTTGACTATTTAGGTAGGCCATCATGCCAATTACATCATATGCAACTCTTGATGAATTAACATGCACAACACCTTACCATGAACATTCCGTGCCTCTGGGCTTAGACGCTCTAAGAATTACCAGTTAAGTCTAACCCAAAAGATGACACGGTAAACATGCACCCTGCTTTTACAGAACCTACATGTTTACCCTTCACACTTCCACGAGATAGATGGCGCACCATGCTTTGGCGTAACCTACGCTTGGTCGATCAAGTTTTTCATGTGTGCCGCTAATGGAAGGCATAAAAGACTTAATATTTAGATGAGGGATTTGGTTTTTATAGGTACATATACATATCCAATCACCACAATACATAGTACATATCATATACATGCTATATCCCACATAAAACATGTGAAATGATAAAAGCGATGATTATGGCCATCCTAATGTGATTCCTCGAGACAAGAGGAATCATGATCATCTAGGTCTACATCATATGCAACCTGTCCATGATGAAGTGCTATAGCCATCCGAATTGATCAACTCATCACATGAATGACCTGCTCGTCCTGGCCGGTCGTCTGGGTGCCACCAGCCGATCGGTTGGCTCCTCCAACCGATCGGTTCGCCTAGTCATCGTGCATCTCCTCATGGCCACCACCCGACCATCTCGCTCCTCGAGCCAATCGTCTGGATTGCCAACCGATCGGTTAATGCCTTGAACTGATCGTCTCAGTCATTGTCAGATTGTCCTCCGTTCTTTGACATAACAGGAAATAAAAGATCTATCCTAATTTTACATTTGAATTGGAAAACCCCGAGTTACATTCAGGGGAGCAAAGGTAGGAAAGAAATCTTGAGTTATCTCAAGTTACATCAAGAATAAGGAGGTAGGGAATGAGTACGCAGACCAAGATGCAAGCAACCAAATACAACCAAGCACACACATAGGGTTCATTGGCCATAACCACTCTATACATTCACCACAAAACTTGTTTAAGGGCGATGCGTATCGAGTGAATTCATATTACATATCATATATGTATATTAGGATTTGTGGATTTAGGATTGGGCATGTATAAAGCCAATTTTATTCGCATCGTTTGCAATAAGTAAAGGCGACAAACCAAAATCAATCACATCGATAATCCTAAAGTATAGAGCACTTGATGTGGTTCTGATACCACTGTTGGGTTTTAGGAGAGACAAAGAAGGTAGCGGAAATAAAAATTTTCTTCTCCCAAACCCAGAATAAAGGAATCGCGTCAACGTCTATACCATAGGAAAGATGGTTTGTAGAGGCATACCTTGTCTAGAGGCTTGCTCGGAGATGTTACCTTGCGTATTGCGTGGTCTTCACCTCCGGTCTTGGACGGTGTATGTGCTTCTCCTGGTCTCACCGGGACTATCGGGATTGACAACTGTCCTCCGAGCGGCAGAAGTCTCCCGCCTCTAAAGTAGTCCACACGAGCCACCTGGAACTCTGATCTCCTTGTCCCACAAGGAATTGGAAGGAGTCGCACCCTCCTGTCAGCGTACTAGTCACTGACACACTCTCCTGCAACCAGTTGCTTTTCTACAGTTGTCTTTCCCTTGTTGTGCCTCCCTTATCGGGTAGCACTTGCTCGGGCTCTCTCGGTTACCACAACCGGAGAGAACGACAACTTTGCAGAGCAACTGGTGTTCTGAGTTGTTGTTTGAGAAGCCCCCAATACCCCTATATATATAGGAGGGTCATGGGACATGGTTCTCAACCCCGAGAAATGCAGGATTAAAGCAGGAATAGAGGGGTTCGAGATATTCCACAAAACAACCAACTGCGTCAGTTGAACCGATCGGTTCACACCCTGAAACGATCGTTTCGGGCTCTGAGCAGATCGTTTGGGACCTGAGCCGATCGTCTGGGACCTGAGCTGATCGTCTGGTGCTCTGAGCCGATCGGTTCATGGTCTTGATCCAACTCAAATTGACTTTCAAATTTGTTTCCAACTAATCAAATATTAATCCTTGTCCAAATCGAATTTGTACAAGTGAAACAAATTGTATTTACAAAATAGTCTTCTGACTTTCCAAACAATCTCGGTTGGTCCATGAATCGATCGCTTCAACAATTGAGCCGATCGTTTCATGACACATGAGCCGATCGATGCACAACTTGAGCCAACCGGTTCACCAACCTGAGCTGATCGGTTGGGGTAACAAACTGTGCAAATCAGTCAATTGTAGTTTTAATCAATCCGATACTCTAATCAATCGGTCCAACACCTTGAACACTATGATACTGAGCTATCAATTGATTGAGTGTTTAATTGAACTACTAAACTCCTTTAGTAATAAATCTAAACACCATTTGTGGATAAAATCCTCTTCCAGGTTAAATCCTATGTGTGTGACCCTGCAGGTCCATTTTATGTTGGCAGTGAAAGTCCATAACACTTATGACTTCACAAGCAAAGAGTGGTGCCTAGTCGCACATCAGTGCTACCCAAGTGAAAAGGAAAGTTGGAGAACAACTTTCAATCCTACAATCTGTGTATGGTGTTATAGTGAATGTATAATTCCTCTTTCACTGATATCCCGAATGAACTCAAGGCATGAAACATTCATCCTGTCAACGTTCATTCACTTTCTTGATCTCAGAGTAGATTGGAGGAAATATGTATGAAATCAATATCACATACTGATTCACACATGCGTGCACACCTATCTCAATCCTACTCATCAAGTGGCCATGGATATCAAACTCCCTCAGGAGGGACAATTCCCATATCTATCACTCACCCCTCAAAAGCCCCATGTGTCAAAGCCACCCAATCATTACCTTTATAACAACCCATGTTTCAAGATTGCGTTTGATGATGTCAAAGTGTACCCAACGACATGTGTTGAGTGTAGTGATTTTAGGTCAAAGAATCACATTCACCACCATCAGTGTGAGAACTGACTGTGACTACCATGTCATGGTTCCATGTGTCAAACTCACGGTGGGTCTGTCCGGTACACTTATTCTCTAACAAGTACCTATGTGTTTGGTTTGATATCTCCATATCATGACTAATGAGATTCCGTCATCAACTGACATCACAATCCAGTCTTGTGTGTCATTGATGTCTATCTACCTTCCACAATGACATCCGACTAGGGACATAATAAGAATGTACAAACTCTTATCATCCATATGATCTCATCGTTCAGGTCCTTAACCTGAAAGCATACGTCATTGAGTATTGTCATTCTCTATACATTCAATCTGTTCTATCATTATCTCATATGACTGAACCAGAAAGAATTGGAAGCTTGCCTTTGATGTTTATCAAATCAATCTTAATGTATCCCACCAATCATCCCATGATTGGCACTCAGGGCATACATACCAATAGTTTCCTATGTTCCTCGAAAAATCTAATAAACTGATCAAGAGCAAAAATAAACTCTGGGGTGCAACGATTTGGAATGGACATCCATGATCTATCCATTCTATGATCAAAGAGAAAACAAGTATATATTAGGGTTGACGGTGTTATATATGATAAATGTGTACCACCTATCCCATTCTTGATCACCTAATCTCACTAGTAAGTGTATAATGTGTATTTGATTTTCAAGAAATTTCAGCAGCATTTCCCCACAGTTCTCCAAGTACACCGATGTACATGGGCAAATGCCCACCGAAACATGTACTTAGAGAACCAACGGGGAAGTGCTGACGAAACACCATGAAAACCGAATACACATTATACACTTACATCCTAAGTGATATTAAAAAGTTAATGAACAGTCCCAAACCGGGGACTATCAAAGATTTACTCCTAATGAGTAAATCTCGGTCGGGTTTCTAGGCCAACAAAATACATGTATATATGTTGTCATTCATATACCTACAATCATAGTATCATCGTTCATATCCTAGGTTTTGTGTAACATCATTTAATTCAATTCATTATTCCATTTGGATAAGTTCATTCATTCATCATTAACCCAAATCAATCATAATCAACTAGACAATTTTGAAGAACAATTATATATTGAAATAAGTTAAATCAATCACTAACAAGAGAGAAAGAAAGCAATAACAATTTATTAAATTCATTCATTCATCATTAACCCTACACAGTTTTGGAGAATAAATTATATATTGAACTAAGTTCGTTCATTCCTCATTTAACCCTTATTAATCAATATTAATCAACCCTAATTAATCAATAATAATCTTACAGAAAACTCACCGCACTGGTGGAGCAGGCCGTGGTGGCGGCAGCCGGAGGTGGAGGTGGTCATAGCTTTGGCTGTGGAGGTGGTCGCAGCTGTGGCCAGAGGTGGTGGCAGAGATGACTGATGCTGCGGTGAAGCAGGTGGTGAGAGGTGGAAGGATGGTGGGATGTGGATGTGGTCATTGGCGAAGATGACTGAGCAAATGAGTGATGACAGTGGCGGCAGAGACTGAACTGGAGCGTCGACGACGGTGACTGAATAGGAGCGGCGGTGACAAGCTCCTCAGTAGCGGTTCCTCTCCAAAGTGGTAGTGGTGAGCTCCTCTCCATTGCGGCGGCGGTGAGCTCCTCTCCACAACAGCAGCAGCGGCGGCGGCGAGCGGCAACACAGAATCACAAGACCTTACTTGAGCGACAACAGAGAATCGGGAATGAAACAGAGAAGAGGAAGGGACTGGCTTACGCCGATGCTATTCAATTAATTATCGACGTCGGTTGTTTCTTAAAAACGACGCTTAAAACCATCTACAAACACCAGGATGGGGTGTTCATCGTCAGTTTCAACGTATAATAATCGACGTCTATCCACATATGCCAATAAAAAAATTTGGGCTTGAGTTACAATCACAATTGTCAGTTTGGAACCTAACTCCGATGCCTATTAGGCAAATTGGGGGAAAAAATTTCGTGGGGACAACGCGCAAACAAACATCCTCGTCGGTTCTCATGCAAAACACGACGGAGAATAAGGTATGAAATTTTGCCTCATGAGGGGTATTTAGGCGTCCTTTATGTTCTATATAACCGATGCTATATGGGGGGGGGGAATTTTTGCAGGGCTTGGCGCAGAACATGAGTCATCTGTGTGTACACAACTGACATCGAATTGAAAGTTTTCGAGGAAAATTTTTTTCCTTGGAAAATTTTATTTCGTAGGTGATTTTGGATGCCAATTCTTATTTCTACCAGTCGATGTTAAAGAAAAAGCAATACCCGTGTCTTTTTTAAAGTGGCCAGCCTCCAGACATAGGCGTCAGTTGACAGTTTTAACCAACATCGTAGTTTACTAGCATCGATGTTTGATTTATAACCGACACCAACAAATATGACGTTATACATCATTTCTATACTACTGACATCATATTGTTGAAATTAGGGTTAGGGTTTCTCATACAACCGATTAGGGTTTCCATTTCAATACTTGTCGTCAAACCCTAGGTACACCATCTTCCATATTCTTGGAACACATTACGATTAAGTATCATTATTAACGTGATTAGTCAACCATCCCAAGCAACACTATGTTTCGATCATACAAGAAATCAAAGTGTGCGACCAACCTTCATAACACATGTGTAGTGACCAACCTTCATAACACATTTGTAGTGACCACTCATGGCTCAAGGTGTAGTGACCAAAGAAAGCACTAGGTGTAGCGACCACTTGTTTTGACCATAGGTGATTAACACCCTGTTGTGACCAAACAAAATAGAACCAAGTGTTGTGACCACAAGAGATTATATGTACCAACCCATGTAGCGACCAAAATAAAGTTCAAGCACTATAGCGACCACCCATTAGAGTTAAGGTTATGGTGCACCCTCTATCTCATGGAAGTGTGATGGTAGATATATATATTTGCACAAAGAATGGTACATATCTATCGTATTGGCTATTGGGTCAGGCTTAACTGGTGACTTGAAGAGCCCAAGCCCAGAGGCATGCATAAGATCATGGCAAGGAATTGTGCATATCATCTATCCAAGAGTTGCATATGATGTGATTGGCATGATTGCCTACCTTAATAATTGGTCATGAACACCAGCATTGGTTGGGTATTGATTCAATTGTTTTGGATCTTGGCCCACTAAAATATTGTACACTACAATATTCTGAATTGATATAGAGGGCTATCAATTTGAATAAAATAGTGGGAGCGGTAGTTAATTAAATATCTAATTAATATCAAATCAAACCAAATAAAAATGTTTTGAAAAGTTGCAATATTTCTTTGTAGAATCAAATACCAAATACAAACACATTCAATTTGCGATCAGTCCTCAAGAAGAACAAAATGGGATGAATTTCCATGATTGGTTAAGGACTTTGAGAAATGTTCTCATCAATGAGAGAAAGATCTATGTCCTTGATAGACCAATGCCATGGGAACCCACTCCAAATGTACCTAAGGCTAAATGGATGCTTATTGGAAGCATGCCAATGATGCCGTAGACATTTAAATACCTAATTCTCTATTGTACGAACTATGAGTTGCATGAACAACATGAAAACATGGACATTCTTGAGATGGTAACATATCTTAATAATCATGTAAAGCATAGAAGGTATAATGTCTCCTAAGCGCTAATTGAGTGCAAACTGACAAAGGGAGGTCCAGTAGAACCCCATGTGCTCAATATGATTGGACATGTGGAATGACTAGAATTTCTCTTAGGTCAAGAGTTGACCATGAAAATGATTATGCAAGCCTTGCGTGAATCATATAGTTAGTTCATCAAATGCTTGGCATGTTGATGCCAAAAGCAACAAAGAAGAAGGACAAATCTGTGATGGTGATCAACAGAAGTGAGTCCTAGGGAAAAGGCAAGGCCAACAAGTGTTTTGAGGCTAAGCTAAAGTCCAAGTCTTCTGCACTCAATTTATGGAGGAGGGTAAGTGTAAAAGGAATGTGTCTTTTTCATTTAAAGGATAAAAGAAACTGACACCATTGTCACTTGTCTAGACATTGGAAAGAACTATCCTCCTTATAGAGGATCTCATGAAGAAGATGGAGATAGAGATCTCTACTTCATGACCTGAGAAGAAGTAAGCTAGAACTGTGTGGAGCAAGGGTTGCTGTCTTTATAGTTGGGAGCTGTCATTCATTGGCAAGGAATAGAATCAGTGAATTGCTATTAAGTACATGCCATTGATGAAAAACATCATATGTATTGTATGACAGAACATTATGTTTTAAAAGATATCATCATTTTTGGAAATGCCCTATGTCTCATAAACTATACTTGATAGTTGTAGACACAAATGTGTATGATACATATATTGAATGACTTGATGTCTCAAACATTAAATACCTATAGCATTGTCATTTATAACACATAAATGAGAAATACATTTCTAGAATCCATATGATGGTTATCTAGACTCTTTTGGTTATTGAACCAATAGAGACATGGATGTATCATTGGGCAATATGACAAGAACATATTCACTAGATGTAGTGGTAGATCTACTATTCCATTATGATTCGTATATACCGATGTACATAAACCTTTAGAATGAATGCTAAAGGTAGTTACAAGTACCTCATTATATTTACTGATGCGATCAATAGATATTGAAATTTATATTTAATGAAATACAAGTTTGTATCTCTTGAAGTGTTCAAGGAGATCATAAATGAAGTAACTAATTAACTTGGTAAAAGCATTAAGATACCTTGTTATGATTGATGTTGAAATACATAAATCAAGAGTTTGAGGACCTTCTGGGAGATCATGATAGTGTATCAAGATGAACTCCACTTGAAACACAATGATAATGTATCATTAGAGTTTATCAGAAAGAAGGAATCACACAATGTTAAGACATGGTGCGATTATCTACATATCTAGCTAATCTTCCAATATTCTTTTTGGCACATGCTTTATACTAAAACAATATACCATGTAAATTGATTGAAAAGATACCATATGAGATATGACAAGGGAAGTGTCCTGATATGTCTTTTATAATGATAAGGATTGAAAGCTTGTATACAAAAATTGTTTCTTAAAAGGCTTTATCCACATCACATGAATGTTACTACTCATATTCCAACCTGACAACAAAGTGTTTTTTGTTAGGATGGCTGAATTCCTAAATGGAAATTAGTTCCAAAGGAATCAATGGGAGTAAAAGTATAACTTGAAATGTTTGAAACAAAAAAAAAGCATAGAACCTAAAGAGGCACAATAGGAACATGGAGAATCACAAGTTGTTGTGGAATATCAAGTTCCTTATGTAAACACAGAATTAATAGTTCTAGTAGAACATGCCTTAAGTTTGAAAGATTGTGATATTTTATAACTCAAAAGGCGGAGAGTTAATCATAGATATGAGTCAACAACCTAGCTAGAAACTATTGAGGGACCAAAATTTGAGAAATGGCTTCAGGCCATGGGATCAAAGATGGACTCCATGTACATCAACAAGGTATGACCTTGTTGGATGCACCTGAAGGGGTAAAACCCATAGGGTGCATTTGGGTGTTTGTAATAAGACCAACATGGATAGGTAAATTGGTTCCGAAGAGTTTCAAACTAGTTCAAAGTGTTGAACATGATGAATTCTTTTCATCAATTACCATGGTTAAATCTATCTGGATCATCCTTACTGTTGCAGCTTAGTATGACTGTAAGATTTAACATATGGATGTTAAAACTACATTCCTTATATGGAATAATTAAGAGTATGTGTATGTGACACACCCTAAAGGTTTATAAATGCATTAATGCAAATAAAGTCTATAAGTTACAAAGGTCAATCTTTGGATTGAAGCAAACATCTTAGAGCTGAAATTTTCTATTTGACATGATAGTAAAAGGGTTTGACTTGAGTCAAAATGAAGATGGAATCTATGATTATAAAAGATTTAGTGGGAGCATATTAATATTCCACATAATTGTTGGATAAATTGAACATTATTATATCCTTTGTTGTGATGATGACAAACATTTCATTCTTGTGGATCTAACATGCTACTTGAGTATTTCAGGGTTCAAGAAGATGAGGAGATCATATAATGTGGAAAATTGATGAGGGTGCTTAAATGTTTAATATTTTCAAGATTATACTCAATGTAAAAAGTTGTATAAGTATATAATGTACAAGTACTTAGATATCATGTAAATCAAGCGTTAGATTTTCCCTATCCACCCAAAACCCTATCATACACTTACATGAAGACTTTAGGGTTGATAGGTTTCTCATGAGTCATCAATAGGACCTCACATACACTACAAATCCTTCCAAAAAGTCCTTCTCAGTTGAAATTTTTTTCTACCAAGAATCACTTGGTCGAAGACTCAAACAACCAAGAAATAACTTTGCAAATCTTTAGTTCTAAGTCAATTTTGGTCGACAATATTGTCAACCGAGATATGGACCTTGTAATAGGTTTAAAGAACAGAGAGATAGACATATGTCCATTAGAGCAAGCTGAACCAGATAATCATCTAGTCGACAATATTGTGCACTGAGAGTCGTTCGGTTGACAATATTGTCGATCAAGAAAAGTTCGGGAAACTTCACATTTAACAAACATTTAGCCGTTGCAACCCAACTACTTTCTACCTAATGGCTAGTTAAGAACTAAGAATACTCTAGACACTCCCTAAAACGTCCCTAAACACTTGTAAACCATTCCTATAATTAGGAGAGACCTTAGGACACCCAAATCATCACTTGCATACACAATACACTAGCTACACTTGAGCATCCATTCTAGACAGCAACAAAGCGGAGATTCACTTGCTACCTTCTTCCTTGTGATCTAAATTTTTTCTTATAGCTACAATCTCTTAGAATCCAAATATAGCTACGTCCATCTTAAGTGGATAGGAGATCTATACACTTGATAAAGGATCAAAGAATTGTATTTCATTGGTCAAGTGTTTCTTTCTTCCAATCTATTTCTTTTATATTGTACTTTGTTCTCCTTTACTACTCCTAGTGTTGGAGGTTGTTTAAAGCAGGTTTCTTGGTGCTAATTCAAAAATGTGAAGGTTTATTCAAGTGTGTTTGAGGTTACTTCAATAAGGCCTTCAAAGGAGGTTGGAGCTACTTCTAGGTGAGGGATATCTCATGGTGGTGGAGCTACTTCAAGGAAGTGAAGGTTGCTTGAGGTTACTTTAAGAAGGATGCTTGAAAGGATATTGGAGCTACTTCTAGGTGAAGTCTATCACAAGGTGGTGGAGCTACTTCAAGGTGGTGAAGGATGCTCCAAGGTTGCTTGAGGTTACTTTAACAAGGCTACTTCAAAGAGGTTGAGGCTACTTCAAGGCGAAGGCTACTTTGAGCATAAGGTGATTGTATTTTGTTGTAACATATTTGAAAGGTAAATAAAACAAATCACTTGCAAAATCCTAGTTGGAAACAATTGGGTTGTTGATAGAGAACCTTTGTTTTAAATGTTACAACTACTCTACATCGAAGTGTCTTCCTTGTTTCCTCCTCCTTCTTTGTTTTAAGTTTTCAATTAAAATTTTAAAGCACCAAAAGCTCTATTCACCCCACCTCTATATATTTCAATTGGTATCATAGTAGGTATTCAAGGATCCTTAATCGATCTTGAATGGGGGACAGTGTATTCCACAACCTCAACCTTTAAGGAACTTACGTGAGTTGTCCACCATGTTTTGATGGAAGCAACTACACTTATTGGAAAAGAAGGATGTAATTTTACTTCCAAGGGATCAACCTGGACCTTTAGAGGATGGTTTCCTTGCCCTATGAGCTTACTATAATGGAGTTTGCAACATGAAATCCCAAAATGGAAAAGCAAGTTCAATTGAATGCAAAAGCAGTAAGTATCTTATATTTTTCTATTTCCGTTAGTGTGTTTAATGGGATATCTTCATGTGAAATCACTTCTGAAATATGGCACAAACTTTCAGCCACACATGAAGGTACAACTCAAGTTAAGAATACTAAGATTAATATGCTTAAACAAAAGTTTGAACAATTCTGAATTTTACCTAATGAGACTATTAATGACATATGTGCAAGGTTTTCTTCTATTGTTAACAGCTTGAATGCCTTGGGTAAGTATACAAGTGAGGAAGATCAAGTTTCCAAGATTCTTAGACCCTTGCCTCCAAAGTACAAGCCAAAGGTGACAGCCATTGAAGAAGCCAATGATCTTTACCATGTTGAGAATGGAGCAACTCATCGAAAATCTAGAAATTCATGAAGTTACTCTTGAAGAAGAACAAAGATTGGAGTTGGAGCTTCAAAAGGGAAGAAAGAAGGACTTAGAATTTAAAGCGTCAACCAAAGCACAAGTCATCACTCAAGAGAGTGATGAGATAAGTGGAGAGGGAAATGAAGAGGATACACTCATTGTAAATGGTAAGAAATATAGGAGATTTAAATTTGACAAAAATTCTTGTGTTTCTTCCGCCTCTTCCCTTAGGTGCTTTGAATGTGGAAAGAAGGGACATTTAAAAAATGAGTTTCCTAAAGTCAAGAAGGGATAGAAATCCTCTCTCACAAAGAAAGAAAAGGCCTACAAAGTAGCTTGGGATGTTTCAAGCGACGATAGCAAAAGTGGAGAAGAAGAAGAAGAATGTCTCATGACAAAAGAAGACAAGGTAAGTTGTTTCATTGCAACAACCAATAAAGAAGAAAATGAGGTAAGTATTCTTGATTTATCTAAAGAATATCTAGTCACTAGTATTGAAGAACTACATGATAAATATGTTGATTGTAAAAGGAAATTAAAGAAGGTTATAAAAACTAATGATGATTTGTATGCTAAATTGAATGATTGTACTTTTGAAAAAGAAAGCCTTATGTCTAAAAATGATGCTTTCAAATCATCTATTAATGATTACAATATCAAGTTGTTTGCTCTAGAAACCAACAATATTCTTCTTTCTCAAGAAAAGGTTGAATTGCTTGCTAAGATGAATAATTATCAAACTTAACATGTTCTATGTTCTCATTCAGATTATGATATCATCATTATAGAAAGAGATCATTTACTTTCAAGTTTAGATCAAGAAAAACTAGATATTGCAAATAAAATTGATGAAATTACTAAGTTACGAAAACATGTTGATAGTCTAAAGAGTAATAATATTCTTGATAAAATTTTGAAAAACACTTTTGGACAGAAAGGGAGTAGGGGCTGAGGCTGTATACCTAAAGAGAAATCTTTTCAAAAGCCTAGAACTAGAAAAATAAAAAAACAAATAAAAAATCATGTATGTGCCCAAAGACAATCTAGCACATAACAAAAATGATAAGAAGAGGAATGAAATTGATTTTATTAGTTGTCACTATTGTCAATGTCTTGGACACTATTCATTCTCTTGTCCAAACAATAAAAAGAAAAATGTTGACTTGGTTTGGGTTCCAAAATCCCCAACTTAATACTACTGGACATATTAGTTGAGATTTGACTTAAAGTTCACTTTGAAATTCATAATGTCTTATCTCAAATAAAATTATCTTTAACTTATATATTCTTGTATATTTTGATTGCTAAATTGTGTTATCTAAAAAAATAGCATGATTGGTTTCTATTAAAAAAATTTCATTTGCTGAAAATGCACAGAACTTCATCTCGGTCAACAAAGAGCTCGATTGAGATCTCTTGCGGTCAAAGAAAATTTTGACCAAAAGTAGTTCTATTAAAATTGTTTTTACTTGAAAATCTTCATGGTTGGCAAATAGTTTGACTGAGAATTCTTTTGGTTGAAGAAAAGTTTGACCAAAGACAATTCTAGAATTGTTTATTGAAAATAAAATCTTCCAACTACAATTAATTTTGGTGATGCAAACCTATAATGGACTCTTTATATTAGATTGTTCTATCAATTTGAATAATTCTAACCAAAAGGACCACTATATGGGAACCAAAACTTTCATACTTCGCAAGTTTGTATGGTCTATATTAATTGATGTAACAAGCATATGACTAGAAATAAGAAGATTTCCATACACTTGGAGAAAAGGTAAAGTTATTGGTCACGTTTGGAGAAAGTTTCAAAGGTAAAACTATTGGCATAGGTGATGTAGGTACAAATTTTTAAATGTGCTATTTGTATCATAAGTACTATGGAAATGGTTATGATTCATAGGAAAATATTAAAAGGAAATATGATTGTAAAGCTCTTAACTCTATGGATACTATTTGAAAACAATGAATTGTTTATGGCATCAAAAGATTGTTCATACAAGAAACTTGCTTATAATATAATAATTACCTAAATTTTTGTGATCACCATAAGATTTAAGTATCATATTAGTGAAGTTCAGTAGGTCCTTGTCACTCTAGGTCCTTGACTAGAAGTGAGAGAGTTTGAAATGATGATATAACTTTGTTTACTTAATAATAGAGAATGTATCTGATTATCATATTGTGTGTACATGGAAGTGTGAGAAATAAGATGAATGTTTAGATATGTATCTTTAATGTTGAGATTATATTTGATTAATCAAGTTTTAGCTTCCCTTGTGAAGTTATTTATGTGATTGAATGTGAATAAATAAGAGTTTGATTTTTTTTTTCAAGTCAGAAGTGATCTTTGTATTATGTTAAATTCTCAAATTATGCCCTAATCTCATGATAGAGGTTATCGTGGGATGTGGGTGTAATAGCTTGGTATTAGAGCTTAGGCTTAGTCATCAAGGACCATAATATAGGAATTTAGAGTCATAAGTGTGGCAGTTAGGATGTGATGTGTCAATAGCTCTGAGAGGTCTGACTATTTGGATACTCTGGCCTTGTATATGAATACAAGTCATCTAGTATCAAGATATTCTATCTAACTCTGGATGCCTAAGCTAGGTATACAAAGGAAGGATGGGCTAGAGAGCAACCCTAGGAATATTAGGGTTAGGAGACCAGAAAGTAATGTAAGAACAAGAGCATCATGATATAATGTGATACAACTTTTGTTTTGTATGTTTCTTAAATTGGATATCAATAGAAATGCTCTTATAAATTTGAATTCAAAATTTTAGTTTTTAGAAATATATATATGGTTCTTTAAGTGTGTTGTGCACTATAAAGTTTATTCAGTTATATTCACATTATTTGTATCAATAAGACCAAAAGTTATCTTTAAATGAGTTTACCTTAAGTGGATATTCTGTCTACATGTTTGAGATAAATAGGAGTTGGTTAATCCTAAGTAGCTCTTGGCATCATGACTACAGGTTCGTCCTAGTCTGACTGTAACATCCCTGTCCTGGGTTATGAACTAACCCTAGGTGTTTTGCCTAAATATGTAATTAAATCCTTGTGATTAACTTTGGACATGTAATTAAGTTCCTCAGAAACATATATTTCAATTTTGCTCCTTTATATATAAAGTTGTAGCATTGTTTTGTAATACAAGGATCTATGTGCAAATTACACAGTTAAGGGATTAACTTGCAAATTTCACATGTTGAGATGTTCCTCTGATGTTGAGACATCATGAGGATGTTTATGATGAAGTTTGAGGGATTTCCCAAGCTTGAGCACCAAGGTGCAGCTGTGGAAGCAACCCCTGTACTTGAAAACCCTAAATTGGTGTAAAGTGCAATTTACCCAATTTGAGGGGTGCAACTTGTAAAATACATCATATAAAATATCGTTTATAACTTTTGTCATCATTTAGAGTAGAAATGATGAAGAGGGCACTTCATTTGAATAATCATATAATAAAGAACACCTTTGTGATTGAATAATCAAGGTGTATGTATAATAGCCCTTTTATGTGTATGCTTTAGTGATGGGTTGATCCTATTTGCCTTCAATTCTTGACCTTAGAAGGAGTTTGTCCTTAGAAATAATGGGTAGGGACGAACAAAGAAGAAAGGAAGGACTTAAATGAGAAATGAGATAAAGTAGAAGCTTTATGGAGAAATTTCACCAAAAATATATATATCACTTCCTTTGCAAGCAAAGGAACGTTTCTTTCATTCCCTCACTTATCCCCCTTGCTCAAACTGACTAAGGCAGAGCTCTGGAGCATAGGAGAACGACCAGGGAGTTCAAGGTAAGTTTGGATCATCCCTTTTGCTTGAATTCATGGAGGAAACTCGATTTCAAGGTTGAATTCATGGCTAGCTCACCTAGCTTTATCTTTCTAGCCATTCCTTTCCAACTTTTCCTTGGAGAATTCACCTTGGCCGACCTGTGGATCTCAAAGACGCCATTAAAGACCTGAAGCTTGGAAGCTTGGAGATCAAGGAACAACCTTTAGGCGGGTTTTATAACTCTAAACCTTATGCTTTGATTATACATCTTTTTCTATGCATATAGTTGCTAGTTCTTCTTCTTTCCTATCTTCCCTTGCATCCTTGCAAGTAAAATCGTGAAGAATTGCTTCTGTTCTTGAGGTAGAAGATAAGGGCGTTAATTCCTATGCTTATCCACGGATTTCCACTTTACTAAACGGTCCTAACCAATTGCCCATGCGGTTTGCACAACCGTTTGGTGGGCAAACGGTTTCAGGGTCGCATAGAGGCAAACGGTCTCCAAGACCGTTTGGTCCAGTTGAACAAGCAACGACCGTATGGGAATCCTGTTCCTAATTATTTAGGCTGATCACCCACAAAATTTTAGGGGTTAACTCCAAAGGAATCGTGAGATATAAGCAAATCAATTAGCAAATCCAATTGAATTAAGTTCTGATTTTCAATCTGTTTAATTTGCCCTTTTTGGGCAAACGGTCTCAAGATCATTTAAGATGGTTGACCAAGCGTTGACCGTTTGGGATTACTGTTCATAATAATGTTGATTAATGACTCACCAAATTTGATGGCTTAATTCCAAATGAGTCATGAGTTGAAGGCTAATCAATAGGGCAAACCCTAATTGAAATCAGTGCTGAAATTCCAATGAGTTAATTAGTGATTTTGGGTTGGTTAGCCCAAACGGTCTCAAGACCGTTTGGGGATCACCCAATACCATTTATAGGTCTGGGGTCAAGTATAGTTGACCAATTAAAGGTCCAAAGGTACTAAATCATATTGCAATTAAGTATTGATGTGATGATCAACTCAATAGATCAAACCTTGATGAATTTTCACTAGAGTCCAAAGATTGGATGGGCAAACGGTCTCAAGACCATTTGGAACTCATCCAAACGGTCTCAAGACCGTTTGGTGTCAACCCAAGACCGTTTGGAGGTCTAAGGTTAAGGTAATTTGATCAATTGAGAGCTCAATTACAATGGGTTATTGAAATAATCAAATTGCTGATTTGTGACTTAATTAAGATTCAACCCCTATCAAATCAACTTAGATTTTGATGAATTCTTGGGCAAACGGTCTCAAGACCATTTGGAGGTCATCCAAACGATCTCAAGACCGTTTGGGCCAAGTTTGGGCCCAATTGGAGGTCAATTGATAGGTTCAACCTTGAATTGATTCACATTGTTGAATATTGATGACCATCCGATTTGAAACTCTAATTGAGATGGACTTAACCCTAATTGGCTTTCAATTGAGGGTTAATTTGGTGTCCAATTGCTTGAGGCTCATCCTTTTTGACTCAATTTATAAGTGGTTAACATACTTAATCATAAACATTTGTAACTTTTGAACCATGTTGGAGGTCCAAACGGTTTGAGCCCATTTGGACCAAACGGTCTCAAGACCGTTTGGATCAAAATGGTCTCAAGACCGTTTGAGGCCAAACGGTCTCAAGACCATTTGGGCTCAAACGATCTCAAGGTCGTTTGGACCAATCGATCTCAAGACAAGTTGACCAAACGGTTTCAAACCGCATAAGCTCAAACGGTTTGGAAAGTCAACCTTTCCAAACGGTCAACGCACCCAAACGGTTTGGGCAAACAACCTTGAGGTCATGCGGTCTTGGAGTCAAACCTAGCAAACGGTCAACGCACCCAAATGGTTTCAAACCGTTTGGTAGTTGAAGGTTGAAACCGTTTGGAGGTTTTCAAGGTTATTTATATATAATCACTTGAAGTTGTAATTGGTTCAATGGTGATCTAATCTAAACCCTAAGGGTAGCTTAGAACATTAAGGGACTAAGTGAATAATGAATTGACCCATGATGGTGATCATGAGGTAAATTACCAAAATACCCTTGAGGAGTTTAATTGAGTAATACCTTTTTCTAATAAAACCCTAATCACATGTTAATGATGTTTTGGCTTATGCTAGTCAATGAGGACTTAACCCAACCTGATCTAGAGTGGTGTTATCACCATCTACTAGTAAGAGGAGAGAGAAAGTATCATAAGAGAGAGAAAGTACCCTTTTATAGTGGAAACTTAAGTAAAGTACCTTCAATACACATGAATGTACATGATTAGGGTATGATCCACCTATGTGAGATCATGGAAACCCTAATTATGATGTTTAGTGAATCTTAATCTATTCTAGGAGCTTTAATGATGATGTTTCTCATACATGATGATGTTATGAGTTCAATTCGCCATGAGGTGAATAGTAAACCCTAATTCTAGGGTGAGGACATGTTTTGTGAATAGTAAACCCGGATTGATGATTATTGGGGAACTTGACTCTTCTAAGAGTTTGAAAGTGTAACTTCTAGAATGAATTGTTTACTGTTATCAGTTGAATTAACCATGTAGGTTGTCATGAGATGATGATCATATCCAGGTATGGATTATGAAACTATATTCATTGAAAGCATACTTTAGCTTTATGAATAGTGATTTATCCTGATGCATTGTCAATGGCAACTTATGGATTAAAATGGGCTGTGAGAGCCATAATTACCATCAAGGTCATGCTTTAGAGATGACTTGTGATAAATGTATTGATATATGATGATTGATGAGAGTTAGGCTTGTTACATTTAGTATTTTCATTTCATAGCTGTTATGCTAATGTTATTGTTTGAAGAAGAATGTATGATGATATTGAATGTACCTAACTAATCAAGTGTAATGTAGAGCCCTGATCATAGATCCATCATTGTCAGATATCAAATGATGGTGAAACAGGTTTTCCTAAGGGAACTCCTGGATCACATACTTTTGAGTATGTGGGGTATATGGATGTGTAGAACCTTACATCCTAGTGTAGGTGTTTGATGTAGATGTGTAATCCATCAATCCTTCACTACAATCCTATACCGTATCAGTGGATGGTAAACATGAAACCTCCTGATGACGAAGAAAGCACAGATTTCTGTATCAGTGGAAGATAAACATGAAATCTCCTGATGACGAAGAGAGTACAGAATGCCACTATAACTCTAAAATAACGAAGGACCAGATTACCCTGGTAAGCTATTATAGTAGAGGCACGAGATGTCCTACAAGTAATCCTCTTACTGACTGAGGAAGGTGAAGGTCATGAGAATCCGGCTCTTTCGATGACCTAGTATGATACCAAGGCACTTAGCAGTGATTGGTTGGAGGATGAGTGGTAAACCTCATCTCCACAGGGCATAAAAATAATGTTTGAAAAACATAATACACATCATAGCATACCTGTTAGAGATAACTACGAGTTGATTGATTGATGTTACACTGTATAGTGCAAATGTCTTCATGTTTCATAACTGTTGAACTCATGCTTACTATTAAATCTGATGTTGAATACTTTGAAGCTTTTGCTGCTTAAGTTATTCTTTGAGGTACTATAATAAAGCTTCTGGCGGAGAGTTATAACTCTCGTTGGGACAATTATGTAAAATTTTCTCACCCCGTAGACTTCAACTTTTTAGGTGGACGTCGAAGACGGAGGAACAGGCACTACTACAGAAACTACATTCAGTGTCGCTTTTCTGGGCGTCGGTTCTTTAGGAAAACCGACGCCTATAATATTAGACGTCGGTTATTTAGGCAAATCGACATCTATATTCGAAGACCAACCAGACACGGGTACCACTTTGAATACATCGTCGGTTGTTTATAAACAACTGACGCTTAAAGTCGCCCGCGAAATCCAATTTTCGAGCAAAAAAAATAGTGTCACTTTCAGCGTCGGTTATGTAGATAAAAACCGACGCGTATGTGCGATGGAAATTTGCGCGAAAAGTGTCACTTTCAGCGTCGGTTATCCTTTTATAACCGACGCGGAAAGTGTTTCCCGCGAAATAATTTCGTGAAAATATCGTCCAATTGGACGTCGGTTGTTTCAAACAACCGACGCTAAAGATGTTTAGGCGTTGGTTGTTTTAAACAACCGACGCTATTTGGGAACTTAATATCCCACGATCGCCCGACTCTTCCCCTTTCTTCTGTTTCATTGCGAGCCGATTGCCCTTTTTCTCTGCTGTCGCCGCCGATTTCCCTTTTCTCTGCTCCTTCTTCTCCACGACAGCGCCGCCGCACCGCCACTGCTGCTGCCTTCTTCTTCTTCTCCGCGCCCCCTTCTCCGTCACGCCCCCTTCTCCTGTGCTGCTTCTCACCGACGTGTCGCCGCTCCTTCTCCTCCGCCTGTGCTCCTCGCCTCGCCAAGGCTGCCGGTGTTGCTGCTGTGCGTCGCCGCCCTAGCTTCTTCCAACGTCGCCGGCCGCTGTAGCTTCTTCCAGCGTCACCGCCCTAGCTTCTTCCTACTTCGTCCAGCGTCGCCCGCCGCCGTAGCTCCTTCCTCCCTGCTCACGCCTAGCGCCGCCCCCCTTCTTCCTGCTTCGACCACCACTGCTGGGAGCTCGCCTACTTGTCCGCCGCCGCTAACGAAAGGTATGTAAGCTGAAATAATTGGGTAGTGCTGTAATGCATCGAAGTAAATATCCTATTGCTCTATTATACTAGTAATGCATGATTAGTTTTACTGATTTCCTTGCTACTTTCAGTGATTAATGATTGGTACTATTGGTTAGTATTACTTTAGTGATTACTTTAATTCAACAATTCGTAGTTTGTTATTTACAATTACTGATCTGCTTGCCGATTTTAATGATTAGAGATACTGATATGTATAGAAGTTCCTTATAAATATATTTTTTATATACACATACATGTAATTTTGTATAAAATACATGATGTAGTGTGATCTTAAATCCTAGAGTGTACCCCTTTTGTTCTATGATGGTACCTATGACCCTAAATACATCCATAAGGGTCTATTGTATCCTAAAGAAGATTTATTTCTTCCTTCTGCCCTAATTTTTATATGGATCTTAATCTTATATCGCTTACTCATAAATAAGGAAATATCCTCCCTTATGACCACCTTGATGTGTATGTCCCATATAATCCACATGTTGCACCCTAATGATACAAATTTTTTATGTTGTAAATGAATGTATGTTTCAAGTGTTGAACCTAATGTTGGACAATGAACAATGAATTTATGTCCCATATAATCCACATTGTTCTTTATATTACTTGTACATTGGTATAAATTAGAATGAACAATGATCACTAAATTATATACTGTTTGTATGGAGTCCGGCTTCATTGTAGATATCTATTATTGTGTTTGTTGGCCTAGAAACCCGTCCAAGATTGACTCATTAGGAGTAAATCTTGGATAGTCCCCGGTTTGGGACTGTTCTTGAACACCTAATCTCACTTAGGATGTAAGTGTATAATGTGTATTGGGTTTTCGAGAAAATTTCGGTAGCATTTCCCTGTTTGTTCTCTAAGTACATATGTACTTAGAGAACAGCGGGGAAATGCTGCCGAAATTTTCTTGAAAACCCAATACACATTATACACTTACTAGTGAGATTAGGTGTTTAAGGATGGGATAGGTGGTACACATTTATTATATATAAGAATGACATCAAATGTGTTTGTTGGCCTAGAAACCCGTCCAAGATTGACTCATTAGGAGTAAATCTTGGATAGTCCCCGGTTTGGGACTGTTCTTGAACACCTAATCTCACTTAGGATGTAAGTGTATAATGTGTATTGGGTTTTCGAGAAAATTTCGGCAGCATTTCCCCGTTTGTTCTCTAAGTACATATGTACTTAGAGAACAGCGGGGAAATGCTGCCGAAATTTTCTCGAAAACCCAATACACATTATACACTTACTAGTGAGATTAGGTGTTCAAGGATGGGATAGGTGGTACACATTTATTATATATAAGAATGACATCAAATGTGTTTGTTGGCCTAGAAACCTGTCCAAGATTGACTCATTAGGAGTAAATCTTGGATAGTCCCCGGTTTGGGACTGTTCTTGAACACCTAATCTCACTTAGGATGTAAGTGTATAATGTGTATTGGGTTTTTGAGAAAATTTCGGTAGCATTTCCCCGTTTGTTCTCTAAGTACATATGTACTTAGAGAACAGCGGGGAAATGCTGCCGAAATTTTCTCGAAAACCCAATACACATTATACACTTACTAGTGAGATTAGGTGTTCAAGGATGGGATAGGTGGTACACATTTATTATATATAAGAATGACATCACATTATACACTTAGGATGTAAGTGTATACCCTAATCTTTTCCTAATATATACTTGTTTCCTAATATATACTTGTTTTCTCTGATCATAGAATGGATAGATCATGGATGTCCATTCGTAATCATTGCACCCCAGAGTTTATATCTGGTCTTGATCAGTTTATTAGATTTGCCGAGGAACATAGGAAAAAACCTACAGATAGGTTCTACTGTCCATGTAGGCATTGCGGTAACAACTTGAAAGTCAACACTGGTGAGGAAATCAAAAGTCATGTCATGTGCAACGAGATTGTACAAGGCTATACAGAATGGCACTGGCATGGAGAGATTTCAAAATCGAAACCAGTAGATGTCGATAGCAGTGCTTGGGTGGAAGAAGAAATTGCCTCCGATGACGTAAATGTGAACAAACCAGTTCCAGCAGACATCGTTGATGTGATGCTGGATAGTTGTAGGGTAGAGCACACCGATCCACCTCCTATCTTTAGAAACATTGTGCATGATGTTGAGATACTGTTATACACAGGCTGTGCTAAGTTTACGAAGCTTAGCACTGTGTTGAGATTGTATAAGTTGAAAGCTAACAATAGATGGAGCGACAAAAGCTTCACTTCATTGTTGACTTTGTTGAAAGAAATGCTTCCTGAAGGAAACGAGCTGCCAATCTCAACATACCAGGTAAAGAAAATGTTGTGCCCAATGGGAATGGAGGCCAAGAAGATACACGCATGCCCGAATGATTGTGTATTATTTCAAAAGGACTATGTAGATTTGAAAGATTGTCCAAAATGTGGTGCATCACGGTATAAATTGACGACTTCGGGGGAGTCCAAAACTGGTTCTCCTGCCAAGGTGTTGTGGTATCTACCTATAATATCACGGTTTCAACGCTTGTTTGCAAATCCGAAAGATGCGAAGAATTTGAGGTGGCATGCAGATGTTAAGAAAAATAATGATGGGATCCTGCGACATGCGTCTGATTCCCCACAGTGGAAGAAGATTGATCTATTGTACCCCAAATTTGGTGAAGAAGATAGGAATCTAAGACTTGGGCTTTGTACAGATGGGATGAATCTGTACGGGACATTGAGCAACCAACATAACACTTGGCCAGTCATGCTTGTTATATACAATCTTCCTCCTTGGATGTGTATGAAAAATAAGTACGTTATGTTGTCATTATTGATATCGGACCCTAAACAACCCGGAAATGATATCGATGTTTATCTTGAACCTTTGATTGATGACTTAAAGAAACTTTGGGCTGAAGGTGTGATGACCTATGATGCTTCAGCAAGAGAGACATTTCGTTTGCACGCTATGTTGTTTTGCACTATTAATGACTTTCCAGCATATGGGCATTTGTCTGGATATAGTGTCAAAGGAGCTAAAGCGTGTCCTATATGTGAAGAAAACACTGATTCAATAAGACTAAAACATGGCGGCAAGACTGTATATCTTGGTCATCGAAGGTTTCTTTCAAAATTCCATCCGTATCGTAGGAAGCGCAAAGCATTCAATGGATGGAATGATGAACGGAGTGCACCTAAACCTATACCAGGGGATGTTGTTTATGAAAGAGTAAAAGACATTGTCAATGAATTTGGTAAGAAATCACAATGTAGTATGGCCACACGGAGTGACAATTCTTCATTCAAGAAGAAGTCAATATTTTGGGATCTTCCTTATTGGAGTTCTTTGACAGTCAGGCATTGTATCGATGTAATGCACGTTGAGAAAAATGTCTGTGATAGCATCAGTGGTACTCTGTTAAATATACCAGGTAAGACTAAAGATGGGATAAAATCCAGACTGGACCTACGTGAAATGGGAATAAGCTCAGAATTAACAGAATTACGTGAAATGGGTAGTAAAAGAACATACTTACCTCCCGCTTGTTACACGTTGTCTAGAAAGGAGAAGAAAACTTTTTGTGAATGCTTGGTAAATGTTAAGGTGCCACATGGTTACTCATCCAACATCCGTAGATTGGTATCAATGAAAGATCTGAAGTTGATAGGTCTTAAATCTCATGATTGTCACACTCTAATGCAACAAATATTACCTGTGGCAATTCGATCTATATTTCCGAAGCATGTAAGGTTTGCAATTACCAGACTTTGTTTCTTTTTCAATAGTCTATGCAGTAAAGTTATTGACCCTGATACTCTCGATAATTTGCAAAGAGAAGTGGTTGTTACCCTATGTCAGCTTGAGATGTATTTCCCTCCTTCATTCTTTGATATCATGGTACATCTTGTTGTCCACTTGACTAGGGAAGTGAAAATGTTGGGACCAGTTTTCTTGCATTGGATGTATCCCTTTGAACGATACATGAGCGTTTTTAAAGGTGATGTTTGAAACTGTTATCGGCCTGAAGGGAGTATTATTGAAGGTTATGTGGCGAGAGAGGTTATGGATTTTTGCAATGACTTTCTCAGTGGTAATGACACTCCTGATAATGACAAGAATATTGAGGAGGGCAAAGGAATTTTAGGATCACGGGTGAAAGTAATCAGCCGTGAGTAGTTGGAACAAGTTCACTTGTATATTTTACACAATATGGACGAAGTGAGTGTTTATATCGAGGAACATACCAATTTCATAAAGAGACAACATCCTCGAGCAAGTTCAATGTGGCTTGCTAGAGAGCATAATAAGACTTTTACTAAGTGGTTTGAAGATAAAGTCTTACATCAACTATCTCAAACACCAAATGATATTACAGAAACTTTCAAATGCCTCGCCTTTAAACCAAAACCGAATGTTATGTCTTATGAAGGGTTTGACATTAATGGATTCACATATTACACAAAGCGCCAAGATGATAAGAGTGTCGTCCAAAATAGTGGGGTCACTCTTCAAGCGTCGACTATGTACTTTGCAAGTGCAAAGGATAAGAGTCCACGTGAAGCTAAAATGTCATATTACGGTGTCATTGAGGACATTTGGGAGTTTGACTACATAGATTTCAAAATTCCTCTCTTTAAATGTAATTGGGTTGATAACACCAAAGGAGTTATAGTGGATGAATTGGGTTTCACTTTGGTGAACTTTGAAAAGATTGGCGAGAAGGGTGAACCATTCATATTGGCATCACAGGCGAAACAAATATTCTATATTGATGATCCTGCGAATGATAAATGGTCGGTTGTTCTTCATGGTAAAAGACAATTCATTGAAGATCCTATAGATGAAGAAGAGTACTATGATAAGTATGATTACTCCAGTCCATTCTCAGTTGGGTTGCCAACTCCACAAAATATTGAAGCTAATGATGACTTATATGTGCGCGGAGATCACAATGAAGGATTGTTAATTGATAAAAGATCACAATTTTAGAGACATGTATGTTTATACAAATGCTAAATGTTTGCCTTTTTCTAGTTAATACAAATGCTAAATGTTTGCCTTTTTCTAGTTAATACAAATGCTAAATGTTTGCCTTTTTAATGACATTTTCAGATGGCTGACCATGATGAGCATGATGTCCATGATGAGCATGAAGTCCATGATGAGCATGCTGTCCATGACGAGCATGGCGAGGATACCAATGTAAGTTCTAAAAACATATCCTGTATTTCTATAAAATTCATTATCTTCTAGTTATGTCATATATCCTATATTTCTATATTGGGCTAATTTAGTGTGTTTATTTTTGTCAAATTTTAGGTTGATGATGTACCTGTACCCACTGAAGCACTGGAGCAACTTGATGCGCAGCACCAAACACTTAACAAGAAAAGGGGCATCACTCTGTTGAAGAAGTTATTATCGCTAAGTGGTAGTGGATCCAAATTGGTGGTGGAGTTTGATAATGGAGGAAATGCAATTGGAGTGAACCGCAATAATTTTGTAAACTATCTTGGGTGTACCACTCGGAGCCATTGTGGTGTTAAGTATGATAATTGGCATAAAGTTCCTCAGGGGAAAAAAGACTTGATATGGAAGGATTTATGTGTGAGTTATTATTATTTGCAATTCTATTTTTTAGATTACAAATTCTATTATTTGCAATTCTATTTTGGATACTAGTTAATAACATTTCTATTTTACAGAATCTGTTTGCATTGGATGAGAAGTTGCATCGTAAAAGTGTGATGCAACGCGCTGGAAAGATGCTTAGGAATTATAGGACAAATCTGAACAGAGAATACATAAAAGAGGGTGATAAGAAGAAGAAGTCAGCCCTTGAACAATGGAACTTCTTGGACAAAGAAGATTGGGACAATTTTGTTGCTTCAAGAAAATATGAAGAATTCAAGGTATTAGGCGTCACTCCCAATTTAATTAATATACATTGTATTCACCTATTCAAGATTAACATTTAGTGCACTAACCAAATCATTAATGTGCATACTAACTAGGCCCTCAGTGACACACAAAAAGCAAGGAGTGCACTGAATGTGCATGACCACACTATGGGTCCAAAAGGCTATGCAAGCGTTCGCCAAAGACTACAGGCGGAGTCTGCGGCTACTCAGCAGTCTGCTGCTACTCAGGAGTCTGCTCCTACTCAGGAGTCTGCCACACCCATGCCTCACCATGATATCTGGATAGCTGGCAGGCAAAACAAGAAGGGTGAAATAAAGAAGCCTGTAACTGATGAGGCGGCTGCAAAAATGGTAAAATAATACTCTTAGAGAAATCGTTTGAATATTGATTATTTGTGGTGTTAACTTACCAATTTCTGTTTATGTTGATTAGCGGGAGCTGCACGAGCAGAGGAAACAAGGCACGTTCATCCCTCAGGGCACAAGGGATGAATTGACAGTTGCTCTGGGTAACCCAGAGCATCCTGGACGTGTTAGAGGTGTCGGCACTGGTGTTGGCATCAAAGCATTCTTTGGGACATCCCAGCGCAAACCCAGAGCGAGACTTTCTCAAGAAGAGGTAACCTATTCTTTTTTTAGAATGTTACTGCAAAAGGAAATTCATTAATAAGAAGCTAATGTTTCTTTTATCCATGTATAGGAGAATAAGAGAGTTGAGGATTTAGTTGCTAAGAAGGTCAACGATGTAGTTGCTGAGAAGGTCAAGGAAGAATTGCTACGGTGGCAGGCATCTCAGGCTTCCAATCAGCCTATGGCGACTCACTCTTCTCCTGATGCACAGACTGCGAGTAATCCTGGAGACCCATCGCCTAACACGTCTGTTGTAAGTATTGTTTATGACATTGTAGCTAGTCTTTTCAAGATGATATGCTTTCAAGATTATATGTATATATGTATAACATTCTTTACGTAAATGTGTAGGCATTGAAGCCATGCCGCTTAAGAATGCAAGACTATGTTGTTGCAGAGGCACAGGCTTACCAGTCCCTTCCTGGGGCAACGTTTCATGGGACTCCAATGCCGCAGGGCTACATTCGTGTGAGCCCGCTACATGTATTACCCGATTGGAGGGAAGTTGCGTTGCCATATGCCCACCCAGATATTGATACACTTGGTGAGGCAGAAGGCGGGGTCATATTGTGGCCCAAAGCAGATGTCGTCTACACGACTGAAATTGTAAGATAAATTTACATTGATTTAGACTGTTAATGTGTATATATGATGTCAACTGATCTGAAATTATATATACAGGTTAAAAAGAAGACACCAGGAGCACCTAGGCCTCCACCTCCACTTCCCGCATTACCAACTTGGGTTCCAACTGACCTAACATACCCGTTAGGTCCTGCTTGTAGGGGAATGGCATGTTGGCTACGGGCACATAATATACATTGCCCTATAATAGTTTCTTTAGATGCAGATTATGCAGGTCAATCATAGGATAGCTCTTTATTTATACAAGATATTATTGAGCTGTTGATGTATGATTGGCTGAATACATCAATGATAGAGACATGGATAAGGTGAGATCTTGTTTATACATCCATATACCTTGTGTATGATCCGGTGATCTGGTTTCTTATATATTAATGCATACGCCTATATGTTTTGCAGCTACTTAGTCGAAGATCATTGCAAACAATTTGCATTTGATCATGTGGGATTTTTGATTCCATCATTGATTAGTTTGGTAGCTAAAGACCCTGATAATGTTCAACAATACTGTATAGATGCTTTTACAATTTTTGGTCAGCAAAAGAAGACGATAATAATAGCTCCATTCAATGTCAAGTAAGTTTACTTTATTTATAATTTGGACTTAAGAAAATTCCATTTTTATTTTGCATTTTGAGTTATTAATTGTTAACTTCTTACCTCTAGCGGTAGACATTGGGAGTTACTAGTTATTGTCCCCGGGACATTCACTGTTTATTATCTAGATCCTGCGGGGAGTACATTGAACACTAAAATTGGACACGTAATGAGAATGCCATTATTCTGGTGAGAAATATTTCATTTTTATATCCGTTAACATCTTTTATTACATTACTATTTACTTATGCAATTTATTGTGTTATATTAACATGTAGGGGTTTAGATGCATTCAAAAAGGCTGGAGGAACGGTCCCAAGGAAAAAGAACCAGCCAATAAATTGGCAGAATGTACAAGTAAGTTCCCGACTCGAATATATATATTATTGATGTGAATTGTGCTTATTTGTATTATTTTGTATGTTTCAATTTATAGTGTGCTACACAAGACAATGGCTGGGCATGCGCATACTATGTGATGCGATTTATGCAGATGATTATCAAACATGCCGCATTGGACATCGATAGCATACATGAGGTATTATATATAGTCTCATTAGTTAGTATGAAATATATCAATCTTATTTTTATATTATTACTTATATATATACATCATTCTCTTTGCAGGTGTTTAAAACTGACCACACTATAGGTAAACGCTTAAAAAATATACATGCTCCATATACGATGGAAGCATTAAATGAAGTAAGAGAAGAATGGGCAAAAGCCATACAAGCAGTGGCAACTGTAAGATATAATTGGGATGTTGATAGCGATAATGAATGATACTTTGTAAATGAATATTTCTGAATGTTAATACATGTATTTGAATGTTTCTATATGTATGAATGTGAGAATTGAATTGATGTCTGAATGTATGTACTTGTGTGAAATTTTCCTTGTGACTTTTGCAGGTTTGCGGCCTGTTTGTAGGCTGATATCAATGGATGTCGTAAACCTGCAGTTCAGAAAACTGAACTGTAGGTTCTCATCCTGCTGACCAGCCACAGCAGGCCTGCAAACTGATATGAAAAAAAAATAGAAATAGGCGTCGGTTATTTATAGAAAACCGTCAGCAAAGACATACAGCGTCAGTTATTTGATAAAAACCAATGCCTAATAGTACAAACAACCCGACCGTGCAGGATAGCACGGCCGTGGTGGAAAAGGCGTCGGTTATTCATATAAAACCGACGCCTATAGTACTAAACACGGCCGTGCAGGGAAGCACGGCTGTGTCGTCTTGAAATATAGGCGTCGGTGTTTTAGTATATAACCGACGCCAAAAGTGTTCGCGCCACATAAAAATGGCGTCATCTAGGGCACTTTATGCGTCAGTTATCTACTAAAAGACCGACGCTATATTATATATAAGGATCTTCTGCTCCTCAGGAGAAGAAGATACATAAGGATGGCAGCGCCACATGATGAGTATGTGGCAGAGAGTAGTGCTAGTGCACCTCGAGGCAGTGCAAGGGTTCCAGAAATAGAACAGCCTGCACCTGAACCACCCCAGTTTGACCCAGCTGATATGGGTAACCCAACAGTTCAGATGATGTTTGGGAAGTTTATGACTGCCATGACACACATAACTGACAAGATGCCCATGCCTGCACCTAGGGCACCTGCCCAGCCTGAAGGACAAGGTATCGGTAAGACGTTCGAGCGACTTCGTCGTGTCGGAGCTACCGAGTACTTTGGGACTGCCGACCCCGCAGATGCTGATTTGTGGTTAACAGAGTTGGAGAAGGCTTTCAGGATTCTTAATATCCCGGAGGCTGAGAAGGTTAGACATGTTGTCTATCTTCTCAAAGGCAGTGCTGGTCACTGGTGGAACATGGAAGAGCAGAAGAGACCTGGGATAGAGTTCTCGTGGGAAGAGTTTCATCGGGAATTTATCAATAGATATTTTCCAAAGACCTTCCTAGATGAGAAGATCTCTCAGTTTGAGAGATTGAGGCAGGGCATGATGAACATTAGCGAATATGAAGCTAAATTCATGGAGTTGCTGCGGTTTTGTCCGCACATGGCTGCCACAGAAGAGGAAATAATCAGGAGATTCGAGAAGGGTTTGAATGCTGATATATCAACCCCTGTGTCTGCCTTAGAAAACCGAGAGAGATTCTCTACCTTCGTTGAGTCAGTCCGAAGGATAGAGAGATCTGTGGTTGAGAAGAGGCAAACCCAGAAAAGATATCTACAGTTCCAGGGTTCTTCATCTAGGGATTCCAAGAAATTGAGATTCTCTGCACCTAACCCTCCACCACCCAGATCAAGTTCCCAAACTCAATGGTCACCAAGTAGAGGCAGGGGACGAAGCCTACCTCAACAAGAGACTCACAGTTCTGCATCAATGTCAGTTACTGGACCACCAAGACCACAACAACTGGAAAGAAGTTGCTACAACTTTGGGAAGGTGGGACACTTGATGAAGGACTGCCGATCAAGGCCTATCAGTGTGACACAACCTCAGAGGCAGAGTCAACAGGGATCTCAGAGAAGGCAATCTCAAGGAGCAGCTCGAGGACGTGGACAAGCGTCTCAAGCTGGATCATCAGCACCATCTCAACACCAGGCGACATCAAGGTTCTATGTTATGAACCCACCTGAAGCAGTGGTCAATCCAAGGGTAGTGGCAGGTCAGATGGAACTTTTATATTCTGATATGTCTACATCCTGTGTTGTATCTGTTCTGATTGACCCGGGTGCTACACACTCTTTTATCACTCGGAGAGTGATTCGTAACTGCAATATGACGGTTAGTCATAGGGCAGATAGTTTGTTGTTAGAGACTCCGTTGAGTGGGTCTGCCGTTTTGCAGGAGGTATGTTCTTCCTACATCCTCCTCTTTTCTAATCATCGCATTCAAGTGGACCTTATACCACTTGATATGCAAGGGTTTGATATAATCCTCGGGATGGATACCTTAGAAAGGTATAGAGTTGTCTTGGATTGTGAATCCAAGTTGGTTGTGTTTGCTGATGAAGGCAACACATGGATCTTTCAAGGTGAAAGAAAGATTCTGCCCACCTGTCTTGTATCAGCTATGGTTGCTGATAAGCTGTTGAGGCAAGGATGCTATGCATTCTTGGCCCATGTGGTAGATGTTACCAAGGAAAGTTCCAAACCTACTGAAGTTCCCATAGTCAGGGAATTCGAGGATGTGTTTCCTGAAGAACTTCCTGGTATACCACCACCTCGGGAGATTGATTTTGAGATCAATTTGGTCCCAGATACAAAACCCATAGCTCAGACACCGTATAGGATGGCGCCTGCCGAGATGGCAGAACTCAAGAAACAGCTTCAAGAGTTACTTGAGAAGGGTTTTATCCGACCGAGCACTTCAACTTGGGGTGCTCCGGTCTTGTTTGTTAAAAAGAAAGATGGGTCAATGCGATTGTGCATTGACTACGGACAACTTAATAAAGTAACAATAAAGAACAAGTACCCTCTGCCGAGGATTGATGATCTCTTTGACCAGTTGCGTGGTGCAACCATCTTCTCAAAGATAGGCCTGAGATCTGGATATCATCAACTCCGTATTAAGGATAGTGACATATCCAAGTCTGCTTTTAGGACAAGATATGGTCACTATGAGTTCACGGTTATGTCGTTTAGACTAACCAATGCACCAGCTGCATTCATGGAACTCATGAATAGAGTTTTTCGACCCTTCCTTGATCAGTGTGTTGTCGTTTTCATAGATGACATTCTGATCTATACTAAGGATGCTCAGCAACATGAGCAGCATCTTCGCCAAGCTTTGACCTTGCTAAGAGAACACAAGCTGTATGCTAAGTTTAGCAAGTGTGAGTTCTGGCTGCCGGAGGTATCTTTTCTTGGACATGTGATATCTGCATCGGGAATTCGTGTTGACCCTACAAAGGTAGAATCTGTTCTACAGTGGGAACAACCGAAGACGCCGACGGAGATTCGAAGCTTCTTGGGGTTAGCAGGCTATTATCGAAGGTTCATTAAGAATTTCAGTTCCATAGCCTTACCCTTGACTAAGTTGACCCGGAAAGATGTTACTTTTGTTTGGAGTGATAAGTGTCAGCAATCTTTCCAACTGTTGAAGGAGAAGTTGACAAGTGCACCCATACTTGTGCTACCTGAGCAAGGCAAAGGATATATAGTTTTCTGTGATGCTTCTAAGAATGGACTAGGGTGTGTGTTGATGCAGGATAAACAAGTAATTTCTTTTGCTTCTCGACAGCTTAAGAAACACGAAGAGAATTATCCGACACACGATCTGGAGTTAGCTACTGTAGTTCATGCCCTGAAGATCTGGAGACATTATCTTTATGGAGAGACGTTTCAGATTTTCACTAACCATAAGAACCTTAAGTACATCTTCTCTCAGTATGAGCTCAATATGAGACAATGCCGCTGGATGGAATTAATCAAGGACTACGATTGTACGATTGATTACCATCCGGGGAAGGCTAATGTGGTTGATGATGCCTTGAGTAGGAAATCAGCAACATCAACCATGGAAAGGGCACAACGAAACTCTTTAGTATGCTCTAGAAGGGATATGCTTATCGCTTTGAGGCAAGACAATGTACAGTTGAAGGTGTCATTGTTAGCCGGGTTGATGGCTGAGATGCATATTAAACCTACCCTAAGAGAGCAGATTAAGGAGGCACAACATGTTGATGCTGTAGTTTAGCAGATTAGATCGGAGTATGGAAATGAGAAGCGAGATAGTTTCCATGATTCAGATGATCATGTAGCATGTTATCATGGGAGGATGATAGTGCTAGATGTGGACAACTTGAGGAAGTTAGTCCTGGAAGAAGCTCATTCTTTGATGTATGCCATGCATCCAGGGAGCACCAAGATGTATCGAAACTTGAAAGATATGTATTGGTGGCCTGGAATGAAGAAGGATGTTGCAGAATTTGTTCTGAGGTGTCCTGTGTGTCAGCAAGTTAAAGATGAACACCAGAAGCCTGCAGGAACAATGCAACCTTTACCCATACCACAGTGGAAGTGGGACCATGTGACCATGGACTTTGTTGTTGGCCTACCCAGGACAAGCAAAGGACATGACTCCATTTGGGTAGTTGTAGATAGGTTGACTAAGACAGCACATTTCTTACCTGTCAAAACAACCTATTCTACTGAAAGGTTATCACAGTTATATGTTCAAGAGATAGTGCGTTTACACGGAGTTCCTGTCACTATAGTTTCTGACAGAGGTCCTCAGTTTACAAGTCGTTTTTGGGAACGACTTCATAATGCTTTAGGCACCCAGTTAAGGTTTAGTACGGCCTTTCATCCACAGACTGATGGACAGTCAGAAAGGACCATACAGACCTTGGAAGACCTGTTGAGAACATGTGTTCTCCAGTTTACCAGAAGTTGGGATCTACACCTAAGCTTGATAAAGTTTGCCTATAACAATAGCTATCAACATAGTATTGATATGGCACCTTATGAAGCCTTGTATGGTAGACGTTGTAGATCACCCTTGTGTTGGTATGAGACTGGTGAGCATCAGTTGTTAGGACCTGATCTTGTGCAGCAAACTACAGAAAAGATTAAGGTAATACAACAACAGATTAAGACTGCACAAGATAGGCAGAAATCTTATACTGACAAGCGTCGTAGACCCTTAGAGTTCCAGGTCGGAGACAGAGTGTATCTCAAAGTCTCGCCTTGGAAAGGAGTCCTTCGTTTTGGAAAGAAAGGGAAGTTAGCTCCTAGATTTATGGGGCCTTATCCAATCATTGAACGGATTGGAAAAGTAGCCTATAAACTAGAGCTGCCACCAGAGTTACAGAGGTTACATCCTGTGTTTCACATTTCTATGCTAAAGAAATGTCACCCAGACACTGAGTCAATTCTACAACCTATGGAGGTAGAATTGAATGATGATATATCTTATGAGGAAGGACCAGTGTCAATCCTTGATAACAGAATTAAAAAGTTAAAGAAGAAAGATTTAAGCCTTGTGAAAGTCCTCTGGAACCACCGTGGTGTTGAAGAAGCCACTTGGGAACTAGAGGATGAGATGAGAAGGAAATACCCTGCCCTTTTCTCTTAATACGTTTTATCGATTTCGGGGACGAAATCCTTGTAAGGGGTGGATAATTTGTAACATCCCTGACCTGGGTTATGAACTAACCCTAGGTGTTTTTCCGAAATATGTAATTAAATCCTTGTGATTAACTTTGGACATGTAATTAAGTTCCTCAGAAACATATATTTCAATTTTGCTCCTTTATATATAAAGTTGTAGCATTGTTTTGTAATACAGGGATCTATGTGCAAATTACCCAGTTAAGGGATTAACTTGCAAATTGCACATTTTGATATTTTCCTCTGATGTTGAGACATCATGAGGATGTTTATGATGAAGTTTAAGGGATTTCCCAAGCTTGAGCACCAAGGTGCAGCTGTGGAAGCAACCCCTGTACTTGAAAACCCTAAATTGGTGTAAAGTGCAATTTACCCAATTTGAGGGGTGCAACTTGTAAAATACATCATCTAAAATATCTTTTATAACTTTTTTCATCATTTAGAGTAGAAATGATGAAGAGGGCACTTCATTTGAATAATCATATAATAAAGAACACCTTTGTGATTGAATAATCAAGGTGTATGTATAATAGCCCTTTTATGTGTATGCTTTAGTGATGGGTTGATCCTCTTTGCCTTCAATTCTTGACCTTAGAAGGAGTTTGTCCTTAGAAATAAGGGGTAGGGATGAACAAAGAAGAAAGGAAGGACTTAAATGAGAAATGGGATAAAGTAGAAGCTTTATGGAGAAATTTCACCCAAAATATATATATATATCACTTCCTTTGCAAGCAAAGGAACGTTTCTTTCATTCCCTCACTTATCCCCCTTGCTCAAACCACCTAAGGCAGAGATCTAGAGCATAGGAGAACGACCAGGGAGTTCAAGGTAAGTTTGGATCATCCCTTTTGCTTGAATTCATGGAGGAAACTCGATTTCAAGGTTGAATTCATGGCTAGCTCACCTAGCTTTATCTTTCTAGCCATTCCTTTCCAACTTTTCCTTGGAGAATTCACCTTGGCCAACCTGTGGAGCTCAAAGACGCCATTAAAGACCTGAAGCTTGGAAGCTTGGAGCTCAAGGAACAACCTTTAGGCGGGTTTTATAACTCTAAACCTTATGCTTTGATTATACATCTTTTTCTATGCATATAGTTGCTAGTTCTTCTTCTTTCCTATCTTCCCTTGCATCCTTGCAAGTAAAATCATGAAGAACTGCTTCTGTTCTTGAGGTAGAAGATAAGGGCGTTAATTCCTATGCTTATCCACGGATTTCCACTTTACTAAACGGTCCTAACCAATTGCCCATGAGGTTTGCACAACCGTTTGGTGGGCAAATGGTTTCAGGGTCGCATAGAGGCAAACGGTCTCCAAGACCATTTGGTCCAGTTGACCAAGCGACGACCGTTTGGGAATCCTGTTCCTAATTATGTATTCTGATCACCCACAAAATTTGAGGGGTTAACTCCAAAGGAATCGTGAGATATAAGCAAATCAATTAGCAAATCCAATTGAATTAAGTTCTGATTTTCAATCTGTTTAATTTTCCCTTTTTGGGCAAACGGTCTCAAGACCGTTTAAGATGGTTGACCAAGCATTGACCGTTTGGGATTACTGTTCATAATAATTTTGATTAATGACTCACCAAATTTGATGGCTTAATTCCAAATGAGTCATGAGTTGAAGGCTAATCAATAGGGAAAACCCTAATTGAAATCAGTGCTGAAATTCCAATGAGTTAATTAGTGATTTTGGGTTGGTTAGCCCAAACGGTCTCAAGACCGTTTGGGGATCACCCAAGACCGTTTAGAGGTCTGGGGTCAAGTATAGTTGACCAATTAAATGTCCAAAGGTACTAAATCATATTGCAATTAAGTATTGATGTGATGATCAACTCAATAGATCAAACCTTGATGAATTTTCACTAGAGTCCAAAGATTGGATGGGCAAACGGTCTCAAGACCGTTTGGAACTCATCCAAACGGTCTCAAGACCGTTTGGTGTCAACCCAAGACCGTTTGGAGGTCTAGGGTTAAGGTAATTTGATCAATTGAGAGCCCAATTACAATGGGTTATTGAAATAATCAAATTGCTGATTTGTGACTTAATTAAGATTCAACCCCTATCAAATCAACTTAGATTTTGATGAATTCTTGGGCAAACGGTCTCAAGACCGTTTGGAGGTCATCCAAACGATCTCAAGACCGTTTGGGCCAAGTTTGGGCCCAATTGGAGGTCAATTGATAGGTTCAACCTTGAATTGATTCACATTGTTGAATATTGATGACCATCCGATTTGAAACTCTAATTGAGATGGACTTAACCCTAATTGACTTTCAATTGAGGGTTAATTTGGTGTCCAATTGCTTGAGGCTCATCCTTTTTGACTCAATTTATAAGTGGTTAACATGGCTTTGGCCAATTGAGGGCTTCAACATACTTAATCATAAACATTTGTAACTTTTGAACCATGTTGGAGGTCCAAACGGTCTCAAGACCATTTGAGGCCAAACGGTCTCAAGACCATTTGGGTCCAAACGGTCTCAGGACCGTTTGGGCTCAAACGATCTCAAGGTCGTTTGGACCAATCGATCTCAAGACAAGTTGACCAAACAGTTTCCAACCGCATAAGCTCAAACGGTTTGGAAAGTCAACCTTTCCAAATGGTCAACGCACCCAAACGGTTTGGGCAAACGACCTTGAGGTCATGCGGTCTTGGAGTCAAACCTAGCAAACAGTCAACGCACCCAAACGGTTTCAAACCGTTTGGTAGTTGAAGGTTGAAACCGTTTGGAGGTTTTCAAGGTTATTTATATATAATCACTTGAAGTTGTAACTGGTTCAATGGTGATCTAATCTAAACCCTAATGGTAGCTTAGAACATTAAGGGACTAAGTGATTAATGAATTGACCCATGATGGTGATCATGAGGTAAATTACCAAAACACCCTTGAGGGGTTTAATTGAGTAATACCTTTTTCTAATAAAACCCTAATCACATGTTAATGATGTTTTGGCTTATGCTAGTCAATGAGGACTTAACCCAACCTGATCTAGAGTGGTGTTATCACCATCTACTAGTAAGAGGAGAGAGAAAGTATCATAAGAGAGAGAAAGTACCCTTTTATAGTGGAAACTTAAGTAAAGTACCTTTAATACACATGAATGTACATGATTAGGGTATGATCCACCTATGTGAGATCATGGAAACCCTAATTATGATGTTTAGTGAATTTTAATCTATTCTAGGAGCTTTAATGATGATGTTTCTCATACATGATGATGTTATGAGTTCAATTCGCCATGAGGTGAATATTAAACCCTAATTCTAGGGTGAGGACATGTTTTGTGAATAGTAAACCCGGATTGATGATTATTGGGGAACTTGACTCTTCTAAGAGTTTGAAAGTGTAACTTCTAGAATGAATTGTTTACTGTTATCAGTTGAATTAACCATGCAGGTTGTCATGAGATGATGATCATATCCATGTATGGATTATGAAACTATATTCATTGAAAGCATACTTTAGCTTTATGAATAGTGATTTATCCGGATGCATTGTCAATGGCAACTTATGGATTAAAATGGGCTGTGAGAGCCATAATTACCATCAAGGTCATGCTTTAGAGATGACTTGTGATAAATGTATTGAGATATGATGATTGATGAGAGTTAGGCTTGTTACATTTAGTATTCTCATTTCATAGCTGTTATGCTAATGTTATTGTTTGAAGAACAATGTATGATGATACTGAATGTACCTAACTAATCAAGTGTAATGTAGAGCCCTGATCATAGATCCATCATTGTCAGAGATCAAATGATGGTGAAATAGGTTTTCCTAAGGGAACTCCTGGATCACATACTTTTGAGTATGTGGGGTATATGGATGTGTAGAACCTTACATCCTAGTGTAGGTGTTTGATGTAGATGTGTAATCCATCAATCCTTCACTACAATCCTATACCGTATCAGTGGATGGTAAACATGAAACCTCCTGATGACGAAGAAAGCACAGATATCCATATCAGTGGAAGATAAACATGAAATCTCCTGATGACGAAGAGAGTACAGAACGCCACTGTAACTCTAAAATAGCGAAGAACCAGATTACCCTGGTAAGCTATTATAGTAGATGCATGAGATGTCCTACAAGTAATCCTCTTACTGACTGAGGAAGGTGAAGGTCATGAGAATCCGGCTCTTTTGATGACCTAGTATGATACCAAGGCACTTAGCAGTGATTGGTTGGAGGATGAGTGGTAAACCTCATCTCCACAGGGCATAAAAATAATGTTTGAAAAACATAATCCACAGTATAGCATACCTGTTAGAGATAACTACAAGTTGATTGATTGATGTTACACTGTATAGTGCAAATGTCTTCATGTTTCATAACTGTTGAACTCATGCTTACTATTAAATCTGATGTTGAATACTTTGAAGCTTTTGCTGCTTAAGTTATTCTTTGAGGTACTATAATAAAGCTTCTGGCGGAGAGTTATAACTCTCGCTGGGACAATTATGTAAAATTTTCTCACCCCGTAGACTTCAACTTTTTAGGTGGACATCGAAGACGGAGGAACAGGTCTACAGGTGACCAGTCCCAGTAGCAACAGCACCAAGAGTAGCAGTAAAATCTCAGGTGGAGATTTAGCCTGCCATGTGGTGTAGTTAGAGTCAGTCCTATGTGTCCTCTGTACTCTCAGGTCTTGGAGTCTTTTGGTCTAAGATTTTGGTTATGAGTTCTTGAGATTTTGTATCATGTTGTATATAATTACTCAAGAAGTAATTATCTGAGATGTAAACAGTTTATCTCCTTTTATGAAGGTAGTTTTATGGTTTCAATGCTTTATCTCAAAAAGTTTTAATTTCTGCTAATTTTTGGTATTCCGCTGCTAATCGAATCGCTTCTGCTAAGTTTAAATCGTGTTTATATCGTGGTTTGGAGATCAGAGCCCACACTGACTGGCTGGATGTGTTACTATGATCTAATGGTTCTTATTAACCATATATTAAGAGTAGACTATGCATAAATGAGACCCACATTGTAGTGAGAATTTACATGCACTAAGATGTTAAAATATAAGGGAAAAACTGGAATAGCTAAGAATCAACTAGAATTGATATCTATGATCCAACTTTGGGGCCTCATATAAGAAAACTCTAAATTGGGGTTAAAGAAAGAAAGAATATAAGTTCAAGACACATAGTAGTGTATAGAACATGAAATGAAGAAGAAGGAATGGATAAAGAGAACTTCATGATATAATTAATTGATCCATTTTATTCGATTTGAAACAAATGAAAATTAAGTAGAAATGAGCTAAGAGTATTGGAAGACAGATAAGAGATAGAATAGAAGGAAATAAAAAACAAAATGATATAAGGTTTGATTTAAGTTTAATGATTAATAATACATGAACTCTAAATATGAAATATGGAAACGATATGAGAAAATTATGTAAGGGCCAAGATAAAAATAATCACTTATGAGAAATAGATTGCATAATCGAGTAAAATGCATCAATGTACGTCAAAACAAATAGAAAATAGGAGAAAAGAGTTAAGTATACAATAAGTACATAGAAGTGGAGAATTTTTAGATGAATTAAAGTGAGGAGAACTAAATGAACATGTAAAGTATAACATTAGGATGAGAAACTCATATGAAAAGATAGACATTTTGTAGATGATGAGTTTGATTAAGGGAAGAGGGCTACATGATGTAATAGAGTATGGAATGTTTCATTATATTATGAACTCTAATGCATTCATCTTTACTAATGTATTGATTTAAATTCACAATAGTGTCACTTCCTAGTTTCAGTCAGATATACTCAATAGGTTTATAGTGATAGAATGGAAATGGTTCTCAGAAGAAGAAAAACATTGCAACTAAATAGAAGAACATGCCAAATAAAGGTAAATTATATTTATAACAGAATGGCTTGATTGAAAGAAAAACTTTGTTTGGCCCCTATATGAGCTTCTTGATTTGAAACAAAGGACATGTAGTGTATTATGCATAAGATGAAACTAGTAGGGAGAATATTGATTTAGAATTTCAACTACATAAAAGTAAAAGGATGATAAGAAAGTATATATGCCATCAAAGTTAATAATGACATAGGGAAGAGTAGCATACAGATAGACAATGATAGAAAATAAATAAGGGGTTGAAACATGAGGGAGTAATATAATGATAAAAGAGAGAGTGGGAGATGTGAGAAGATGCTAAATAATCTAGTCTCTGAGATGATAAGTAAACCTAGATAGGAGAAATGTTTTCAGTGAATACTTGAAGATTGGAATTATAAATCTCAAGATCACCTTATCTTTATATCATACCTAATGAGAGTAATATGGAGATGAAGTGATAAGGAAATGAATTTTGAATGATACATAATCACCATGATAGACACATCTATTGAATGTACTAATGCCACACAATATGATGATGTAAACTCTAGTAGGGTAAATAAAGAAGCTAACCTATCAGAAAGGTCATGTAAGAGAAAAGAAATTCAAGTGATAAAGAAAGGAAGACTTTAGTAAACCTTAAGAGAGATAAGGTGTGAACATCAAGATAGGGGTGTAAAATCATGTCACAATAAGGTCAGGTTGTTGATATGGGTCACATCTTATGAAATTTGGAGTTGTAATAGTTCAAGGGATGTCAATAGTGATTTAACCTTGAGCAGAAATATCTCTATAAAATAAAATCATGAGAGTAGTTATATGAGAAGAAAATAGCAGTGATAGTAATCCAGGGTTTAAAGATTGTAAATGAGAGAGGAAGATAAACAATAGGGAAATGGTAAGAACTGTGGATAATAAATACAATTCATACGTAAGAAGCATGGTTTGAACAGAAGGATAAGTGTAATATGAGCAAAGTGTGATCTGAAATAAAATTCTTGTAGTGATAGAAAGAATGATTAATAATCCATTCTTATCTTGAATATTTTAATGCTAGAGATGTTTATTCTATATGATCAATATGAGAAGGATTAGTAAGAAGAAGCAAGTAGTAATGGATAAGAGGAGAAATCAGAAGAAGAAAAGTCTTTCACTTACATGAATATGTTTTTAGAAATAAAATTTGTTGAAGGTATATCATGGGAAGTAAACTTATTTTACATTTAATTTCAATTGTACATATGTGAGCAATATATTAATTGAAAGTAGTGTTATAGTTTATTCATTCATACCAATAATCCAACTTAATATTATACAACCATTGTTAGATATATTATTGCAACTTGTGAGTGTTTTACTATTTGAGTAGTACAATAGTAAACTTCAAAATAGTAAGGTGAACTATATTTAGTAACCAAGAGATGATACAAAGCAATAGTACATATTGAGTCATTGAATTGAGATAGTTGGACTAAATTATCAAGAGTGTGAAAAGATTGAAAATGGTTTATTTCGTTTCTCTTTTTTATTATTGATTGAGACATATAAATTGTTTTAGTGTCATTAAGAATCCTTGTTTTAAATCTATTGTGATCAGAAGAGAAACAAAGGACTCAATGTTGAAAATGATATTCAAATATGAAGTACAATAGTATAGTGACATAAGTTTTCAGAAGTTAAAATAATCCTTGAATGTACTTTGTTTGTGTATTTATGTTTCAGGGATGAAACCTATTTAATGAGGGGAAATTGTTATGACTGTATCAGAGCTTAATTGGTAAAATAGGGTTTTCCTGGATGTTACATACTTAGTTAGATTAATATTTTCTTAAATATGATTAAGGATGGTATATCAGTTATGATGTATTGAATCTAATGAGAACTCTAAGCTTGCCTTCATTTTGAATAACTAGGGTTTAAGAAGTATAAGCTTCTGCTCAAGTGAAATGGATGAGGTGAGAAAGGATAGTGAAATTAGTAATTGGACTCTTGGATAGAACAGTCGTGGTGGGTAGCATGGTTGTGTAAGGTTGTGGGTGGCACATGCATATTAGGCGACATGACCATTTTGGAGAAATAGAAGTATTGGTCATTTTTATAATTGGATCTGATTTGACCAAGGAAAAACAAACATAATAGACAACGTGGTCATACTGGGTCCATTTTGAATGACCGTGGCACCTTGCACAGCTGTTCTGGGGTGTTTCTCTTCAATCAACTGTTCTACAAACTACAATATAGTAGTACACTGTTCGATTTTTATTTATTTATTGGTAGCTCACAATGATCTAAAAATTTAAATGGATATATGAAATTCAATCACAGACAAAATTTTAATTTTTCACTATTTTTGGAGCATCTATAACCCATTTAATAAATTATTTACAGTAACATTTTTATGACAAAAAATTATGCTGAAATAAGAGAAAGTACAGTGAGGGGTCAATTTGCAAATTACCCAAGCACCTCAAATTATCTATATGATCAACCTAACATGCTAGGATCTCTCATAAATCATGATTCAATCTAGATAAGCAAAATCCTAGAGAGAGAGAGAGCTAGGGATTGGATGGAGAAAATGGAGAAGACGACGGTCTAGGGTTTTCTCTTGCTAGAGTTGATCGAATCAAGTAAGTTTGTCATCCCGAGATAGTCTTTCATGGTGAATCTTCTCTCACAAATCAATATTTTGTCCCTCCTCTTATATGAATCAAAATGACATTGATCACTCTCTTTTCTCACTCTTTCTCCATAATTCTCCATTTCTAGGGTTTCTGAGTTGAAAGGAAGAAGAAAGTGATGATTTGCTAGAGTTTTGATATGGATTTGCAAACTTTGGTTCTTGGGATACGCTATTAAGGAGTTTTCACACCTTAAGTGAGTGGGTACATTGTTTGTATATTAGATTGCACGAAATTAGATTAAATCCACAATAATATTCAAATCCTTTGTATGCGACTAGAAACTCTAATTTTGTCTTTCAGTTTAAGCTTATGAGAGATGATATAGAAATGGATTGTTTTTCTATTGTGATGAATTTTAGATGATAAAATCATATTAGAAATGCATACAATATTCTATGACAGAATTCCTAAAGTTATTGCAGAAGTTATAAGAACACCAAAATCTAGGATATTCAGTTATGCTTGAAATCGTTGTGCATTTGAAAAAGAGCTTTTCCTATTTGAATCTCCTTGTTTATGAATGACTATTTTATATGAATGCATACTACATATATATCATACATGATTTGGATTATATGTTATGTTATCAATGTCTGGTTGATATTTCAGTATAGACATGAAACCCTAAATGAATGGAAACTTAGAAGTTGTGAATAGACATTATGAAATTCAATTGATGTTATTATTTTATTGTTATTAATTTATTTATTTAAGGTTATTGTGATGTGTGATATTTTAATGAATGACATGGAAATCATAGCAGTTCATACCATGTTTTCATATATATGTTTGGTTATATGTGAATTGTTGAAAGACCTTTTATCAGTGAAAATATATGGTGCATTGAATCCTTATGTGAGTCATGTGATATGTGAATGATGTGAATGAGACTGTAAGGATAGTGTATTATGTGAAGCAAGTAATTTCAATTCAATGTTCTTCAATATGATAAGTGGTGTTGTTCAGTTGCTCAATGTACAATACAGATTGTTGATAAGTGTGTTTATCTATTGATTTATTCCTTGGAATTTTTGGAGTAACTTGCTATTTGTATGTTTATGAATTACCAATTTTCTTCGTGATTGATGAAGGATGAGGAATGATTTATTTACTCTTTGTAGTCATCTATAATAACTGATAATATATATGTTTGTGAATGATAAGATCCTCTATAGTTCATTAATTTTCTACTTTCAATTCACTTGCCTAATAATATATCTTTGACTGTTAAAGTGTTTTGAACTATTTCTTTGAATTACTCATTTACCAAGCAAGTAGGATCACCCCTATACTCACATTTTTTAGAAAACTATGTGGATCTGAAGAATGTCAATGCTAGAGTGGCTCTACCATTAGAGTTAAGTATCAGACTAGTGAAGTTCAATCGGTCCCTATCACTCTATGTCCTTGAGTAGAAGTGAGAGAGTTGTAAATGATGATGTATAACTTTGTTTCCTTAATAGTAGAGAATGTATATGATTATCATGTCGTGTGTACATGTAAGTATGAGAAACATAAAGAATGTTTAGATATGTATCTTTAATGTTGAGATCAAATTGGAGTAATCAAGTTTTAGCCTTCATTGTAAAGTTGTGTATGTGATTGAATGTGAGTAAACAAGAGTTTGAAAAAATAAAATAAAAAGAAGTTAGGAGTTATCTTTGTATTATGTTAAATCCTCAACTTATGCCCTAATCTCATGATTAGAGGTTATCGTGGAATGTGGGTGTAACACATATATTTTGATTATGAGGATTCATACTATTTAAAATAAATGGCATTCAACCAAGATAAGGGTCTTTCTTCATCTATGCATCCCTGCATTTCCAAGTGTTTACATTGTGAGACTATTAAGAGACAACATGTTTATGTTCCTTGTGGTTTGGAAAGTTATTACAAGAGATAATCAAGACTTTGATAACCTATATCATCTTTTTTCCCAAACTATCTCTTTAAAAAAAAATCTAGAGGACATAATGTGTCTTTACCGCAGTGGAGAACCACTTGATCTCAAGGAACGTCATGAAAAATATGGTTAATCCATAGATTCACCTATATTTTAAAAGGGGGTCATTGGCATTTCAAATGGGACATCTATTTGTGTGGTCATTGTAACAATTCTGGAAGTGTCATAGTTACTTAATAGCATATAGAGAAACTGGGAATTGCTTATTGAATAATTTAACAAGTGTATAGTACATTCTCTTATATAATAGATGAGAGTAGAGACTAAAGCAAAGATACACAATATGGGACTAAAATACTAAAGAAAAAACATAAGTGACACACATGCTAGGCACATGACACTCAAAAAAACACAATATATCTCTATACTCCCCCTCAAGCTAGAGCATAGATGTCGAACATGCCCAGCTTGTCCACTAGAGACTAAAAATGAGCTTTCAAAAGAATCCTAGTGAAGATGTCCACTACTTGTTTGTCAGTGTTGAGATATGGAGTGCAAACCTAGATAGAAAGAACTATTTCTCGAATAAAGTGATAGTCAACCTCAATATGTTTGGTCCACTCATGAATCGTGGGTTGCTCGCAATAAGAATGGAGGCCTTGTTATAAAAAAAACATCGGATAGGGCTAGAATAGGATATATCAAACTCCCGGAGGAGACTATGGACCCACAGAAGTTCACATGCAGTATGAGCCATAGCTCGATATTCTGCCTCTGTACTGGATCTGGCTACAATAGTCTACTTTTTGCTTCTCCAAGTAACAAGATTTCCGCCTACAAAAGTACAATATCCTGACATTGAATTATGATCTGAACGGCTTCCTGCATAGTCAGAGTCTAAAAAACTAGATAGATTACAGTGGCCATGCTTCTCATACAACAAACCTTTTCCTGGATAGCTATTAAGATACCGTAGAATGTGACATATAGCATCCCAATGACACTACTGAGGTTTATCAAGATACCTAATGATGAATCCTACAAAAACAGTGAGGTTAGATCTAGTGACCGTCAGATAAATAAGCTTGCCTACCAGCCTTCTGAACTGGTGATGATCATCATAGGGAGGAGAATTTTCATTGCACCAATCCATATTCGGATCAAGGGGAGTGTTGGTTGGTTAGTAGCCAAGCATACTGGTTTCCTGTAAGAGGTCAAGTACATATTTCTACTGAGAGAGACACAGCCATGCAGATGGTTTGGAAACCTCAATGCCTAAGAAATATCTCAACTTTCTAAGATATTTAGTGACAAAGTGTTTTTCTAGGTAGGTTTTAGTTGCATGTATGCCCACGGTATCACTGCCAGATAAGATAATATCGTTAACATAAACAATAATAATGACTAGTCCATCCACTATTTTGTAGATAAAAATGGAGTGATCTGAGTGAGACTGACGGAAGACAAAGGCGACCAAGATCTGCCTAAGCTTTTCGAACCAAGCGTGTGGGCTCTGTTTGAGACTGTAGATGGCCTTTTTCAGTTTACCAGTTTTTAAGGCAGACTCCCCCTAAGTAACAAAATCGGGTGGTTGCTCCTTGTATACTTCCTCCTATAGATCTCCACAGAGAAATGCCTTTTTAACATCTAACTGAAAGAGAGACCAGTCTATATATTATCAACAACAGAAATCAGAATTCAAATAGAATTTAATCGTTCAACAGGAGAGAAGGTCTCAAAGTAGTCAACACCATATGTCTGTACATATCCTTTTGCAACAAGTCAAGCTTTCAAGCGTTCAATTATACAATCAGGTTCATACTTAATGGTGAAGACCCAGCGGCAGCCAATAGTAAGGCACGAAGGAGAGCAATCCACAAGTCCCCATATCTTACGATCACAGAGCGCCTGCATTTCCTGATCCATTGCTTGTTTCCATGAAGGAATAACTAGAGCCTCTACAACATCTTTGGAATAGTGACAGAGGAAATTGCAGAAGTAAAGCAAGCAAAACTTTTATGCAGATTGGAAGAAGAGAAATAATGATTGATAGGATGTTTAGTGCAGGAGCAAACACTTTTGCAAAGATGGATAGGAAGATGCAAGTGAGAAGTTACCTCAGTGTTTGTTTGATCTTCCACAGAGAGAGGAATTGGTTGTGGAGGGGCGATGGAAGGAGTGCTTGTATTTGGCCGGTGTTTATACACTTGTAAAGGGCAACCTTCGGGATGGTTAGAAGAAGGCAAGTCCTCAACAATATCTGGTAGAGGCGTGGGTGCCAACATATCACTGGATAGCGTTGCTCCGTCATAAAAAAAATAGGGCATACGATAAAAAAGATCATATCCGCACTGACAAACCATTGTTTGAGTACCAGATCAAAGCAATGGTAACCTTTCTGGGTTTTAGAATATCCTAAAAAGATGCATTTAGTGGAGTGAGGATCAAGTTTTTTCATTCTTGAGCATAAATTTTTAACAAAGCAGGTACTCCCAAAAATACAAGTAGGGACAGAGAACAAAGGTGCAACAGGAAACAAAATGGAGTAAGGGATATGATTCTTTAAAATTGAGGATGGCATACGGTTTACAGGATAGCATTCCGTAGAAACTGCCTCAGGCAAAATATGGTGAGGGAATTTATAATGAAGAAGAAGAGTGCAAGCAACCTCTAATAAGTGGCGATTTTTCCATTCAGCAACACCATTTTGTTGTGTAGTATAAGGGCAAGTGGTTTGATGGATAGTGCCACAATCAGAACAAAAAGATGTGACAAACTTTTGCATAAGTTCTAGGGACGATGCAGAAAATTTTAATAGGTTTATTGAACTGGGTCTATATTTCAAAAAATAAGATATAGATATTGTCCAAAACAGTGCCACAATCTTTGAGTAAAAATAGCCAAGTAGTACGGGAATAATCATCAATAAAGGTCAGAAAATATGTAACACCAGAATGACTTGGAGTAGAGCATGGACCCCATATGTCCGCATGAACAATACCAAAAAGTGCCTTAGAACCAATTTCCTTTTTAGAGGGAAATACATACCCCGTTTATTTTCCTAAAACACAAGATGCACAATAAAACGTATTTTTAGATAATGAAGGAAATAAATGCTTCAATTTTGTAGAAGTGGTGACCTAGCCGAAAGTGCCACTAAAGTCATGTGAAAGATGTAGACGGAAGAGAAGATGTTGTAGGCTGTCCATCCAGATAGTATAGTCCATATGGTCCTTCATGTCCTGAACCAATCCCCGTCTTCGTACAGAGATCCTTCAAAACACAACCAGAGGGAGGTAGACGTCCGCCACGATCGCGGCCTCGACCACAACCACGTCCAAAGTCAGAAGTGCAAACAGCTAGAGTAGGATGCTCAATAATAGGATTGTAGGTCATCGACGGTAGTCTTTGAACTTGCTTAAGGATGTCTCGAAGAGTAGGCAGAGGGTCACTCGACATAATCTCATCGACCACGCCGGAAAAGGAAGCATGAAGGGTAGCCAGAAATTAGACTAGTTGTAGTTTATTGCACTGCTTATGGGCTTCTTTAATGTCAGTTGTCCAAGGATGGTAGATTTCATACTCATTGAGAGAAGAGAACTGGTTTTAGAAGTCCTCGATTGAAGTGTCAGAAGAAAACTCCTTCTTGGCCAAGTTTTTGAAAATTTCAAAAATACATTTAGGATTTTGCTGATGGGGGTAGACATGGGAGAGCTGGTCCCACATTGCCTTAGCATCATGAAGGCATAACAAGGACTGACTGATTCGTATCTCGGTGCTATTAAGAAGCCATGACATAACACTATAGTCGTCTTTGGACCATTGTGCATAAGTTTGCTTGCTTTTTTCATCAGCAGTAGAAGCAGTGGCAATAGGAGGATCAGTAGTAAGATGTGAGTATCAGCCTTGGGCCTTGACATAGAGGATGAAGTACACCAACCACAGATGGTAATTAGAGCCATCGAGCTTGATGGAGGTAACACACAAAGACTGAGGAGGATCAACTGAAACCATGATGAGCAGAGGCATGGCAGCAGTGAAGAGGCGGCGCAACAACAACAGGCTGTAACATCCCTGACCTGGGTTATGCCACATCCCTGACCTGGGTTATGCCATAACCCTAGAAGTTTTGCTAAATTAAGTTATTTATAAACTTGTTTTAATCTTTTATAAAGTAATTAAGACTCAAGGAGAGTTTAATTTTCAAGTTTGTGTTTATTTGCAAATTGTTTGTGCATTATATGATAGTTTGGGTGTAAATTGCAATTTACCCAAGATGAGGGCTTATATTGCAATATGTCACATTTTGAACGTTCTTCAAGTACTTTAGCATCATAAGAGATAGAATGATGCTAAGGGGTGTCTTTTGGAAAGCCGAAGTTCCAAGTTGGAGCTTGTTTGAATAATGCTTGTGCCTTGTGTATCAATTTTTGTGCAAATTGCAATTTACCAAAATGTAGGGTTGATATGCAAATTACCACCTATAGAGTATCCCTACTCTCTCTTAGCATCATCTAAAGGAGAGAGAAAGAAATAGGCATCATGTTTGAATCATATTTGAGTGATGGTATTCTTGGTGATGAAAAGACCAAGACGAGTGGTATAGTTGAAACCCTAAAATGAGTTGTATTGAGTTGTAGAGCTTATATGGGAGTGTCTATCGACCAAGAATTCATATAGGATATCCCATATCTTTTTGCAAACTCTTGGAAAAGGACATGATGAGTTAGGAACCTCAAGAAGGTGATGGATATTGGTTTACAACTTTCCTTGGAAAAGTTGTATCGGTTTGGGAATAAAGTATTGTTGGGTTGAAATATCTTGTTCAAAAAGATAACTAATGGCTGAAATCTCATCCCTAGATTATCCCCAAGAGTTTTGCATGTCAATATAAATATGTGTGCATGTGTGGACACCTGTCAACCCATGCATGGACATGTGTCACCTAGTAGTATAAGGTGATGACACCTCTTATACACTCTCTCTCATGAGCCTCAATTATATATACCACTCCTTTCACCTACTAGTGAAACTTTTTGAATCCTACAACTCTCTTTATCTTATATATCATGCATAGTAGTTGAGGATCAAGGACGATCTCGAGCCTTAAGCTAAAGGTGAAGCCATGGTTATCTTCAACCTTGGTTGAAGCATGATTCTCGGGTTGTGATTCTTCCTTTCTTTTCTTCTTCACCAAGTTCTTATCTATGGTGATTCTTTGCATATAGAGGAGTTATGAAAAAGTCTTGGATCTTTGATAAGTTCATCTTCAACCTTGGGAATGTGAAGCTTTGGAGCTTGGAGCTTTGAAGTTGTTCTTGAGGTGGGTTATATAACTTGAACCCAATCATGTTATTATTCACCTTCAATCTTGTTATACTTGTTGATCTACTTTCAATTTTGATTTTTCTTGAATAATTGATGAATCTATGAGTTCTAATAGTTGCATAGGACTGTTGTCCATGAACTAGAATAGTAAGAGATGAAAGTCCGGATCTTGATGATGATGACATCATCATGGCACAAACTGATATTGGGTTGAAGCACCACTAACCCAATATGGTAATGAAACTCAATATGGTGATATGAAATCTGTTATACCTTGGAACCCCACACCCCTATTGTTTTGCACATTTGGGTTGGTTGAAAAAGGACTAACCAGTTGTCTAGGTGGTCACTCAACACATGTTAGGTTGATACTTAGAAGGTTTTAAAAGGTATGAACATAAGGGTCTAACCTGATATGCAAAACCCTACACTTGAGTAATCGAATATAAGTGGCACACACACACACACCTATTGGATGATATGATGATATGCACACACCTCTTGGACGATATGGTGATAAGCACACACCTGTTGGATAATATCCTGATAAGCACACACCTCTTGGATGATATGGTGATAAGTACACACCTCTTGGATGATGGCGGTAAGCACACACCTCTTGGACGATATGGTCGTAAGCACACACCTCTTGGACGATATGGTGGTAAGAATACACCTCTAGCCTGATATGGTGGAAGCACCTCAAAACCAATAAGGAGGTAAGCACCTCAACTCCGATATACTTGATTGAGTAACACATGAAGTGTGTTATGTCAAATGATACATTAATATGTAAAGATTTTAATGCATTTTGATAAGTGTAGGCCAATGCATCTTGAGAAAAGGGTTGAGCCAACTTAATAAAGTATGATGTAATCAATATCCTAGTGAGGATGAGATTGAAACTCATACCTTGTGTGATAATCATTTAATGATAAATGATGAGAATAAACAAGTATGATTGAATACGTATGATATCAATCTATGCTCCTAATATGTGTGGAAATATGAATTAGGGTTTTGATTCTTGATAATATGAACTAGAAACCCTAATTGGCTAAAAAGGGAAACCCTAATCCTAATAATGGTAAGGTTGTATTTCTCTTGTATTCCATGGTGATGATATGTACTTTGATTTTTTTATCATGAAATACTAACCATGCAGGTATCATGAGATGATGAGCATAGCCAGGTATGAGCTATGATGTTTCATATGATACAGATTAAATGGGCCTTGTGAGCCATGTGAAATACTTATGCAACAAGTATAATGTATACCTGGGTCTAAGGACCTAGAGGTAATATTTACCTGATAAGAGGTGACAATATTCAGTGATGAACTAAGGGTTTGAATACCCAGATTTGTCAATCATGATGATAATAATGTTAAGGGATGATAATACCCAGTAATGTGATAAGGGACTGAGATCCAGAGTGTTATGCATTCAATGTGTTCCAAATATTATGAAAGTACTCGATAAATGTATTACACCTTTATTTGTAGCATATGTCATAATTCATGCTTGTAACTTGGTTGATGCTAAAAGATACTGTAATGCACCTAATTAATCAAGTGGAACCTTATCATGTAGTTTCCCTAGCCATAGATCCATTCCGTGTCAGAATTTGCTGAATGGTGAAACTAGTTTAACTCGGAGAGCATATTTTTGAATATGTGGGAGAAATGGGCGAAAATATCCTTACGTCCAAATAGGGATTGTTGTGTGATCTCCCTCATCATCATAAGAGTATGTCTATATGCCATGACTCAATATTAATATATCAGGGTTGTTGTGTGATCTCCATGAAGAGAGTGCATGGTGCGACTGTCACTCTATAGTGAAGATGCTACTATACCCTAGCAAGCTAATTGTAGTTTGACATGTGATGTCACTTATAGTGGGCTCACACTGACTGAGACAGGTGATGTCTTAGAAACTGGATCTTCCTTTGACCTTGTATGGTACTGATGCTTTACATATCCGTGGTCGGTCGGAGCATGAGCGGTATACCTCATCTCCTTAGGGCATAAGTATGATTGTAAATATGTAATTAGCCATGTAGTGTATTTGATTAAGGATTGTTTACAGAAACATTGGTTTATGTTACACTACTTTTATACATCTTAAATGGATAGATGTTATATGTGTTCTTAATATTCCTTATAAAGTGAATAGAGGATTTATTGCTCTATCATAGATAACTGCATTGCTTGAAAAGATGACATTTCTCTATTCTACTTATAAATAGTGATTAATCTTGATTATTAATATAAAAGATCCTCTGCTTAGTTTTATACTATTTATTTATGATAATTATATTGTTGGCAAGGAGTTATATCTCTTGTTGGGACTTTTGTCTCACCCCGTTGGTCCCAACATTTTCTAGTGGATGCAGATAAGGAGGTAGAGACTGTACTACAGAGGTAGGACAACAACAACAGGGATAGCAGTAACAACTCAGGTTGAGTCTGTTGTCTATCATGACTTGTAGATAGAGTCATATGTGTCGTCTCTATACTCTCAGGTCCTTGGGAGTTAGTAAATAATGGTTTTATAAATGATCTGATATTTTAGCTTGTATGCCTCAAGTTTTTATGTTGCTTATGTATATGTTTGGGAAAAGAAACCGGTATATGATATCCACAAGATGAGATGGTACAATGTATGTACAATGTGATCCATGATGCATATATTGCTTTGGTTCTTTCTTTAAGAGTTTCCTGGAAATGGATCTCTTTGCAAAATGGTTTTAATTTTTAGTGATTTTTGTTAATCCATTGCTAATGGTTATTCTGCATAATTACTGTGTGATTTGGCTGTCAGTTCGATAGTGGTCATCATATAGGTAGTGGATAACGAACCCGCTATGGGGCAATAGCAACAGTAGAAATCTGACACATCATATCAGAAGAGACTCATGAAGAGCAGATACACTGATTAAAGAACCTACGCCATCGTGAGGAAGATCAATATTCCATCATGAGGCGCAGGAAGAAAAAAATGATAGAGATAGGAGACTCTCAAAGTGTGATGACTATGGCTGTTTGTAAGGTTGCACGTGTGGAAATGAGCAGGAGGAAGCAAGAGAGGAGGAGGACAGTAGGAGGAGGGTTGGGCAGGAGTAGGTGAGCGACGATGGGTGGAGGGAGGAGGACGGGCGGCGATGGGTGGAGGGAGGAGGAGGGGTGGTTGTGGGTTGAGGTGGTGGGGTGGGGGCGGTGGGGAAAGGTGGCAGTGGGAAGAGAGGGTGGGGAGAGGGTGGTGGAGGTAGTAGTAGAAAGGGAGGATGGTGGTGGCAACGGCAGTGGGGAGAGAGGGAGGGGTTGCAGCAGCAGGTGGTGGAGGGGGGGTAGCGTCGACGGTGGGCAGGGGCGGCGGTGGGGCCGAAGGCCTAGGGCATAGGGGAATGGTGTGAAATTGAAACTCGGGGAATCAGACCTGCTCTTGGTACCATATAGAGAAATGGCGAATTGTTTATTGAATAATTTAACAAGTGTAGAGTACATTCTCTTATATAATAGATGAGAGTAGAGACTAAAGCAGAGATAAGCAATATGGGACTAAAATACTGAAGTAAAAACATAAGTGAGGCACATTCTAGGCACATGACACTCAACACAACACAACATATCTCTATATAGAACAAACCTAAATAATACAATTTAGTCTTAGAAATAATTTTGTAGAACTAAAGATAAAAATTGGGAACCACATCCCATGCAAACATCTATTTTTTTTTAGAAAATACAAGTGTTGTGTTCTCTCAAAACTTCCATCAAGTATAGTCCATTTTCTTGTTTATGGAATTATTCAATTATTATCTTCAAAGTTAAAAATTGAATTTTGGTAGTATTAACAAGAAAAAGTGTAACTTATATTCTATCTAGTTTGTGTTATCATCCTTATCATCACATTTTATTTATCAATTGACATATTAGATTTTGTTTAATTGGAAAACTTGTTTTTTTTTGTATTTGTAAAATTGAGATCACAAGATAGCTTAAGTTTATTCACTAATAAGTTAAACTTCTATTCAATAATATTCTTGTCCTGTAAAATCAAATTTATCTCATACCTCTTGATTTTACAAACATGTGTTTATATTCAAGATTTTCAAATCATTTGTTTCTTAAGATGTTGTTATTTATTTAGACTCCAGGAACTTTAGTGATAATATTTTTTGAAAACATATAGAATATAAGTAGTGACTACCCTTTAAGGATACACTAAAGTACATTACAGTGAAACATATGATAGGTATAAATATTACTTTCTCATATACAAACTATCTAAAAACTTGTCATCACTTGTAAGACTATATGCGTATGTATGTTCACACTATGTGATTCCATATTACAGTAGTACAATCAAGACATATTACATAATATGATATTTAAGGGACAATAATCCATTTAATAGAACATTCACTTACTAGTGATTAAACTTGAGCAATATAGTCATATCTTTTTGACAATTACAAAAAAATTGTGACACTTTCGAAATGGTTATAAATGATCATACGTAGATATGTCATCTTAAATTTACTCCCATTTTAAAATTTTGACAAGCCTATTTTGGTCAACCTTCTCTTCAAATTCTAGTCATCCTACTATGGATTCATAGTCATCACCCTATTTGGATTCCAAACACCTACTATCAATTCCTAATCATCGCCCTATTTGAACTGTGGTGCTCTATTATTTGGATCTTGATGTACCTACTATACAAATCTCGGTGCATAATCTAATGAATTCTTATTACCACGTACTTTGAACATCTATATGCACCATTGAATCGTAGGCATCCCACCTACTATATTTAATACCTTTGAACCAATGAATATTGGTCATCCCACATGCTATATATAATCCCTATGCACCACTGAATCCTAGTCATCCCACCTGCTATTTATAATCCTTATGTATCACTAAATCCTGGTCATCCCACCTACTATTTCTAATCCTTATGAACCATCAAAATCCTAGTCATCAACCTGTTGTTTCTAATCCTACCACACTTTGAATCTGTGTCATGCTACCACTTGATTATAGAAGCAAGACAGTGGAGGCCATGAAAATGAGACTCGAGGTCATGAGGAAATTTGAGAGAGAGTATAAGAATTCAATCAATAGATTTTATGAGTAGAGAGAGAGAGAAATAATGACATAAGTACATTGCAAAGAAGTAGAAAATATGAATATGTCCCCTTCTTGTACATGTATGATCTTATGAAACATTTACAGGTACATAAAACCAAGGCATTCACATTATACAATGTGAGTTGAAGAATAAAAGTATTTCTCCATCAAACAAACTGCACATTCATCCAAGCAATGCACATTCACATTATATCCAGCCATCCCACTATTTAATGAAATGAGAACAATGTATTTGCACGTAATGTGTTTAAAGAAAGGGATGGATTGGTATATAGTTTATTTGATGCTATGATATTCCCAAAAACACATATAGGAATAGGAAAATTCATATAGTACAATATTCAAATAGTTGGATGACATGATTCAAACAGCAGTATAATAAGGATTCATATATTAGAATGATAATAATATGAATAGTAGTATTAGTAGGATTAAATGATAGAATAACCAAGATTTTAGGGTATGTGTTCTAGAACTATAAATGGAAGTTTGAGTACGATTCAATATATGTACATAGGATTAAAAATAGCATGTGCATACAGATTCAATGGCAAACATAGATTAGAAATAGTGGATACAAAAACATATGAATTACAAGGTGACAAGGATTCATTAGAAGGTACACCCATTTCAAATAGGAGGATGATGAGGATTCATATTTTTATAAACAAATGGTGTCCAATCAAGCAAAGGGGTTTTCTTTGTTCATGTATCCCCACATAACCAAATATTTACACTGTGAGACTGACAAGACATAACCTATATCTCTTCCTAGTGGTGTAGGAAGTTATTACAAAAATAGTTAAGACTGTGCTAACCTCTATGATTTTCCCCAAGCCATCTCTTTTATAAACAAATATACATGGAATAACAAGACTTTAACCAATGGAGGACCATGTAGGGAAATACCGCATCAGGTAAGCAGTAGAAATAAAAATTTTACTGACATATTTCCCATTAATTAGCAGATCGTTTTAATAACTATGTGATGGGAAAGATGGTTTCACAAAGATATACCTGGTCTTGGAGCAAGTCTAGAGACAATTCTCATCGATGTAGATGTGTACTCTGTCTTGGACGATGGTTGTACAGCTCCCAGTTGCACTCAGACTTATCTGACTCCTCGTCCATGGACAACAAACTTAGAAACCTACTCCAGCGGCTCCTCAGATCTCGCCACAGACTGTCAGTTAATGTTTCCCTCCTAGAAACAACCAAATGACTCCTACCTCTAGATTACCCCACACAGACCAACTAGAACTCATGTCGTCATGTTAGAATGGATAGGAAGGAGTTGTCCCTCCCGTTGGCATACTAGTAGCCAATATGCTCTCCCACAACAATGATCCTTAGTTGTTTATCTCCCGTAGCTATCCCTCCCTAGTCGTGTAGGACTTGCCTGGGCTCTCATGGTTACCACAACCAGAGAGGATAATAATTGTTAGAGAAACTGATTCTCAATTATTTGTGTAGTAGTTGTGCTCTTGGAATCTACAGAGGACATATGCCATCCAGTAATAATATTCTCTAGACATTTATTATGTTATTCATTATCTCATCACTGAATATACAAAATAAATTGGAAGCTTGACATTGTTATTAATCAAATCAGCTATATGTTATGTCATCACAATCATCATATAATGGGCTCTTTGGGCATACATACCAACTGACTCCCACTTGCACTTAGAGCCCATCATCCACATATCTCATCTCGAGTGTCCTAAAATGACCATCATGCTTCTGCTAAGTAAATGTTGTTATAGTGGGTTTATCAATGTTTGCCTTAAGTTGATATTTTGCAATTTTCATATCTCTTAGATGTACGACTACTTATATGAGATGTAAGTATTGTAGTATGCTATCCGATATTCACAACCTCACTAGCAGCTCCATTGTTGTCATCAACATTTCTACTATGTCATTAATGGTTGGAACCTCATAAGTTCACCCATATGAACTTCTTGATCCATATAGTATCCTCTGTTGTTCTTACAACACAGAGATACTCAGCTTCTTTTGTAGATTCAAATGACTCTCATTAGCTTAGAACTCTTTCTAGCTTACAATTCTCTTTTCACGTCAAACATAAATTTAGATTGTGATTATTTTGTTAGTTTGGAAGCTTGCATGGGTGTAAACCTTTACATCCAACTCTTCTATATTACTATAACCAAGGAACCAATCCTTTAAGTGCTTCACAAGCACATAATATGTTCATTCTGGTAGTCCAATGACTCTCACTAGTATCTGACATATACCCTCTCGTCATGTCCAATACATACAAGATTGCTAGGTAGGTATATATGTCTTCTCATTATGTCAAATACATATGAGATGACTGGATATCGTCTCGTCATCTCCAATACATATGAGATCTTTGGATATCTTCTCTTCATGCCCAATACATATGAGATAATAAGAAAAGTACATAACATTGAATTCAAGACAGATCCAATTGTGAATGCATATGGCATCTATCCATGTGTTCCTATTCTTCATAAGAATTGGGACACTAGGCTCCTCAGAGACTAAATCCATGGATCATGGAAATGTTATCTCTCATTGAGTCTTACATGTTTAACCATTCAACATCTTGCCAATGTTTGTGCTTTTTCTTAGGTCAAGAAGCTTTGCAGATCTATCTCTATACACCTCAATTCCTATCACATAGGACGCTTCGCCTAAACCCTTCAGAGAGGGTACCTTTCCTTTCCGGGTTTTAACATATGCATGATAAGGATGTTATTCCTCATCATTATGTGGAATATTAATATTCTCCCTCTAAATATTTTGTAATCACAAATTCCATCTTCATTCTGACTCAAGTCAAAACCTTGAACTATCTTATCAAATAGAAGATTCCAGCTCTGAGATGCTTGCTTCAATCCACCGATTGACTTTAGTAGCTTATATACTTTATTTGCATTAGTGGATTTATAAAACCATTAGGTTGTGTCACATACACATCCTCTTAATTATTCCAATTGAGGAATGTGGTTTTAACATCGATATGTAAAATATCACAATCCTACTAAGCTACAATAGCAAGCATGATCCAGATGGATTTAACCATGGTAACTGGTGAAAGACTTCATCATGTTCAACACTTGAACTAGTTTGAAACTCTTTGGAACCAGTATACCCTTCCATGTTGGTCTCCTTTCAAAGATCCAAATGCACCCAATGGGTTTTACTCCTCTAGGTGGATCCACGTAGGTCATACCTTGTTGGTTTACATGGAGTCCATCTTTGATCCCATGGCTTGAGCACATTTATCAAATTCTAGTCCCTCAATAGTTTCTAGATAGGTTGTTGACTCATCTCTATGATCAACTTTCCACCTTTTGAGTTATAAGATATCATAATCTTTAAAACTCAAGGTGTGCTCTACTAGAACTATGAGTTCTGTATTTTCACAAGGAACTTGAGATTCCACAACTTGTGATTCTCCTTGTTCCTATTGTACCTTTTAAGTTCTATGTTTTCTTATTTATCTCAAACATTTCAAGTTCTACTTTTACTCCCACAGATTCCTTTGGAAATAAGTTCCTTTTTAGGAATACAATCATCCAGACTAACAAACACTTTGTTGTCAGATTCGGATAAGAGTAGTGAAAGATATAGAGGGGGGTGAATAGATCTTTTTAGAACTTTAAAATTAATTAAACATTCAAAACACTCAACCAAATAAGGAGGGGGAAACAAGGAAGACACAAGGATGTAGAGTGGTTCCTACCTTTGAAGCCAAAGGTAGTCAGTCTACTACCCAATTATTTTTAATTGGGATACTAAAAGTGATTTATTTTCTTACCTCGCAAGGATGTTACACAAAATACTATCACCTTCCACACCCTTGAAGTAGCCTCAACCTCCTTGAAGCATCCTTCACCTCCTTGAAGTAGCTCCACCACCTTGAGACAACCTTCCTTTAGTAGTAGCTCCAACCTCCCTTGAATCAGCCTTCCTTGAAGTAATCACACACACACCTCAAAGCAGGCCTTCTCCACCAAGAAGTATCTCCAAGAAACCTCCTTTCAACAGCCTCCAAACATAGGAGTAGTCAAGGAGAACAATATACAATACAGAAGAAAAGATTGGAAGAAAGAAAATGCTTCACCAATTTAATACAGTGCCTTGATCTTATATCAAGTGTTAGACCTCTCAAACAACTAAAGATAGACATTGTTATGAGGTGGGTAAGAGGCTTTGGCTATAGGACATGAAATTTGAGCTTGAAGAAACAAGATAGCAAGAGTAGCTTTGCTTTATTGCTCACTAGAATGTACATGTGTAGTTGTGTGTTTTAGGTGTCCTAAGGCCTCTCCTATTTATACAAATGGCTTGCAAGTACTTAGGGACGTTCTAGAGTGTTCTTACTGCTTAACTATCTGTTAGGTATCCATTAATTGACTTGTAATGGCTAATTGTTTCAAGCTGAAAAGAACAATCCAAAAACTATCTTGGTCGAGGAACTTGTCGATCGAGATGTGGCTCGGTCAAACTTTCATTTGACCGAGGAGGGGTTTGGAGCAAAAGTGTTGCAACATCTATTTTCAACTCCCAACTACCAACCACTCAGTCTAACAGTCACAAGCTTTAGACCATTGCTTACTTGTTCGTGGTTATTTTTGACTGAATGCTAATCTAGAGCACAATTGTGTAAGTTGTTGAACAATGTTCAAAATTTTGACCGAGGTGGTTCTCAGTCGAGAAAATCTTTGACCGAGTGTGTCTCGGTTGAGAAGTTTTTCGACCAAGAGTGTCCCTATTTCTATTGAATCACCTACTAAGTGTGTGTATCATGGGTGATAGTTACTCTAACTCTGGGGGAAAACTTATCTAAGGGTTGTGAGTGGATGAGGAAGATATAACACTTGATTTAAATGATATCTAGGTACTTGTACATTATATACTTGTACAAGTTTTTACATTAAGTACAATCATGAAAATATTAAACATTAAGCGCATTGATCTTCCATTTGTGTTGATCTTCAATTATTCAATTCCTTATTTCCTTGTACCCTGAAATACTCAAGTAGCACATTAGATCCACAAGAATGAAATGTTTGTCATCATCAAAACAATGGGTATATTAATGTCCAATTTAACAATCCCCCCTTTTGAAGATGACAAACATTTCTAAAATATAATCAAAATAATTTAAATGAGATGAGTTTCATACCTGAGATTTACCTGAGATGAAGAACATATTCTTGTTTTCATAAAATGTGTGCTGATTATTCCTAAAGAGATATGGAACATAATATCTATCTTTTTAAAGAATATATCATTAATTAATGTTAATATAAGAGATCATGAAACTCATTTATTTTGTTTTATATTATTTCTCCCCCTTTGTCATTTAAAAAAGATAGCCATACAATCATATGTGTAAGTCAATAAGACTCCCCCTTAATTGTTTACTTCAAAAAGAATGTCTAATTTAGCCACAATTCAAGAACCAATATTAATTTCTCAATCATTTGTAAGGGATGCTAAGCCCTAAAATGATATGAGATTCCTTTAGGCTCATGGTGGGATCAATGAATGTTATTAATTTCTCAATCATTTGCAAGGGATGTTAATCCCTGAAATGATATGAGATTCCTTTAGGATCAATAAATGTATCTCTAGCCAAATACAAGAGATGTTAAGCCCTAGTTGGTGTAGAGAATTCAATTAAGAGCAAGAGGTGCATTATATTCAAGAATTTTTATGAGCTCCCGCTTAATCTCATAACAAAAGTGATACTAAGGTATTTCAAATTAAATCCTACTCTAAAATCAATTGATGAAGTAAGATTGAGAGTCAATTTTTATATGCAATCTTGTTTCTTGCACTATCTTAAAAATTTCTCTTATTATAAGTATTTAACATGATAAACAACTTTGAAAATTTAATATACCAATGTTGGATGCAAGTAAATGATTTGATTTACAAATAAGCATTTTTGTCAGGCTTATTTTCGGTCAACCATGACTTCGATTGGGGTGCCTCTCGATCGAGTTCCTTTTCGATCGAGAGGCATTTCTACAGATATCCCATTAGTGCAACTTTATTCTTAGAATGAACCAAGATGTAACATTTTCTTATATATTAGCACAAATGACCAATCAGCCTTACACATATTTGATGATGTCAAGTCTTAGCCAATAATTCATACATCATATCTATATCTATTTCTTCTCATTTAATCCTAATGTTATTCCATCATGCCCATATAGTTCCAATGTTTTGCTTTTAAGCCTAGAAGCTGAAATTTATTCATTGTTTTAGTAGGCTCATTTGTCCTATAATTAAATCTTTTAGGACATGACTAAGTCTTGTTGTGTATGATCATTATTTATGCATACTTATAAACCTTATATTCTTCATTTGATTATTTCAAAATAAAGCCTTTTTGCAACAAGATAAATTTTGTATAACCTCAGCTTGTAAATTTCAAATTTATCACAAAATATAGGTAATGGTTCAAAGCAATTTTCTTGCCTAAACAATCTTTTTAAGACATGAACAAATTATTTTTGCAATTAATATACATAGTGTTAAGAAGTTTATGATTTCCTTTATCAATTTTGTTTTTCTATGAATCATTGTTATAACACTTATGATGTAGTTCATTAACATATAGCACATTTAAAATTTGTATCACCATTGCTTATACCAATTGTTTTTCCTTTGAAATTTTCTTCAGTAATTTTACCTTTTCTCCAAGTGTGAGAAAGTCTTCTTGTTTCATGTTCCTTTTAGAGTAGCTTTAATAGACCACCCAAACCTACGAAGTATGAAAGTTTTGGTCCCATGTAGTGGTTCTTTTGGTTAGGATTAATCAAATATTTAGAGCAATTTACAGTACATTACAAATTTGGGTCACCAAATTCAATTGACAGAACTATTGTCAATCGAATATATTGTCGACCGAAGAAGTTCTCAGTTGAACTATTTATTGACTGAAAAGATTTTCCAGTAAAACCAATTTCAATATATTTACCTTCGGTTGAACTTGTCTTTGATTGGAAGATGTCTCAGTTGAGAATTTTGTCGACCGAGATTAAGTTCTGTGTATTTTTAGTAATTTCATCATATTTAATATATCATGGCATAAATCATATTCAAGTAATCAGGGATATACAAGTTCAAGCTTAATTCGGTATAGATAAGGCATTATGAATTTCAAGGTGAAGTTTAGGTCAAATCTCAACTAATTATGACAAACATTTTTAAGTTGGGGGTTTTGGAACCCAAACCAAGTCTACATCCTTTTTCTTGTATGGGTAAGAGAATAAATAATGTCCAAGATGTAAATAGTAATGACAGCAGATAGAATCAATTTCATTTCTCTTCTTAGCTGGATTGTCTTTAGGCACATACATGACTTTAGTCTTGGGTACATGTGTCCTTTTAATTCTAGGTTTTTGATAGGATTTATCTTTGGGAACATAACCAAGGCCTCTTCTCCTAATTTGGCCAGATGAGTCCTTAAGGATTTTATCAAGAATGTCTTTATTTTTCAAGATACTAATATCCTTTTGCAACTTAGAAATTTCATCCATTCTCTTTTTAATGTGTAATTTTTCTTGGTCTATATTATATGACAAACTATCTCTTTCTTTTACAATAGCATCATAATCCGAATGAGTACATAGAATAGGATGAGTTTAAAGATCATTTATCTTGGCAAGCAATTCAACTTTTTCTTGACAGAGAAAGTTATTATTAGTTTCTAAAGCAAGCAACTTAATATTGCAATCATTAATAGATGATTTCAATGTAGGTTTTTTTAGACATAAGATTTTCCTTCTAAAAAGTAGGATCATTCAATTTAGCATACACATCATCATTGGTTTTTGTAAGACTTTTTAATTTCTTTTTACAATCAACATATTTATCATGTAATTCTTCAGTACTAGTGACCAACTCTTCTTTAGAAAAATCAACCAGACTTACCTCATTTTATTCTTCATTTGTTGTTGCAATGAAACATCTTACCATGTCTTCTCTAGTCATGAGACATTCTACTTCTTCTTCTCCACTTTCAGTGTCATCACTTGAGTCATCCTATGCTACTTTGTAGCCTTTTTCTTTCTTCTTGAGAGAGGATTTCCTTCCCTTCTTTACTTTAGGACACTCATTCATCAAATGTCACATCTTGCCACATTTAAATCACCTAAGAGAAGAAGAAACACTAGCAATTTTTTTAGAATTAAATCTTCTATATTGTTTACCATTTACAATGAGAGCCTCCTCTTCACTATCTTCTTCACGTGTATCACATCTTTCTTTAGTTGTTCCTTTAAATGCAATGTCCTTATTTTTCTCCTTTTTGTGTTCAGCCTCCAATATTTCTTCTTCTTCAAGAGTGACCACATGAGTTTCTAAATTACCAATGAGCTGCTCCATCCTCAATGTGGTGAGATCATTAGCTTCTTCTATGGCCGCCACCTTTGGCTTGTATTTTGGGGACAAAGATGTGAGAATTTTAGATACCTGATCTTCTTCACTTATATATTTTCCCAATGCACTTAAGCTGTTAACAATGGAAGAAAATCTTGTATACATCTCGCCAATAGATTCATTAGATTGCATCTGAAATTGTTCAAATTTTTGTTTAAGCATATCAATCTTAGTATTTTTAACTTGGGTAGTACCTTCATGTGTTATAGATAGTTTATGCCATATATCATAAGCTGTATCACATGAAGATATTCTATTAAACTCACTTACTGAAATAGAACAATATAATATGCTTACCACTTTGGCATTTAATTGAACTTGTTTTACCGTGTTGGGATCCCATGTTGCATAGTCGGTCGTGGGGAGCACATAGAGATTGGCACCATCCTCCACAATTCCAATCTAAGTCCTTGGAAGTATAATTGCATTCTTCTTTTCCATTAGGTATAGTTTTTTTCCAACAAAAGGTGGTGGCCAGCTCACGTAGGTTCCTTCAAGGTTGAGATTGCTCAGCAAGTTGTCCCCCATTCTTCAAGACCTATTATGGCTCCTTGAATACCTTCTCTGATACCAATTAAAAGATCTAGAGGTGGGGGTGAATAGAGATTTTTGGAAATTTAAAATTAATTAAACAATAAAACCACTCAACCAAAGAAGGAGGGAGAAACAAGGAAGACACAAGGATGTAGAGTGGTTCCTACCTTTGAATCCAAAGGTAGTCAGTCCACTACCCAATTATTTCCAATTGTGATTTTGAAAGTGATTTATTTTATTACCTCGCAAGGATGTTGCACAAAATACATTCACCTTCCACACCCTTGAAGTAGCCTCAACCTCCTTGAAGTAACTTCAAGTCCTTGGAGCAGCCTTCACCTCCTCGAAGTAGGTCCACCACCTTGCGACAACCTTCCATTAGAAGTAGCTCCAACCTCCCTTCAAGCCGCCTTCCTTGAAGTAATCTCAAGCACACCTCGAAGCAACCTTCTCCACCAAGAAGTAGCTCTGAGCAACGTCCTTTCAATAGCCTCCAAACCTATGAGTAGTCACGAAGAATAATATGCAATATGGAAGAAAAAGATTGGAAGAAAGAAAATTCTTCACCAATTTAGTACAGTGCCTTGATCCTATATCAAGCGTTAGACCTCTCAAGCCACTAAATATGGACGTTGTTATAAAGTATCTAAGAGGCTATGGCTATAGGACACGAAATTTGAGCTTGAAGAAATAAGATAGCAAGTGTAGCTTTGCTTTGTTGCTCACTAGAATGTATTCTCAAGTGTAGTTGTGTGTTTATGTGTCCTAAGGCCTCTCATATTTATAGGAATGGTTTGCAAGTACTTAGGGAAATTCTAAAGGGTTTCTAGAGTGTTCTTAGTGCTTAACTAGCCATTAGGTATCCATTAATTGACTTGGACTGGCTAATTGTTTCGAGAACAATCCAAAAACTATCTCGGTCGAGGAACTTGTCGATCGAGATGTGTCTCGGTCAAATTTTTCTTCAATCGAGGAGGGGTTTGGAGAAAAAGTGTTACAATGTCTATTTCCATCTCCCTACTACCAACCACTCAGTCTAAGGTCGCAAGCATTAGACCATTGCTTACTCGGTTGAGGTTATTTTTGACCGAATGCTAATTTAGAGCACAATTATGTAAGTTGTTGAACATTGCTTACAATTTCGACCGAGGTGGTTCTTGTTTGAAAAAATCTTCGACCAAGTGTGTCTCGGTCGAGAAGTTTGTCGACTGAGAGTGTCCTTATTTCTATTAAATCACCTACAAAGTGTGTGTATCATGAGTGATGGTGACTCTAACTCTAGGGGGAAATTTATCTAAGGGTTGTGAGTGGGTGAGGAAGATATAACACTTGATTTACATGATATCTAGGTACTTGTACATTATATACTTGTACACGTTTTTACATTGAGTACAATCATGAAAATATTAAACATTTAAGCGCATTGATCTTCTATTTGTGTTGATCTTCAATTATCCAATTCCTTATTTTCTTAAACCCTAAAATACTCAAGTAGCATGTTAGATCCACAAGAATGAAATGTTTGTCATCATCAAAACAAAGGGTATATTAATGTGCAATTTAACAAGTAGTATTTAATAAGATATCATTTATGTGATTTATGGAGAAAGCTATTAAGAAACAATTTCCTTATATAAGCCTTCAATCCTAATCACTAAAAAAAGGCTCATTGGGACTCCTCCCATGACATATCTCATATGGTATCTTTTAAACCATTTTATACGATACATTATTTAGTGTGAAGCATGTTCCCTAAAGAATTTGTAAGATTATCTAGATTTTATTGATATTCTCACCATGACTTAATAGGGTTTTATACCTTCTTTCTAACTCATTAGTATGTTTCAGGTGGAGGTCAATGTGATACACTATCACGGTCTCTCTAGAAGGTACTAAAACTCTTCCTTTACGTATTTCAACATCGATAATATTGAGGTATCTGGATACTTTTGCCAAGTTAGTTACATACTTCATTTATGATCTCCTTTAACACTTCAAGAGATCCAAACTTGTATTTCATTAAATACAAATTTCAATATCTACTAATCGCATCAATAAATATGATGAGGTACTTGTAACTACCTTTAGCATTCATTCCAAAAGGTTTTTGTACATCAGTATGTACTAGTCCTAGTGGAGTAGTCGATCTCCTACTACATCTACTAAAGATATGTTTGTCATAGTTCACAACAAATAAGATCTGCATGTTTGTGTTGGTTCAATAACCAAAAGAGTCTAGATAACCATCATATGGATTCTAGAAATGCATTTCTCATTTATTTGTTCTAGATGACAATGCCATAGGTATTCATTGTTTGAGTTATCGAGTCATTCAATATATGTGTCATACACATATTTGTCTTTACAACTATCAAGTATAGTTTGTGAGACATAGGGCATTTCCATAAAAGATCATATCTTTTAAAATGAAACATAATGTTCTTATCATAAAAGGCATTTGATGTTTTCATCAATGGTGTGTACATAATAACAATTTACTAATTCTATTATGTGCCCATGAATGATAGCTCCCAACTGCAAAGGCAGCAACCCTTGCTTCGCATAGTTCTAGCTTCTTCTCAGGTCTGGAAGTAGAGATCTCTATCTCTATCTTCTTCTTGAGATCCTCTATGAAGAGGATAATTCCTTTCCAATGTCCAGACAGGTGCCACTTTGTTTTCTTTATCCTTTAAGTGAAAAGAATAGATTCCTTTTACACTTACACTTCTCCATTATTTGAGTGTAGAAGACTTGAACTTAATCTTAGCCTGAGAACACTTCTTAGCCTTACCTTTATCCTAGGACTCACTTCCGCTGATCATCATAACAGATTTGTCCTTCTTCTTCCTTGCTTTGGCATCAACAAGCCAAATATTTGATGAACTGACTATATGATTTATGTAACGCTTGCATAATCATATCCATGGTCAACTCTTGACCTAAGAGAAATCTCATTCATTCCAAATGTCCAATCATATTGAACACATGGGTTTCTACTGGACCTCCCTTTGTCAGTTTGCACTCAATTAGCGCTTAGGAGACATTACACCTTCTATGCTTTACATGATTCTTAAGATGTGTGACCATCTCAAGAATGTGCATGGTTTTCATGTTGTTCATGCAACACATAGTTCATACAACAAAGGATTAGGTATTCAAATGTCTATATCATCATCAACATGCTTCCAATAAGCATCAATTTAGCCTTAGGCTCATTTGGAGTGGGTTCCTCTGGCATTGGTCTATTGAGGATGTAGAGCTTTCTCTCATTGATGAGAACATTTTTCAAAGTCCTTAACCAATTGTGGAACTTTATTCAGCTTTCTCCTTCTTAAGGACTGATCACAATTTGAATGTGTTTATGTTTGACATGTGATTCTACAAAGAAATATTGCAACATTTTGATTTTGTTTGATATGATAATTTTGTCGATATTAATTAGGTCTTTAATTATTATCGCTCCCACAATTTTTAACAAATTGATAACCCTCATGTATCAATTTAGAAGACTGCAGCGTACAAACTTCTAGTGAGCCAAGATCCAAATATCATAAAAGTCATGAACCAGCTAGGGTTGTCATCCACAACTTGATTCTATCTAGTAGGCAACTTTTGCCAATTGCATCATATGCAAATCTTGATAGTTGATATGCACAACCCCTTTCCATGATCATCTGCATTCCTCTAGGTGCTTAATCCAATTAAGGTCACCTAGTTAAGCCTGACCCAAAAGCTAACACGATAAATATGCACCCTGCTAGGACATACACACCTATCTACCATCACACTTCCATGAGATAGACGACGCACCATGTTAGGGCGTGCCCACACTTGGTCGATCAAGCTTTTCATGTGTGCTTCTTATGGAAAGCATCTAAGACTTAATATTTTATTTGAGGGGATTTTATGTATAAATACATATACTTTATCCAATCACCACATATATAGTGTGTATCTTATACAAGCTATAACCACAAATGAGAACATGTAATAAATAAAACACACAAGTGATGGTTATGACCATACTAATATAATTCCTTAGAGACACAAGGAATTACTACCACCTATGGTCCACATCATATGCAACATGTTGTTGGTGAAGGTCTATGCTCGAACCAATCTTGGTTGATCGATTCAACTCTTGAATCAGTCGGATCGACTCCTTGTTGCTCGGTTGGGCTCTACTGAAGCAGTCGTCTGGTTCTTAGGTCCAAGCAGCGTCTGGACCTCTAGCCGATCAGTTGGACCACCAGTCGATTGGTACATCCTCCTGTGATCTGGCCTCCTCGATCCTCCAGTAGATTGGGCCATCTCATGAGCCAAGCATCTCGTCTTTGTGTAAATCATTATCTCACGTCAAAACATAAATGAAAACTATCATATTTCTTATTATATCGTATACAGGGAAAATCTCGAGTTACATTCGAGAGGAAATAGGAAGAAGATAATTAATTTATATTTAGAAAGGAGAGAGAGGCTTAGTACGTAGACCGATTAACAACATGAATAAATAATGACAACCATGCACACATGGATATGGGGTTTTGCCCATAACCATGTTTTGCATCCACCGTCAAAATCAATTTTATGGCAATGTGTGTAAATTTATATATATATATATATATATATATATATATATATATATATATATATATATATATATATGTATATCGTTTGGGTTCTTAAGTGGTGATTTAGATGGATGCGCAAATCAACCAGTGTAAATATTCACATCGCATGCAATAAATAAATACGGTGAAATCAAAATCCCATGATATTGATTATTTCAAAACATAATTAATTGACATGGCTCTAATACCACTGTAGGAAAATACGACATCAGGTAGGCAGTGGAAATTAAAATTTTACTAAAATATTTCTCATTAACCGACATATTGCATGAATAACTATGCAACGGGAGGATTGTTTCACAAAGATATATCTGGTCCTAGAGCAAGTCCAGTGATATTTTTCATCAATGTAGATGAGCACTCTATCTTGGAAGGTGGTTGTGCAGCTCCTGGTTGCACTCGGACTCATCAGACTACTCCTCCATAAACATCAGACTCAGGCACCTCCTAAAGGATTCCTCAGATCTTGCCACAGTCTGTGAGCCAATGTTTCCCTCCTAGCAACAACCAAATGATCCCTACCTCTAGAGTAGTCTATACGAACCAAGTAGAACTCCTACTGTCCTATCAGAATGAATAGGAAGGATTTATCCCTCCTGTTGGCACACAAGGCACCAACATGATCTCCCACAACAATGGTCCTCCGTTGTTTCTCTCCCATGGCTATCTCTCCCTAGTCAGGTAGGACTTGTCTGGGCACTCATGGTTTCTACAAACAGAGAGGACAACTATTGTCAGAGAAATTGATTCTCAATTGTATGTGTATTAGTTGTGTACTAGGAAGACCACAATACCCCTCTATATATAGAAGGGGTTAGGGTTAGGGTTCCTAGTCTCCAGCCAATGCGGGACTGAAGTGAGAGTGGAAAGAACCAAAAGATATTGAATTTTCACAACAATTCTGGAAGTTTCACAACCTGTGTGTGATGAAAAGGTCATCTCGCCCAGCGAGACAGTCATTTTTCTCGACAAAATGGTCATTTTGTGCCTTCCAGTTCTGCACATATGTCAGCAATTCAATTCCAATTAGTACTCAGCTTGACATTAGCACCAATCCTTTGTTCAATCGAATTGCACCCCCAAAATGGGTGTTTGGTGCAACTGAGACGGGTGTCTCGCTCCAGGTTAGATGACCGTTTGGTGCAACTGAGATGAGCATTTTGCACCTGGCTAGATGGCCATTTCACACAAGTGATATGGGCATCTCGCATCCCAGATCAGGCAGAATTCCAACCAATGTACAAAATAACCAGCCTGACACTCCAAATGGTTGTCTCAACACTTGTACTGATTGTTTGGCAGTCTAGTCAGCTGATCTATTGCGTGAATTGAAATACATAAACACTTTAGTAATCAATTATATCATCATTCAAGATGAAACTCCTCTTCTAGATGAGTTCCTATGTGTATGACCCTATAGGTCCCATATCACATTGGTTGTGAATGTCCATAGCTAGCTTATGACATCACAAGAAATGAGCGGTGCCTAGTCGCACATCATTGCTACCCAATTGAATGGAAAATTGGGGAAAAACTTCAACCTACAATCAGTGTATGGTGTTATAGTATTTGTATAGTTCCTTTGTCACTGATATCCAGATTTAACTATAGGCATGGAGTAGTCACCCTCATTATTATTCAATCTTGTTTCTTGAACCAGAGAAGATTGCATGAGATATATGAAAGCTCAATATCATATATTGACTCACATGCATATGACCATACTTTTCTCAGTCTCGCTTATCAAGAGGCCTTGGATATCATACTCCTATAGGAGGGAAAAATATCATATCTATCACTCACAGTCAATCCCCATGTGTCAAAGTCACCCAATCATCACCTTTATAACAACCCATGTTTAAAGATTTTGTTTGATGATGTCAAAGTGTACCCATTGACATGTGATGAGTGCAGTGATTTCAGGTCTAAGAATCACAATCACCACCATCACTGTGAGAGCTGACTATGACTTCCATGATGATGGCTTCCATGTGTCAGTCTCATAACGGGTCTGTCTGATACAATATTCTCTAACATGTATCTGTGTTCTTGGTTTAATATTGCCATATCATGGCCAATGAGATTCAGTCATCATCCAACTCACACTTTGATGTTATGTGTCATTGTTGTCTATCAACCCTCCACAATGACAACCGATTAGGGACATAATGAGAATATGTATATATACTCTTAACATCTGTATGATCTCATTTCTTCTAAGTCTATACTTGAAGACATACGTCATAAAGTAATACTATTTTCTAGATATTTATTATGCTATTCATTATCTCATAACTGAATACACAAATTAAATTGTAAGCTCACCTTTGTTATTAATCAAATCATTTATATGTTATGCCATCACAATCATCATATGATGGGCTCTCTGGGCATACATAACAACAGACCACTTGGTCTCATGGAACATCATGAAGCCATAGTGAAAATCCACACTTATTTGAAGGAAGGGTCACTGGCATATAAATGAGAATTAATTAAACATGACATCTCTTTTTGTATGATCATCGTAACCATTTTTGAAGTGTCATGGTTTCTTAAAATTAGAAAAATAAAAAATCAAGTTTTGTTCATAGAAATAAGTTTGTACAACAAAAGATAAAAATTGAGAACCATCTCAGGATGACAACTAAATAATTTAAGAAAATACATGTAATATGTTATGTTAGAGTTGCCACTGGGTATGTTATATTTTGTTTATTATGAAATACTTTTATTATTTTCAATCAAAGTTAAGAATTGTTTGTTGGTAGTATAATCAACAAACAAAATGCAACTTGTTTTCCTCCCATATTTTACACCATCAAAATTGATACTTTATGATTGTGTGTATGTATTGAAATAGTAGGTAGAAAGGATTTCGTAGAAGGTAAAACAAATTTTTTGTAGTAGGTTTACTAGAATTTGAATAACACATATACCAGATCTGTTGGTATGTATGTTAGGATGAGAGATAACAAGTGCACTAGAATTTAGTGGTAGGAAAAGAAATATCAATGTGCTATGATGGGATGATGATGATCCAACATTAATATTAGATGGTGCACCAAAATTTAAATATTAGGATGACTAGGTATGATGATGGTATGAGCAAAATGCAGTTGTAGGATAACCAATATTCAAAGTGCAATGGGAGTAGAATGAGCAAGTGACATAGGATTTGGTGGTGCATATGGATTATAAATAGTAGGCACATGGTGGGTATACAGTTTAACTAGGATTTGGAGCATGTAGCATTGCTGCAAGAATTATATGGGATATGAAAGGATGTTCTTTCAAGACATGAAATCAATTATTGTCATCAAATCCAACAAACCACTAAAGAAAAAAAGGAAAAATGAAGTTTGTCATCTCTATACCAGACATTGTTGGATGTTAACACACTAACAACATTAGAAAATCAATTTTCGATTGAGGCATAACCCACATCCAAATGAGAATGTCTAACACTCAATCCTAATGGCATGTCATACGAACTAGAGACAACATGGTACAGTGATAACCAACATTTAAGTGAAGTATAACTAGCTTCCAAGTGAGGGATAACCCACCGCACAAGAGAGGGAATCTTAGTCATCATACTATGCAAATTTGGTCATGTTACTATTCAATGTTGATGATACTACTTTTTATGTCTTGGTGCACCTTCTAAGGAATTCTATTTACCTTGTATTTGATCCATATAGTACACATGTTATTTCTCATTACAATGCACATACCATTGAATCATATCCATCCTACTATTTGAATCATGGTCATCATACCATTTGAATCTAGCCTTATATTAGGAATATTTGACATTCGTTCAAATTTATAGTTCACGACAATTGTGATTGTCCAAAAATGTTTTTGCACTTTACAATGAATCTAAGTTATCCCATATTCAAATTATTGTACACCTAATATCTAATCCATGTACACATACCGCCATGTACAAAACTGAGTTATCCCCTAATTCAGATCATGATGCACCTTCTAACTAATCTAAGATATCCTATATTCATATCACTATATACCTGTTGTTGTAAATCCTCATCAACATGTTGTTTGAAGTTTATTACATTCTACTAAATACTTGTTACCTTGTACTCTGAATATTTATATACCTACTATTTTCTAATCATAGGGATGTAGCTAGAGTTGAATGATTGAGGGTGATCTGACTTTCTTGGCGAGTTCAATGTAATGTTAGACATAGCCTTTGACAAGCATTTTTACATTGTTTTGTATGCCTTTATGGATTCAAATTTGTATGTCTTTATGGATTCTAATGTATAACAAATCAATTACTAAGAAAATGTATAAAAAATAATGTTTTTCTCTATAAGACTTTCAAATCATTTTTTCTCAAAATATTTTTCTTAGGCCTCCAAGAACTCCCTACAATAATAATTTATGGAAAAAATGAAAATATAAGTGGCCACTATCCTTGTAGGATACATGAAAAAATACATTATGATGAAGCATATGTGAGGTGCGCATGTTGCTTTCTCAAATACCAATAGTCTAAAAACTTGTCATAACTTGTATGAAATTTGTGTGTGTATGTCTGCACTATGTGATTGCTATATATATATATATGTATATATATATACATATACATATGTATACACACACATATATATATCCAAAACAAAAGATTGAGTATTTGTTTCACCTTCTTTAATTATGGAATATTGAACTTAAAATGTTTACAAGTCTACAATAATGAGTTATGGAACATTAGACATAAAATTTGTATATCAAGAAAATGGAAGAACCACAAAATTTGTAGTTTATTCAAAATGAATTATTACTATGAAATAATTCTAGTCTAAATGTAGTGTAAGAGTGGAAGAAGTCAAAACATAATATAAGTACTTGCAATTATCAATAGTAAAGATGAGAAAAGAAAAAGAACAAATTTAGAAATGGCAACAATTGAGATATAATGTTCTGGTTAATAGAACAATTTATCTTGGAAAAAATAAATAATATAAAAAATGCTTCATTCTATTTTTTCCAATACAACTTGGATTTTCACAAAACATTTCTTGCATTTTCTTTTATGTTTTGTATAGAATTAGAGTGTTGTTATGATAAAAATATATATTATTTATACATTGTAAAAATTAGATTTCATATCTATATCTTGTCTAATATTATATGACAAAGAAGAGGGAAAAAGTAAACTCTATAAAACAAAACAACTCATATTCCATCAATCCATTTTCAGACTAGAAGGTTCAACCACTTTACAAAACTAAAGAGACCAGACTTTGAAGGTTTACCCACTTATGTAAAAAAAATTGTTCAATGATTCCATTTAGCCACTTAACAAAACTAAAGATACCCGACTCGGAAGGTTTAGCCACTTATGTAAAAAAAAATCAATGATTCCTTGTTGAGTAAGACCCCAATTGGAATAAAAAGAGACAAATTTGGAAGTTTTAGCCAATTAACATAATTATTCAAGAAGGCTTATTGGAAACTAATTTCTACAGCAAAACAATTATAGAATATCATCCAAAAGATCCTCAAATATGTAAGTTATTACTAACATACTCCTCCAATCATATCTCACTTCATTCACTTGTTTCATGTAATTCAAACTATCACCAAAAGACCAAAATCTCATGTTGCTTTAATACATGAACAATATCCACATATTGCAATCTTATGTCAAAATCTAATTCTCTCAAAATACCACTTTCACTTTTCATTTCAAGTTCCATATAAAAGAAAGGGTACATTAAAAGTATCCAGAAAAACTTTTTGTAATTCATTTTTTTCCATTCATGGTCAATTTTGTATGGAAGTAAAAAAATATTATAATAGCCCAAAACTGTTGAAGTTCTTCATTTGGTGGAAAATAATAATTATAAAAAATATTTCTAAACAAATGAAGTGTTAAATGAAAAAAATCTTTACTTTGATTAATTAGTGAGTGTAACTTGTTTGATTTAGCTCGCGTGAGGAGGGCGGGATGAATAGGAGTGCCTCCTGACTTATTAAAAAAACTTTACTTTGAGGTATATAAGAATGATAAACATGATTCAAGGTAAATAAATTTTGTAACAATAGTTCATTACATGGAGAAAAATGTAATTCCTAAACATTTCTTATTTTATACATCAATCAAATTTTTATATAAAATACTTACTTTCAAGGAATGAAGAATGCTATATATCTACTCCAACGGAAACAAATTGTTGGTGAAAAGTTTACACTTTTATGAACCAAATATTATCAAAGATATGGATAAATACTCTTGTAGGGAAAAAGTGTGTGTAGATTACAATTGCTTTAAATGAAGACAAAAATTAGATACAATTTTCCCTAGATTCTCCTCTACTATTCAGATTCTTCTTCACAAACATAGTATCCAAAGTACTACCATGTCGCCTACTAACCAAAATTTATACACCTTGCATGGATATTGAATTTACAAATACCAATATTGATAAGGAATTGTGTGAAAGTTAAAACCAAATTAATTATAGTTGTGTTCATTCAGTTTATAATCAAAAAATCGACAATGTTATTTGATACCAACAACAATCATAAGAATATTGTAGGATTATATTTGTTATTTTTCCTTAGAGCAACCGACGACATAGCTCTATGTCATTTTGTGAAAGGAAGAAATGTGACATTGACATATAGCATCTGTAGTCAATCCTCTTCAAATAACTGATGTTGTACTTTCTTATCAGTTAAAATTTGCTGATAAGGATAGTTGTGTTGTCAATTTTGTCGAAAAAACCAACAACACAGATCTACATTATCAATTTTCTTAAGGCAACGATGAACATATGTTCATCCTAGTTTTAGCTGCATTTTCAATATAGTTTTTTACTCAACTTCACCATTTTAGTTTAGAATTAGATAACAACTAGGATTTATTGATTTTATGCTCATTTATAAGATTTTTATCCATTTTCATGGAAGGTTTAAACCTCATGCACCAGCAAAGGAACCAAGACAGTGGTCCCGCTAGTCAATTTTGCTTCAACTACAAGAGCTCAAAGAGTTAAGGCTGATTGTATATGAAAATGCACACATCTACAAGGAGCATACGAAGATCTGGCATGATGGCCACCTGAAGAGGAAAGATGTGTAAGTTAGAGACCAAGTCTTGTTGCATAACTTTCATTTGTGCCTCTTTCGAGGAAAGCTCAAGACCCGATGGTTGGGTCCATTCATAATCCAACACATTTTCTCTCATGGAGTTGTTATCATTTGGAGTGATAAGATTGGAGACTTCACAATCAATGGCCAATGACTCCACTATTATTTTACTATTGTTGATATGCAGGCCAACCAACCACTCCCACTTCTCCCTCCAACATATCATGATTTATTTTTAGGCGTCAAGCCAATGATGTTAAACAAATATGCTTCTCGAGAGGAAACATGAGTGTTACTTTCATTTCTAGACATTCTTACATCTTAGTTCATAATACATTTAGTTAGTTAGTTCTCTCATGAAAATATTATTAGTTCTGTAAATTTTGATTATAGGTAAATAACTTTTACTGAATAGAGAGAAACCACAACTTGTGGTCCAACCAACACAATTCTTCCCCTCCATCTTGAATTTAGTGTTTTCTCAAAGATGAGCAAATATCTAAGTCCAGGGTGGAGGGTGGGTGGTACATATTCTACTCTTCACCCACACTTATCTGATTGAACATATGATCTTATCAACACATTCCTCATGCAATGCGTTTAGCTTAAATTTTTTTAAAAAATTCCTTTTATTGGAGTAAGCAAATCCATTACCTAATTGTCTTAGATTCAACAACCCATACATGTTTCATCAATAACCCCACTTACTCAAAGCAAAACCTCACAATGTCCCATTTCTTAAAATAATCAATGACTAGAAATCACCCTATGCAGTCTAGAAACCCAAACATCATGTTTCCCTGGAAAAGATGGCAAGTTTTTGAGGAATTGAGAGGGATCAAACACACTGTTCTTCTAACTGACTAGTGAATAAAATTCATAGAATCATTGTTGTTTCCCTTATCATTTCACTATTCTATCCTAGTGGGACTAAGATAATAACCTTGTGCATTGATTGTAAATCAAGTTGCATATTGACATGACCCCTCTTCTACACTTCTTCTTACCTTCCATCCATCAACAAGAAAATGAAAAGTCATAAAAAGTACCAAACTCCAAGTTTGGGGTGGCACACCCCCTCCCTACTTCCATACCCCTCTTTATGTAATAGGGGCATACTACCAAAAGGAAAAGATGCCAATGTGCACAAATCAAAAAGAAAAAAATGTGTTGCAATATATCAATTAGCATAAAAATAAAAGCAATCTCGAGTTTAATGGAGGAGAGATTTTCATTTTCCTTTAGAACCCCCTTCTCTGCATTTTCTACCAAGATACAAAATTAATGTTGTGTCTTGATATCCTTTTCATGCACCCCAGTGTCAGATCATTTACAAACTTGTTATTATGTGGGATTGTCTGAATGCTCAAGAAAACTCTTAATTGTGTCTGGTATTGAGAATAGTGGTGATGTTTTGGGATGTAAAATTAGAAACAAAGACATGGATAGATGTGTCATGTTGTCTCTAGAAGTTGGGCTTATTGGCCATATTAGGTGGTAGGAAAATGAGCATGATGTTGAAGGTGAGGCAATCCCGCATGGGTTGAAAGTATTCATTGGCGACTATTTTAGATTTTGTGTTACTCAAGGATGAGAAACATTTAAGTTTGAGATTGTTTTTCATAATAGTAGTTTTTGGAGCCACCTTCAGCCCCACATGCTCCAGATGTGCTTGGGAGACACCCTCTCATGATTCCTCAGGATTGAAGGCCCATGCATTACCCACCCCTCCTCTGGAGGGCAATACCGCTTGGACCCGGTGTTGGAAGAACATGTGAGGATGATGAGGGTCACACCATTGGATCCACGCCATGGTGAAATGCTTGACCAGAGTTGTAGACCTGATCCAAGGGGGGAACTTGTGATCCATCTCCTTGATTGTGAGCGGGGTGGGCAGACGTGGGATAATGGATCATCTCTTTGTGTACAATGTGCCAAATACATACAACGATTGGCAATTTTCATAACATGGGGTGTATTTCTATGTATCTTTTTATCATGAAAATGCATTTTCTTATAAAAATCATATTTTAATGATGATAGCTCCAAAAATAGTGAACTTGAATACTATTCTGACCTAAAAAATGGGACTTTTTCTTTCAAAATGGTTTCACATCCTAAACCTACTTGTAGTTCTATTATTTTTGCAAAAATGCTCACATTAAGTCTTTTGAAGGTGATTAATGCTATTGAATGTTCATCTAGGATCATGTTCCAAAGCTTGATGATATCTCTTGATCATTAATTTTGCTTCACTTTTGATGTGATTAATGATTTGGATCATATGGATGTACCCTAAATGACTCTTTCATGTACATATAAAATTGAACATTGATTTGTTTTGCTATTAGATGATCATCTAACTTCAAGATCAATAGATTTTACAATGTTTCACGCCATGATTGACTAAGGTATCATGTCATTTTTCCATATAACACATTCATATGCTCTTTTTAACTATATGAGGAATACATGTGACACCTAACATGATCAAAATGCACATGTTGATTAATGGACTCTAATCTTGCAAGAATCATGCTCTAATGTTACACATGTTATCTTAACACTTCAAATTAATAGATATTCCGTACTTATAGAGGTAGATCCCAACTCAATCTACTTAATGTTTTTTTATGATCTTATGACTTAAGATGTGACAATATTGCAAATAGATCTAATTACTAATTATGATCTTATGTGAATAAATATTAACAATATTTTAAATTTAATGATCTCACCATTCAAAATTAGGGAATGCATTACTCTCATGACACTCGTAATGTGGATTTTTCACCTAAAGCTAAGGTATTGGTGTGACACTTGATCTATGTTGAATAAATGCATGCATGCTTGATATGATGGGACGTACTTGAACTACTTGGAACCGAGGCTTGAGAAGAACATCCACATGACATGAAACATGTTTATCTTATCAATACCTTACTGATCTAAGATCCCATATTATAACTTTTTACATCTTAAGTCTCCTTTGAGTTGGACCTTTTCAGGAATCTTTCTCAATGATCATAACTTACTCACTATTCATAAGGTACACTTAATCTCTTGACCCTACTAAGATATTGGCTTATTTGTATGCATGAACATCAATCATGCATGTCTACTTAATTACTTGATTTAGATATTGTACATGTGAATAATACTTTGACGTTTATCATACTATGTTGACAAACCTTAAACAAGATATATAATTCCATTATTATAACCCTTGCGTACCTATTTGAATTCTCGAGGTAAGGACACAAGGCATGTTGAAACATGGTATCTCATTGACATTGGTCTTGAGGACCCTCGCGTAGAAATAGAGTGACATGAAATCTTTTAACCTCAAATGCCCCTCACAGACCCTTCATTTGGAAGTTGATTAAAGACGTAATGTTGATGTAAAGTAAAATGCAACCTAAAATATGCTTTGTATAAAAGAAAATCATTTTACATTTTCTTACCTCACTTTTACTTAGTATGATGTTCTAGCCAAGCAATTTATATTACTCTAGATTGTGTTTATATGTCTTTTCATATCATACTCAATGTTGTAGCATTGATATGTTTTGTTTGTCAAAAAATTTAGATGCCAAACAAAGATACATTGTTCACATTATTAGGATAATGAAACTATAAAATATGACAGTAATGCCAAATCCATTGAAATAGAAGTGGGTTTATGACTATGTCTTGCTAGTGTAACTCATGTTATCTATTTGATTGTATCTTTCCTATTTGTTGCCTAGGGGCTTACTTTTCTAAATCTTTTGGTTCCTTATTATGTATGGAATATTTTTCCTTTTTTTCATATATATATATATATATATATATATATATATATATATATATATATATATATATATATATATATATATATATATATATAGAGAGAGAGAGAGAGAGAGAGAGAGAGAGTCAAGCTAGAATACACTCAAAGTGTAGCGGAGACCAAATACACTCAAGTTGTTTTTCATCTTGCAACATTTGTTTGGAAAATATAAACTATGGATTTTCTTAAGTACCTTATGAACATACTACATACAAAATTTGAACTCATTTGGACACTTATAGGTCATGCATCTAAAGGCAACAAAAATGATACAATTTAAATTAGTTCTGTGTGTCAATTTTGTTGACCATTAAAGAGTGACTTAGAAGAATCCAAATGAGCTCAAATTTTGTGTGTAGAATGTATTTGTGGTAACCTTGAATATCAATGGTTTGGATTTGTCAAAAAAAATAATCTACATATGTAATCACCACTTGAGTGTAGCGTGCGATCTATACACTTGAGTGTATTCTAGCCTGACTCTCTCTCTCTCTCTCTCTCTCTCTCTATATATATATATATATATATATATATATATATATATATATATATATATATATATGGGTGTGTGTGTGCGTATGTGTGTGAGAGGTTAGGAAGTGTGTACTAGCCGATACATGCAACTTATATATACCGATCATTAAAATGGCACATGTGGAGTATGTTAATAAAATCCAACTATATGTATTGATTCAAAACTATGTAGATTACGTGTGTATAAAAAATCAAAACCATATCTTGTATCGATCATAATATATAACAATATATCATCCAACGATTTCTGCAATTTCTACAATTTACCATTGATTAGAAAATACACATGCTTTAATTCGATGATATATCCATAGCCGATTGTAATGATTTTTTTGCTCGCATCTTATTTAAGGTGTATACCATGCATCCATAAGGTTAGATTGTTAAGTAGAATTTTACGATCATCACAGATAAAGATGGGTACATGTAAACTACATGTACTCAGGTACACTATTCTTATTGCCCATATATATAATATAATATAATATATATACATATATATATATATAGAGAGAGAGAGAGTGGCAGACTAGAATACACTCGAGTGTACGGATCGCACGAATACACTCAAGTGTGTTTGCATATCAAGACTATTTTTCGCAAAATGTAAACCGTTCATCTTCACCGTCATATTATAACAGGCTACATACAAATTTTGAGCTCATTTGAATGAGTGTAAGTCACTCATCCAAGGGCAACAAAATCGACACGTGAAACTAATTTGAAATGCATAATTTTTGCGGCCTTCATAACATGAGCTATATATATCCAAATGTGCTCAAATTTTTCTTATGAGTTGTTCACGAGATGTTTAAGAAGATCAATGGATTATATTTTCAAAAAAAATATTGCATCATGAAAAACTACTTGAGTGTATTCCGCTCCGGATACACTCGAGTGTATTCTAGCCTGACTCTATATATATATACCATTTCTGATAAATATATATATATATACCATTTATTCACTGCCTGTGCAGGTAACTAAGGTTAGCTACTTGTGCATATATTTTGTAATAGGAAGCAGGGCCGTTGCATACATTCTAGAGGCCCTAGTGCGAAGATAAAAAAAATGGGCCCTTTATATACTCTTATTTAACAAATTTAAATAAACACTCATAATTGTCAAAACTGTCATATAAAAAAATATAACATGTTCTTACAAATCAAATTAAAAAGAACGTAAAAATTAAATATAGATATCCTTATCGAGCTTCAGTCATCATATAAAATGACTTCTTCTAGCCTTTCTAGATGCAAAATCTTGAATAATAGTGTCAACATCAATATTTCCCAATATATCATTCTCAATGCATAACATTGCCAAACCGTTCAATCTTTTTGAGACATTGATGAACTAAGATAGTTTTTCAGTAACTTTAGTTTGGAAAATCTTTTCAGACCTTCCGGTCTTTTCTTAACAAGTTATATCGAATCAATCACGTTCCATTTACAAATGTATGTGTATTAGAAGAAAAAAATTCATGGGCCCCCTTCTTTATTGGGCTTCTGGCCGTCGCCCAAGTTGGCCACCCCAATGGGCCGGCCCTGATAGGAAGACACATATTTATAATGAGACAGCTAAAATTGTAATGAAATGATCAAAATTGTAATACAAATATTCATTTTGTATTATAGGTGAGTTGCTGGCGGCTCTAGCAAGTTAGAAACAACGTCGTGCACCAAAAACGGACCCTAAGGTCCTCGAAGAGGTGTGCTTCATCAACGAGAGGGTTGAAGCCATAAAGAACTTGCCCAAGATGAATCAGAATACACACCCTAGAAGATATATTCCTCTGTCACAAGCTACTATCCCGGATCACATAGTCTTCGTGGATGCTGCCTTCCAAGAGTCCTCCAACAAAGTAGGAATAGGAGTCCATATTGTTAGTAGCTCAGGCACATGTTTGCTAGGGAGGGGGTCACCTCTGTATGCACAATCAGCGCTGGATGCCGAACTCCATGCAATATATATTACAACTACTATTATCAGTACCATGAATCTGGGACGACTCATTCTTTTCTCCGACTCCATCTCCTCGGTTAGGATGGTTAAACAGGCGATGCCCCCGGGACCCAAACTCCAAGCTACTTGGGCTGAGTTGCCTCCTTTGTTGGTCTTGAATGAGCTTCATTCTTTGCGCATGCTGTGTTTTTGGTGAGACGACCTCTGCAGGAAACTATGGGCATGCTGCAGGGTGGAAAGTCTGGCAGCCGTGTCCTGATCATCGACCAAACAGTGATTGAATGTGGATCGGCATGTTTTCTTTGATCATCGACCAATAACTGATTTGAATACTTTCGTGTATCTGCCAATTTCCAGTGCATCGTATGTGTCAGTACTTTGATCATGGATGAGTAACTGATCTGCATACTTGCTTGTATCTGTCAATTTCCAGTGCACACCATATGTGTCAGTCTCCCTTCCGTTCCTAATTTACCACCGTACATACCAGTGGAAAGGGTTGCAGACATTGCCAATTCCATACGGTTCCGAGTTCTTCGTCGGTGTGTATCCTATCGAATTTAAGGCTCCCGCAGGCCGCAGCGTCTTGTTCCGTTCACACGGAACACAAGAAGAGTGGTCGGATGGAGTGCAGCGTAGGCGAAGGGGCGGGAAGAAAAAAAAATGGAAGGAGCGGGACGGGGCAGAGCCGTCGCCGGCCTGCCGGCACTTTGAAGGCAAAGCGTGGATGGTCGATGCGTCGCTGACTTGATCAGGCGAGACATGCATTGATGAAAGAAGAAAAAAAGAATAGGTGGGTTTGAAAGCTGGAAGAAAGGCGGCAACGGCGGCCGGCAGGATCCAGCACAGCAGTAGCTGAAACAGTAATAACAGCTAGACGATTTTCTTTCGGGAGGATGAACAGTGGGTTATGAGCAAAGAAAGAAAGAAAGGAAGATACAGGGCAATAGATCGCTCCTACACGGAAGAAGGTGAGTATTGATAGCAACAAAGTTTTCATAGTTGTGGGGTGGACCAAGGAAGGATGGTCAGGTCGGGTCCGTCGGGATGCTGGCCTTGTTGCTGTACTCGTAGACCCGTTAATATATAAACATAGCACATCAGAACCCAGCATGACGAAGTTACTGCCTTACCGGTTTTTGTTGGGAAACATAAATAACAGCTTTATGGGCGCGTGGGAGGGGTGAGCGACGGATTTGAATAAGTAAAAAAAGCAGTCTTTGGGCAGTTGCAGGCAGGATAAGGCTCCCAAGGCGCCGCAGAGGGCGGAGATATCCGGTACATCCTGCCGGGGCTGGTGGTAGGGACGCCTCTCCGCCTCCTCGTCCCGTCAAGACATACCACGAACGACGACGACTGCGCATCCCAAGATTCTACCGGGTTGTCTGGTCAGGTCATCTGAAAACAACAGAAAGCCAACGTACTTAGTTACCCCGGTCCTCACGGAATCATTGGCATATTCAACCGACGATCCATCTAATTCCCGTTGAAACGTGCTGGTGTCGGTATAAGCAGCAAATTAAATTACTTTGACACCCCCTCAACCAAAGTCTGAATTCTGCAGGCAAGGTGTTTGACGAAAGGTCAGTGCAATGCGGCTTGACCCCCAAGAAGGGTAGGGGGCAAAAAGGAAAGAGAAAAAACGAAATATACATTAGGTGTCCAGTTCCCAAACATTACAGAGGCTCCCTTTCAGAGAAAAAGAGGGGGAACCGCATTTACAGTCTATAGTTGGTGTACTAGTAGGTTTCTGTAGACACTACGTAGAGTGTGGACAGCTCCAGCTTCGTTCTGAGAAAAGTGGGAGCAAAGCAACACCGTACTTACGTGGGTATTAATTCAGAAGGATGAGAAAGTAATAAAGGAAAGAGAAGCCTGTAGCAAGGATGGAAATGAATGCATGACGATAATGATAAAGATATGCCTGCAGATGTTCTGTTTGGCCGGAAGAAATTCAAGAATTTGCAGATAGAAAAGTGGGAGTTGGAAGCAAAGCTAGAAGCACTTGGGAGAGGGGGAGGGGTGTAGGGTGGCTTTGGCAGGAGGCACACAGGTAGCCATGCATGATCAAGGATTCGTATTTATATACATATCTGTAATACAAGTCACCAACATTCTATTATCAATCGTTGTGCTCCAGCAGTAAGCAAGTTTCAAGTATAACTGCAATTATAATCACTACAGCTCCAAATGGAAGATCCCAAGAACCAATATTAACCAAACTAGGGCCCAGTCATGCCCTTAAGAAGCCAGAACCAGCTTTCTGAGGTGAAGGGGTATATAACTGCATCAATATAAAAGATCAACAACGCAGAGGCTCCACAGTTGTTCACTGTCAACCCCGCGAATTGAAACCGAGAAGCCAAAGAAGGGTCTCTTTCCTTTTATTTTTAACCCTCACGTGAAGCGATCTTGGGGAAGAGAGCAGTGGGTATAAAACAAAATTGTACCGAACAACCAATGCAACGTAACGTGGGCTTGGGTTTAAACAAAGCAAGATGGTACAAGAAAAAAGACATAGCGGCTGGCATTGTCAAAGGGAACCATACAAAAACGGACCAGAGACAAAATAGGTCTTACCCCTCTTCTCTCTATCTACATTCTCGTCTTGTCAATACCTCATTCATATCAGGTTACATTTCGCACATACTTATGGCTTGACCCGTTGGAGTTGTGTCTTGATGATCAAATTCATCATCCATTGCAAGGCAGGGGTAAGTTTTGCACATAAATATCAATTTTGTCATTCAACGTTAGATTTATCTAGGTAAGTATTCATAGTATTAATACACATACCATACATATGCAGATATAAACTAATATTATCAATTTAGCACAAGTCAATTTTTACATTTAATTACAGTAAATATATTTCTATATTGTATTATATTATAGACGCGACGATTACTTCTAAAACCACTAGGGATTTTTAGTGTCGGATGACAAAAATAAGTGTACCATTTTTAATATTGTAATATATAGCTATATTATTTTTCTAATTTGATATTAACACCAAGCAACTAGATGTTATCTTTTTTCTTTCAATTTCATGTAAAAGTTGGTCATTAACTAATTCATTGTGTTTGATGTCAAAAGTTGATTGTATTCTATGTACTATATTTTCAAATTTTAGATATAGACCTTACTATTCAAATTTCTTTCAGATCTAGCATGAAGAGAACTTAGAACTTGTTCCTCATGTCTTCAGGATTCTATAGGTCATGTCAGGAAGTGTCCTGAAAAGAAATTTTCTATGCCACAATGTTAGAAATTGTAGATGAATTTTAGTGGCAGAATATCTGCTTCTCAGTGATGAAAGGCATAAATACCAAGGTCACAGAGTTTTCTTTTTTGACCCCAAATCTAACCTTGATGTGGCCTTTGGTAGAACATGTCGATCCACAATTATAGGCCTATTGTGGAACATGTTATTATATGGATGGCACCGTTTGTGGAACATGTCGCCACAATGAATATATTCTATGTGAAAGGTGTTGTAATGAAGAAGTCTATTGTCAAAAACAATCTTTTCTATGTGAATTTGTCTCCACAATGTTCACTAAAGTGCTTGGATACGAACATATAGATTTGTTAGTCTCCTCCCTCTCCTTATCTTGGTTTCTCTTAGGGTTTCTCAAACATTAGAAGAAATTATAAGAAATGAGATGTTCTGTCAGTAGAGCCTCCTATCATATCATATATTGAGGAGTGGAGAAAGCAAGGTTTCTCAAAATCTATTTTGACTAGGTTGTGGACTTCCTCACAAAATGAGTGGATCTGCCATTCACTGGGTCTCACATAATGAATTAATATGTAAGTGTATGGCCCCTATCCTTACTTAATTCACAAAGGTAATTATTTGGATTAATTAGATAAGTTTGATGTTTAGTCCTAAAATTTAACTCCGAATTATGATGTCATACTGGATAATGAAACTAATTGCTCAGTTATATAACTTCATGTAACATTAGTACCTTCTTGTAAATTACTCATTTTGGGGATGTTAATATAACTCTGATATTTTCTTGAATAGATTTAAAATTTTCTTAAGAATCTAATAATTTTACATCTCTTTTGGATGCTTTTGAACCTTGCTTCCTTGGGGTTTATATGAGCTTTATGAGGTGGTAGTATAGTGTTTCTATTTATGCCCAATGAGATCTTCAGTGCCTGATGAGATTCTCAGTACCTGATAAGATTCTTGGTGCCCACTTGGCTATTGATTCATCTTTCCATCCAACAGAGGTGACTTATTGGAAGATGTAGGAATGTATCGACAATTCAGTTGGCCAATTTCTATTAGGTTTACAGTCGACACTCTCGGTCACCACTTGGATTCTTAGTGACTACTTGGATTCTCGATGACCACTTGGATTTTTGGTGGCCGCTTGGGTTCTCGGTGACTGCTTGGATGGTGAGCACTTGGATTCATGGTGACTGCTTGGATTTTTAGTTACCACTTGCATTCTCGGTGACCACTTAGCTTCTCGGTCACTACTTGGATTCTGGATGACCACTTGGATTCTCGATGACCACTTGGATTTCAGTTGGATTTTCAATGACCACTTGGATTTCTAAACAACATCAAACCTTCAACCACCTATGAATACCCACTCTCTTTCTCTCTTTTCATCTTTGTCGATCTTGGTGCTGCTTTGCAGAGTTAGAAGAGAACCCACGGAGGTCGGTGATCACAGGCTTTTTGTGGATGCATGTGCAAGAACTGAGGCTTCTTGGACTAATCTAGAACCATTGATCACTTTCCTTACTTCTTTCGTGTAAGATTCTTACTCTTTTACTTGTTTTCCTTGATGCTCTTCACCCTCCTTACTTCTATTATTGAGTTTTTGGTGTTCATATTGGAAGCCTACACATAAGGGTTAAGCCTCTTTTTCTTCTTCCTTGATATAGTTTCACCATTTTCATGGAAAGGGGAGACTTTCTTGAAGCTTTGATAGGTTGAGCTTGACGTTTAGGTGCTGGTTTTCAAGTTTAACATCTTGGGTTTTGGTTTTCCACTCTCTAATAGGAAAGTTGTGTAACTTTGAATATATTTCTTGCCTACTTTCTACATGCATGTCATTAATCTTACTTTAGAACTCGTAACATGAGAAAAGTTAGCCTTTATGAGTAATGTTTGACATCAAAATGATGATAATATGAGTTGTTAAGCCTCCCTCGAATGTTATGAACATTTCTCTTCTGTAAAAAATGAGATTTTTTATTGAACAAGCAAGGTCTAAAATTCGAAATATAGGTGAGGTGACTCCCATAAATGTCATATTGGTATTGTTTTGTACTCCAATACTTAGAAATCTGACCTAGACATTAAACTTTGATGTATAGTGGTTAATATATAGTGATTAGAGTGATCTAATATAATGTTATGTTGCTGATATGATAATTGGACAAAAACATAGTATTGAGCACATCCAGGTTAGGATTCAGATATATAAATGTCTAGTTTGTAAATGGCATAACTTTCAAGTCTGATGGACATTTATGCTGAAATTTTGGGTAATAAATTGCTTTGACTTGTTAGACTCTCCGCAAAATTTTGGACGACAGTCATGATCCTGTCAAAAGTTATTATTCTTTTTGAATAAATAGCTTTTTGGGGGTTTTTTTGCTCTAGTTGGAGGTTTTGTCCTCTTCATGGATAATGATAGATTTTTTTGAAATCCCCATCACCATCTCATTTAACTTGCCAAATCGGCATTAGCAATACTACATAAGTTCAAAGGGAAATTTTGCGAAAAAGAAAAACTACTATTAACTCTACTGGCTTTTGTAGCCACTTCATGAGAGACCTTGTTCGTACTCCTACTATTGAAAACTAGCCTAAACTCTTTAACTTTTCTACTAAGGTGAATGATATCTGAAACTATCATACCTAGCTGATCCTTCCTTTTACAGTTGGAGTTAAATTCTTTCCACACAGTTCGCGAGTCAGTGTCCACCTGTAGGTTATCAAAACCCCATCCTTTACTCAAGGAAACTCCTTCTCTAATCGCTAGCGCTTCACCTACCTATGCATCCTTCGTGTCATCTCTGCATGTACCTACTATTCGGAGCAGAGTTCCCCTGTGGTCCCTCCATACCATCCCAACACCTGTCTTCCTTCCACGCTGTGTTTGTGTTCAATTTCACAGTCCCCTCCTCCGGCGGCCTCCATTGTTGCTGCCCCTCCACCCGGGTGGATCTTCTGTTATTGAGCTCGTGAATGTGCTTCCGGTAGTCCCTCATCAGCTCCCTTAGTCCCCTGAATATGAAAGCTCCGCCTTGTTCCGAATTCTAAAAAATACTTCTATTCCTAAGCGTCCAAATCGCTCACAGACGGGCAATGATATCATCAGTCTCCTCTTCTTCCTTGTCCTTCAGTAGTGCTTGGATAGCTTCTGTTGGTTGTGAAAGAGCTACTGCATTGGTCGACCTTTGAATTTCCTGTGAGGTTTCATTCCACATCTGCCTCGCATTGTCATAGGTGAATAGCATGTGTTGGATTGTCTCTCTTCCTCCTTGACATAGTGGACACAACCCGTTTTCATGACAATGACAGTCGAAGAGGCGGCTCATTGTGCCTAGAATCCGTGTGCACACCCTCCATAGAAAGTGTGCTGCTTTGGGCGGCCACCCTTTCCTCCACACCGATCTCCATATGTCCTCTCCATTGTTCGTCCTCAGATCCTTCATTTGGTTCGTTCCCAAGTATCCCAGCCAGTAGCCAGACTTAACTGTGTATTCACTGTCACTGCTCGGCCACTAGTACATATGGTCCACACCTTGTTGGATGCTGGTCGGGATTCTTATGATCTGCTATGCAATTTCTGGCGGTACTAGACTGTCTACAACTACCTTCTTCTAGCTCCCATTTTCCTCGTTTATCAGGTCGCTCACCCATTCTGTGGTTGTTTCTACAGGCCTGAAGCTCTCCAGTGCTTCCTGCCATTTAGGCAGCCATTTGTGTGACAAGATATTAACTGAGTGGCCTCCCCCCACCGTCCATTTTCTACCCTCCAAAATTAGGGCCTTTGCCCCCCCACACGCTTCTCCAAATGAAACTGGGATTATATCCACGAGCTGCCTCAAGAATTGTTGAGTTTGGGAAGTAGCGAGCTTTAAGCACCTTCGAAGCTAGTGTGTCCTCTTTGTGATATAGCCTCCACACTTGTTTCGTGAGCAAGGCTTGGTTGAAAGTGCTTATATCACGGAATCCCATCCCACCCTACTTTTTGCTGTGCACAGCTTGCTCTAACTTACCCAACATACTTTCCTTTCTCCTTCCTTCACCCCCACCAGAATCTTATTATCATACTTTTTATAGCCTCAATCACAGCATACGGTAGCTGAAAAACACTCATCATATAGCTTGGAATTGCTTGTACCACTACCTTAATTAACATTTCCTTGCCTGGTTTAGATAAGAATTTCTCCTTCCAATCTTGTAGTTTCTTCCCCACTCTTTCTTGGATTATATTAAAAGCTTGTTTCTTCAACCTACCCACCACTGTAGGTAGCCCCAAATACTTGGCATGTCTATCCACCTCCCACACCTACAGTAGTTCCTTTAGTGCCTCCTTCTGTGAAAAGGTAACACCCTTGCTGAAAGTCACCTCCGTCTTGGAGAAATTTATTTTTTGGCCCGATGCTTGTTCATATTGGCTGATAATTTCAGCTACTTTCAAGCATTCCTCTCTCGTGGCTCTAGCAAAAAGGATACTATCATCTGCAAAGAAAAGGTGAGATATGTTTGGGGCACGCCTACTTGCCCTCACGCCATGTATGTGACCACTTTCCACAGCATGGATAATAGCGGTAGAAAAAGCATCAACACAGATAATAAAAAGATAAGGAGATAGTGGGTCACCCTATCTAAGTCCTCTAGAAGGCTTGAGTGTCCTGGTCATGTCGCCATTGACTGCAAAGGTATGGTTGACTGATGAAACACACTGGAAGATTTTCTGCCTCCATCTCTCTCCAAAGCCCAACACCTCATGTACGTAGTCAATAAAACTCCACTCTACCCTATCATATGCCTTGGACATGTCAAGCTTCATAGCTATATGTCCTTTCTTCTTTCTCTTAACTCCCTTCATAGTATGGAAAAGCTCATAAGCAATGATTGCATTATCTGTGATCAATCTTCCTGGTATGAATGTACTTGGATTTTTTGATATGATCTTGTTCATGATGGGCTTCAACCTACTTGTGAGAATCTTGGATGCTATTTTATAGAGGATGTTTCATAGGCTGATTGGGCGATATTAAGCAATAGATTTTGGCTCCTTTGTCTTTGGGATCATAACCACCAAAGTATCACTCACCTCTGCAATTTCCTTTTCATCTTTCCACCATCTCTTTTTGTAGCTAGCTACATCCCTTACCACCACATGCCAAATTTTTTGAAAGAAAATAGCTTTCATCCCGTATGGACCCGGGGCCTTATTTGGATGCATGGATTTTACCACCTCCCATATCTAGTCGTCCTTGATGTCCTCTTAAAACTTCTATGCCATCTCAGCCGTGACCTTGCTCGTTAACCCCTATGCTGCCTCTCTGAAGCCTGATGGGTTGCTTGTGTTAAAAAAGTCCTTGAAGAACTCCATGACAATGTTTTTTATCTCCTCCTCCTCTTCCCTCCATATCCCCTTTGTATCTTCTAGGCATGCTATTTTGTTCCTTTTCCTCCTGGATGTAGCTTTGTGGTGGAAATAGGCTGTGTTTTTATCCCCTTCTTTCATCTCATTGAATCTAGCCCGAGCGCACCAGTATGCTTCATTTTTCATGTGCCAGTATTGTAGTCTCTCTGCCGCCTCCGTACACTGCGTGAGGACTATGTCATCTGGTGGAAGCTTTTGTAGATTCTGAAGGACCTCTTCTGTTGCTTTGATTTTCTTTTTAATGTTTCCAAAATGTTCTTCTGCCCACTTCTTTAGAGTTTCCCCACAGTACTTGATTTTATCTGGAACATTGAGATGTCTGATTTCCTCCTAGCTTCTCTTTATCGTTTCAGCACATTGTGGTTCACCCAACCACATGGGTTCAAACCTAAAGCAACTCTCTCTATGGCTTCTGCCCTTTCTCTTGCCTTCAGTGTTTATGATAATGGGAGCATGATCTGAAGCATATCTAGGCAGGTGTATAACTTTGTTATCAATAAACAAATTATACCACCCTGCATCTGCTAGTGCCCTATCCAGACGCTCTTGTACAACAGTTTCTGGAGAATTACCTCTTTGCCACGTGAAAATATTTCCCTATGATAGATTAGTATACCATAATGGAGTAACAAGAAACATGGTTTGTATATTTTATATCTTCTGAAGTAGCAATCTACAATTTATTTTATAATGATTATTTAGGAGCATGTATGTAACTTGATTGATGCAGTCTAAAACATTAAATTCACTTAAGTAATCAATTCCAACCCTAATCAAGTAGTGTATTGAGTCCATAGAACTATTCCAGTGTCAAGATCTTCTGGATAGTGAAATGGGTAATTTGAGAGGATCTTGGAGCCGTATACTATTGAGTATATGCTGATACATGAGGGTATATCCATGTCATCTTGATCCAAAAGTTTGAAGAGCGGTCATCATCATGTCTTGGATGTGGATGTAATTGAGAGAAACTATAGTCCTAACTATGATATGAGGGTTTTGCACTAATTTCTATGGTCTTGGATTGTATACATCAGGAGGACTAGACTGTAGTAGTTAAGTTGACGCACCACTACAGTAATTACTCATATTGTACGAGAGGAAAAGATCTTAGGATTTCAGACATCCTAGATCTGATAGGAGGTTAATTTTGACTTCATAGTGGTTATTTAGTAGTTTGAGTGGTAAGACTCAAACTATCCAAGGCTTAATAAAATATGTTATCTAGTTGTGTAGCATATCTGTTAGGATTACTTCGTGAATCACATTGGATTATGATCCTTGCTTTTTATTTGTAGATGATTTATAATGTGGTAAGAGAAATCAATTATGTTTATGACTATAGCTATGCATAATCTTTATGCAACTTATATACTCTTTTAACACTATAATACTATCTACTTAATTTTCTTAAATATATAATTTTGGTAAGAAATAGATGCCTCTGGATTTATATCTCTCAGTGGGACATGGGTCCACTACTACAAAAATGACGTATAACGTCACATTTCGAGGCGTCGGTTGTATTCTAATAACCAATGCCTAAAACCTACAACGTCGACTGAAAACACAAACTGGCATCTATATGTGAAGACCGACCGATTTTCATAAGACATGGGTATCGCTTTTTATTTAGCGTCGATTGCGCAATAAGAAAGCGACATCTAAAATCACCCACCAAATCCAATTTTTCCAGTGCAAAAAAATTACCTCCAAAATTTCACATACGGCGTCGGTTGTGGACCAAGTAACCGATGACTATAGTTTTTTGCGAGACAGAAATCAGCCCCATTTTGGTCGTCGATTTTCTTACAATAACTGACGTAGATGTATTTTCACATGTTGTCCCCACGAAATTTTTTACCCCCAAATTACCCAATTGGCGTCGGTTGTTGACCAAGTAACTGATGACTATGGTCGTAATTCAAGAACATTTTTTTGTCAGCATTTGTAGATAGACATCGGTTTTTCTAGTTGAAACCGACGACTATAATTGAACATAGGTGTCGGTTTTTTGTGGTGAGAATAGGTGTTGTTTGTTATTAATAACCGATGTCGATACTTTACTTAATAGCACCCACGTGGCTGCGCGAGCCAGACTCTTTGTTTCATTACACCATCGATTATTCGAGTTCCTAGGTCTCTGGTGATTCCTGCCGCCAACGACTGTGGTACTGCCGCTACAGAGCTGCTGCTGCCATTACCGCCACCATCGACTGAGCTGCTCCTCTTCTTCCTCTATGAGCTCACTGTCGACAAGTACATTTTCTTCTACTCTTCTCCCTATTCGATCATCCTCCTACTCTTCTTCTTCCTATTCCTCTTCTTCCTCCAATGTCTTCCTGGCTGCTACTGCTTGTTCCAGAACAAGGGAGGTGGTCAAAATCCACTCCATCGCTGATAGTGATGAAGAGGACCTCTTCTTCTTCCTGCTCCTCTTCTTCCTCCACTTGTGTTCCTGTAATCTTTCTCCTCTCTTCTTCCTCCACTCTTCTTCCCTGTTAATTCTTCCTGCTCCTCTAAAATTGGTGCTTATTGACACCTAATTAATTCATTATAACAGAATTGCGTTGATGTGTTTGTGCTCTTGGTCTGAATTGAGATGTTGTGTCATCCATTTGCGTTGTTGACTTGCATATATTTGTTCTTCAACCTTCAAGTGAGGTATAATCTCACTCTCCCAATGTGCCATTAGGCTTCATTTTGATTCAAATCTTGTGCTTGCATATATTTGTGCTTCTAATCCTCATGCTTGACCTAATTCAGTAAATTTTGATGCATGTTGAAATAAGATTCAAACATGTCCATTCTAGCATCTTAATTTGATTTGATTATGTGCTTTGAACCTTGAAACATGCGTGTTAAAGATACATTGAAGTTGAATCTCAAACTTAACTCACATGTGGGTCTTCTATTTCTAAAATGATTATGTGAATTTCCTAAATCAGTAACATATATTATTCTTTGTGCACCCAAATACCTTGTGAATCATGTATGTGTCCCAAGGTGATTAAATGCCTAAATATTGACTTGAAATATGACCTAGTATGTATGTTGATATATGAAGCTCAAGTCTCTTGAAAGTCTTACCCTAATGACCACCCCTACTATGTAATGATCTCCAATCAATATCTTGATGTTTTCGATGACACATAAAACCTAGGATATGAATGATGATATTATGATCATATATATAGTAATGACAACATATATACATGTATTTTGTTGGCCTAGAAACCCATCCAAGATTTACTCATTAGGAGTAAATCTTAGATAGTCCCCAGTTTGGGACTGTTCTTGAACACTTAATCTCACTTAGGATGTGAGTGTATAATGTGTATTGGGATTTCAAGAAAGTTTTGGTAGCATTTACCCATTTTTTCTCTAAGTACATATGTACTTGGAGAACATCAAGGAAATGCTGCTGAAATTTTCTTGAAAACCCAATACACATTATACACTTACTAGTGAGATTAGGTGTTCAACAATGGGATAGGTGGTACACATTTATTATATATAAGACCTTAAACTCTAAACTTTTAACCATAAACCCTAATATTTTAACCCTAGACCCTAATCTTTTAACCCTAAACCCTAATATATACTTGTTTTCTCTTTGATCATAGAATGGATAGATCATGGATGTCCATTCCAAATCACTACACCCCAGAGTTTATTTCTGGTCTTGATCAGTTTATTAGATTTGTCTAGGAACATAGGAACCAACACAGAGATAGGTTCTACTGTCCATGTAGGCATTGCGATAACAACTTGAAATTCAGCACTGGTGCGAAATCAAAAGTCATGTCATGTGCAACGGGATTGTACAAGGCTATACAAAATGGCACTGACATGGAGAGATTTCAAACCTGAAATCAGTGGATGTCGATAGTAGTGCTTGTGTGGAAGAAGAAATTGCCTCCGATGATGTAGATGTGAACAAACTAGTTCCAATACACATCGTTGATGCGATGTTGGATAGTTGTGGGGTAGAGCACATCGATCCACCTCCCATGTTTAGAAACGTTGTGCATGATGTTGAGATACCATTATACACAGGTTGTACTAAGTTTACGAAGTTTAGCGCTGTGTTGAGATTGTATAAGCTGAAAGCTAACAATAGATGGAGTGACAAAAGGTTCACATCATTATTGTCTTTGTTGAAAGGAATTCTTCCTGAAGGAAACAAGTTCCCAATCTCAACATACCAGTTAAAGAAATTGTTGTGCCCAATGGGAATGGAGGCCAATAAGATACACCCAAGCCCGAATGATTGTGTATTATTTCAAAAGGACTATGTGGATTTGAAAGATTGTACAAAATATGGTGTGTCAAGGTATAAATTGATGACTTCGGGGGAGTCCAAAACTTGTTCTCCTGGCAATGTGATGTGGTATCTACCTATAATATCACGATTTTAACGCTTGTTTTCCAATCTGATAGGTGCGAAGAATTTGAGGTGGCACGCAGATGTTAAGAAAAATAATGATGGGATCCTACGACATGCGTCTGATTCCCCACAGTGGAAGAAGATTGATTTATTGTACCCTAATTTTGGTGAAGAAGTCAGGAATCTAAGACTTGGGCTTTGTACAGATGGGATGAATCTGTACGGGACATTGAGAAGCCAACATAGCACTTGGCCAGTTATGTTTGTTATATATAATCTTCCTCCCTAGTTGTGTATAAAAATAAGTACGTTATGCTATCGTTGTTAATATCGAGCCCTAAACAACCTGGAAATGATATCGATGTTTATTTTAAACCTCTGATTGATGACTTAAAGAAACTCTAGGGTGAAGGTGTGATGACCTATGATGCTTCATGAAGAGAGACATTTCATTTGACGCTATGTTGTTTTGCACTATGAATGACTTTCCAGCATATGGGAATTTGTCTGGATATAGTGTTAAAGGATCTAAAGCATGTCCTATATGTGAAGAGAACACTGATTCAATACGACTAAAACATGGTGACAAGACTGTATATCTTGGTCATCGAAGGTTTCTTCCAAAATTCCATATGTATCGTAGGTTGTGCAAAGCATTCAATGGACAGAATGAGGAACGGAGTACACCTAAACCTATACCAGGGGAGGTTGTTTATGAAAGAGTAAAAGACTTTGCCAATGAATTTGGTAAGAGATCACAATGTACCATGGCCACACAGAGTGACAAATCTTTATTCAAGAAGAAGTCAATATTTTGGGATCTTCCTTATTGGAGTTCTTTGGCAGTCAGGCATTGTATCGATGTCATGCACGTTGAGAAAAATGTCTGTGATAGCATCATTGGAACTCTTTTGAATATACCAGGTAAGACTAAAGATGGGATAAAATCCAGAATGGACCTATGTGAAATGGGAATAAGGACAAAATTAACAGAAGTAGTTAGTAGCGATCGGAGAACATACTTACCTCCCACTTGTTACACACTGTCTAGAAATCAGAAGAAAGTTTTTTTTGAATGCTTGGTAAATGTTAAGGTGCCACAGGGTTACTCATCCAACATCCATAGATTGGTATCAATGAAATATCTGAAGTTGATAGGTCTTAAATCTCATGATTGTCACACTCTAATGCAACAAATATTGCCTGCGGAAATTCAATCTATATTGCCAAAGCATGTAAGGTTTGCAATCACCAGATTTTGTTTCTTTTTCAACAGCCTGTGCAGCAAAGGTATTGACCCTAATACTCTCAATAAATTGCAAAGAGAAGTGGTTGTTACCCTATGTTATCTTGAGATGTATTTTCCTCCTTCGTTCTTTGATATCATGGTACATCATGTTGTCCACTTGACTAGGGAAGTGAAAATGTTGGGACCAGTTTTCTTACATTGGATGTATCCCTTTGAACGATACATGAGCATTTTTTAAGGTGATGTTCGCAACTATTATCGGCCTGAAGGGAGTATTATTGAGGGTTATGTGGCGAGAGAGGTTATGGATTTTTGCAATGACCTTCTGAGTGCTAAGGACACTCCTGTTAATGACAAGAATATTGAGGAGTATTCTGGAAAAGGAATTTTGGGATCACAGATGAAAGTAATCAGCCGTGAGCAGTTGGAACAAGGTCACTTGTATATTTTACACAACCTTGACGAAGTGAGTGTTTATATCGAGGAACATGCCAATTTCATCAAGAGACAATATCCTTGAGCCAATTCAATGTGGCTTGCTAGAGAGCATAACAAGATATTTATTAAGTGGTTTGACGATAAAGTCTTATATCAACTATCTCAAACACCAAATAATCTTACTGAAACTATCAAATGCCTCACCTTTAAACCAAAATTGAATGTTATGTCTTATGAAGAGTTTGACATGAATGGATTCTCATATTACATAAAGCGTCAAGATGATAAGAGTGTCGTCCAAAACAGTGGGATCACCCTTCAAGCGTCTTCATTGTTTTTTGCAAGTGCAAAGGATAAGAGTCTACGTGAAGCTAAAATGGCATATTATGGTGTCATTGAATACATATGGGAGTTTGACTACGTAGATTTTAGAATTCCTTTCTTTAAATGTAATTGGGTTGATAACACCAAAGGAGTTAGAGTGGATGAATTGGGTTTCACATTAGTGAACTTTGAAATGATTGGCGAGAAGAATGAACCATTCATATTGGCATCACGGGCAAAACAAGTATTTTATATTGATTATCCTACAAATGATAAATGGTCGGTTGTTCTTCATGGTAAACGACAGTTCATTGAAGATCCTATAGATGAAGAAGAGTACTATGATAAGTATGATGACTCCAGTCCATTCTCAGTTGGGTTGCCAACACCACCAAATATTGAAGTTAATGATGACTTGTATGTGCATAGAGATCACAATGAAGGATTTTCAATTGATAAAAGATCGCAATATTAGAGACATGCATGTTTATATTTTTTTATATGTTTTATTTTTATAAATGTGAACTTTACAATGTTTTATTATCTTCTAGTTATGTCAAATGTTAAATGTTTGATTTTTTAATGACACTTTGAGATGGTTGGGCACGAGCATGACGACTGTGATGATGATTACCATGAGTGTGAGAATATCAATGTGTCGCCTCACAATGTAAGTTTTAAAAATATATCCTATATTTCTATCTATATGTCCATTTATAGTTATACCCTATACGTGTGTTTATTTTGTCAAATTTTAGGTTGATGATGTACCCCCTAAAGAACTTGGGGCACTTGATGAGTAGCAAAAAAATTGAAAAAGTGAGGGGCATCACTATGATGAACAAGTTACTAAAACAAAGGGGCAATGGACCCAAACTGGCTGTGGATTTTGATCATGCAGGAAATCCAATTGGAGTTAACCACAACTCATTTATTTCATATCTTGGGGTTCTTACTCGTAGCCATTGTAGTCCTAATGTAGAATCTTGGCATAAAGTTCCTAAGGGGAAGAAAGACTTAGTATGGAAGGAATTATGTGTGAGTTATTATTATTTGCAATTCTATTTTGTATATTACTAATTTTTAGGATACTAGTTAATAGCAATTTTATTTTTGTAGAGTATATTTGAACTGGATGCAAAGTTGCATCATAAATGCGTGATACAATGCTGGGGGAGAGTCATAAGGAACTATAGGACAAATCTCACCCGAGATTACATACAAGATGCTGAGAAGAGGAAGACGCCAGCCACTGAGCAATGGAACTACCTGGACCCCAATGACTGGGAGGTGTTTGTTACCAAAAGAAAAACTGATGAATTCAAGGTATTAAGTGCCACTCCCAATTTAATTAATATACATTCTTATGTATTCACCTATTCAAGATTAAACATTATCAAAGCGGAGTCTAATGTGATTAAGTCAAACTACCTAGCTTGCTAATGGCTCCCGTGCTCCCGACTCCCCCGAAGGCGACTACAGTGGCGACGGCTTCATCCCGTCGTGATCTACCGGGGGCAAATGGTTTCCAACCAGGGAATGCAGCTGATGATCCTTCCATGCATGAAAGGTCTACCTCAGTCATAGATCTTAAATGGAATCCAGTTAGTTGGGAACTGATCTCGCCGAAACAACAAGGGAGCCCAGCCGATCTGCAGCCGATGGAAATCACGGTCATAGATGGTAAACTCATCTACTCTAAGAAGGAAGCATTGGAGGTAGCTGGATGATGGAATAGATGTCTTATGGGATATGTCATTGACTTCTTTCCGCACATCCCTACCCTGGCGGTGCACTTCTCCAATATCTGGAACACCAAAGACTCGTTCGAGGTCTTTGACAGGGGGGTGGTTTCTTCCTTATCTGATTCTCTGATCAGGCTGGTAGTCTTGAAGCAACAGAAGCCTGGTGAAATGCAATCAAAAGCTGTCCTCGAGAATGTGCTTGTATAGGCGGAGATTTGGAACCTTCCGGTTGAGCTTTGGGACCCTAAGTTCTTTGGAAGAATAGGCTCTTATCTGGGAATTCCTCTCAAAATGGATGCTCAAACACAGGCAGTTCATCACATAGACTTTGCCAGGATCCAAGTTCTTATGAACATCAATGTGAAGTTTCCACGCAAGCTTACTCTACAGAGCGATGAAGGTGATGAACATCTGATTAGTTTGAAATACGAGTGGATCCCAACCAAATGCGGAAGATGTGGTTTTCTGGGTCACGATAAGTGTCGAATGAAGCATGTTGTGCCGAAGGTGGTTACTCCATTAGCAGCTCCGATGAAAGTCTGGGAAGTTAAGAAAAACCAGGGCTATTCTCCAGCTGCATCCAACCCATCAGGTGTTCGAGGTAATGATCCTGATTATGTCGTAGAGGAAATTGAGGATGAAGATGAAATAGCTACTGCAAAAAATGTTGTTCAGGAGGAGTTGGTTATTGAGGATCATGAACTATCTGTGGCTGTTAATGCGGGTTTTGAATATATAAAAAATGATGAGCCTGTTTTGATGCATAAATCTATTGATGAGTTATCTGTTCCTTCTACTCCTGTTACTACTAATGAGGCTAAAACTCCAGAAAGTGATATTAGCTCTCAGGCCTCGTCTAGTTCCATTCAGCTTAATAAAAAGGATAAATCTTTGATGATTCCACTGAAATGTCAGGCCAAAATTAATGTGGGAATTTCACACAGATTAGATAACTCTAAGTACTCTCCAGTAGCGGTTGAATTACAAATGATTTCTTCTTGCACTGAGGCTGTCAGTTCAACAATCGAGGTTAAGAAATGAGTGCATCTCTCTCTATAGCTTCTTGGACTGTGAGGGGTATTACTAATAAGATTTTATCCGTCCAAGAAGAGATTAGAAGGTTGAGGTATGATATTAACATTCTGGTGCAAACTAAACTCCGGATGAATAAGATTTCTAAGGTTATGAATAGATATTTCCCTGAATTCAAATGGATGTCTAACTCAGAATCTCACCCTCTCGGTAGAGTGCTTATCTTATGGAATGATAGTAGATGTAATATTTCTAAAATTGAGGAGAATGATCAAGTTATCCATGCTGCCATTCAGGTTGTCAACTCTACTCTTTACTTGTCTGTTGTTTATGGTCATAACCCTGACAATGATATAATTGGTCTTTGGGATTCTATATGTAACTTCTCTATGAAGGTTGAAGGTTCTTGGATCTTGATGGGAGACTTTAACTGTGTTAGAAAGGCTAATGAAAGAGTCAGCAAACAAGTTCCTACTAAAAAGTCTATGGATGACTTTAACTCTTGTGTTATGAATTGTGGTCTCTCTGAGCTTGATTTGAGTGGCCCCTTTTTTACTTGGAACAATAACCAGAGTGGTGCGGACTTTGGTGCTTCTAAAATTGATTGGATCCTTTATAATGCTGATTTTCTCTCTACTTATGTGGACTTTTCTGGTGATTGCATCTCTAATATCATTTCTGACCATAGGAAGATTGTCTTATCTATTGGGCATCCTAGAAAGATCAAAGCTCCTTTTAGATTTGTGAATGCCTGGACTCATCATAACGATTTTCTTAATGTGGCCAAACATGCTTGGAGTTATGAGGTCCATGGCTATGCTATTTTTAGACTGCATAGGAAGCTCTCCTCTCTTAAAGTTAATCTTTCTCACTGGAACAAGAATGTCTTTGGGAACATTGATGATAATTTTAGAACTGCCAAGTTTAATGTTATCCATGCACAGGAATGGGCTGATTCTCATCCTTCTGATCTGATGCTTCACGAGAATGCTAGAACCTTGCTGTACAAGCTGACATCCAAGAAGTTTTCTATAAGCAGAAATCTAGGGTCTCCTGGCTTAAGGATGGTGATTCGAATACCGCTTTTTTCTATTCCTCCTTGAAGACCAGGCGTCAAACTAATTCTATCAAAAAGCTTATGATTGATGGATCTATTTCCTATGATAAAGATAGTATTAAAGGGTTTATTTCTTCCTTCTATGAAAGCCTTTTTAATGATCCGTCTGCCGGTTCTCATGTCTGGGATAGAGAGTGGAATGGGAGTGTACTAACCCCCGATCAGAAATGCTCTCTCCTTCGTACTGTCACTAGGAAGGAGGTGGATGATATTATTTTGAGCTCGAAGAATGATAAGGCTCCTGCTCATGATGGCTATAATGATGTTTTTTTATAAAAAAGCTTGGCCTATCATTGGAGATTATGTCTTTTTGGCTGTTCAGGAGTTCTTCAGGAATGGAAAGTTTTTGAGGGAGGCAAACAAAACCTTCATTACTCTTATTGCTAAAGGTGATGACAATTATGATATTAAGAACTGGCGACCTATTGCTCTTTGCAATGTGTTCTATAAAGTTATCTCTAAAGTTCTTGCCAATAGGTTGCAAAATGTTTTGCCTTTTATCATTGATGGGAATCAATGCGCCTTCATCAAAGGTAGAAGCATTAAAGATGCTACTCTTCTTACTAATGAGATCATTAGCGATTTTAAGAAGATGAACTTTGTTAAAGCTATGTGCATTCAAGCTGATATCTCTAAAGCGTATGACTCGGTCAATTGGAAGTACTTGTTTTCTATTATGTACAGGATGGGATTTCCTATGATTTGGATCAAGTGGATTGAGGAAATTTTTTTATCTACTTCTTATCAGGTCCTTTTTAATGGTGAACCTACTGATTCTTTCTCTCCTTCCAATGGTGTGAGACAAGGGAATCCTATTGCTCTGTATCTTTTTGTCATAGTTATGCAAGGTTTCTCAGAGATGATTAAATGTGCTGAAAATGAAGGGAAGATCAAGCCTATAAGTGCTTCCAAAGATCACGCCATGTCCCATCTTATCTTTGCTGATGACTTGATTATTTTTACTAAAGCTGACCCTGGTGTTGCTTATGCTTTGAGAAGCATTATTAGTGACTTTGGAGGTAGGGGTGAGCAAATAATGGTCCAGACCGCAAAACCGGACTAGACTGCTCAATTCGGTCCGGTCCATTTTGAGTTCGGTCCGATCCGCGGTCCGGAAATTTCGATGAGTTCGGTCTTCGGTCCGGTCCGGTCCGGACCACAGATTGACTTTTATATAAAATTCATGTATATTTGAAGGTTTATTCTATAATAATTAAAAATAAAGTACATATATAATCACTACTAGTATAAATATTTGATACTAAAGTTATATAATTGTTAGAAGTGACTAAGATTATCAACTTTGTACAATTAAATAAGTTGTAAAACATGTAAAAAAGGTTATCTACGGTCCAAACGGTCTGGTCCAGTCCTAGCACAAAATGGTCCGGTCCGGTCCCGATCCGGTCCTACCTTGAAACGATCCGGTCTGCGGTCCATATATTTGTTAAAATTCGATCTGCGGTCCGGTCCGGTTCGGTCCGGTCCGGTCCGGTTCTGGACCGATGCTCAGCCCTATTTGGAGGTATGTCTGGCTTGAAAATCAATTCTTCTAAGAGCTCTATTATCTTTAGTAGAAATGTTGATAAGGATACTATTATTGATATTTTGGGCATCAAAGAAAGCACTTTTCCTACTAAGTATCTTGGTCTACCTCTCTTTACTGGTAAGCTTTCTAAGCATCTCTGCTCTAGTCTTATCGACAAGATTCAAAAGAAGCTTGAGTGTTGGAAAGCTAGAGTTCTTTCTATGGTTGGTAGACTTGAACTAGTGAATTCCACCCTTAGGAATATGCATATGTACTGGTTGTTTGCATTTCCTATACCTGCTGCTGTTTTGGATAATATTGACAGAATTTGTAGGGATTTCCTGTGGGGTGGAAATGATAATAAGAAAATTATTCATTTGATTAGTTGGGATCGTATCACTGAGCCCAAAGATGAGGGGGGTCTTGGTTTAAAGAATGCTGAAGATACTGCTAAAGCTTGCTTGTTGTACAATGCTTGGAATATTGCTAGCAAGAAAGACCACCTTTGGGTTAAGTGGATCGCTGAGAAGTACTTAAGAAAGGCTTCCTTCTGGACCGTGAAGGAATCTCCTAATGTTTCATGGTTGTTCAACAACATTATTAGAATTAGGGATTCCTTGAGGGTGCATATTAAGTTCCATATTGGCAATGGTGGTAAAACCCTTTTGTGGCAGGATCCTTGGCTTCATCCTAACAATTTCTTGGGTGATTTTTTTGATAAGAGTATGGTGTCTCTCTCTAGTATTGATTGTAATAGCTTGGTCTCTACTGTTTTGAGTCGCAGTGGCTGGTGTATGCCAAGATCTAACAATAGATTCCAGCTACAAATCCTTAAGGTTCTAAAGGGTTATGATTTTAATGTTTCTAAAGAGGATTATCTTACTTTCAATGATAAGAAGGATGCTACTTTTAGACTTATCTGGGACTGTATTAGAAATAAGAATGCCAAAGATGACCACTTTGCTTGGATTTGGAGAATCAAGACTCATATGCATGCTAAGATTCATCTTTGGAAGGCTCGGCATAATAAGATTCCAACTTCTGATTATTTAAGGAGATGTGGTATTCCGCTTCCTTCTATTTGCTTCCTCTGTATGAAGGGATATGAAGACACGAACCATATCATGTTTGGCTGTGAATTTACATTAAATCTCTGGGCTATGTCTTCCTGTTATCTGGGAAATGTAAATACTCCTAATTCTTGGAATGATATATGCAAATCTAACGCTCAGGTCACTGACTCTCTCTGCAGCCTTTTATATTATCATATTTGGTGTGAAAGGAACTCCAGGGTTCATGAGGAGAAGTTCAAAGATGTGGAGACTATTTGGAAAATTATATATTGTGAGCTGAATATTTTTCATACGATGTTGAATACCGCTGAGGCTTGAACCAGTTCTGATTGGTTGAGTGTGTTTGTGGTTCCCCTCTTTGCTTGCCTCTGTTGGTCTTTTCTTTCTTCCCTGCTGCAGGCAGATGTGGAGATGCTTGGTGGTCTTCTTATGATGCTTTTATGTTGTGTCAGTAGGTGCTGGTTCCTTCTGCTGCTTCTATGCTATGTTAGTATGTGCTGGTTGCTACCCTCTCACTGATGATCAGTGATGGTCGAGCTTTGTTGATGTTCTGTGTGTTGGGGTGTTCGGGCTTTGTTGCTGTTCTGATGCTTTTCCTTCTTTGGCTGCTGCTATTATCGAGCTTATATCTGTTGGTTGTAGCTACTTATTTCCCTCTTGGTCTGGCTTGAATGGTAGAGTTTATCCTCTGGGAGTGGCAGAACTCTTTCAAGCTGCTTTAGTATGCTTTTCTACTTCCACTAAAGTGATGGTTCTTCTCTTGATGCTATGTTCTTGATGGTGGGAGTTTGCCTTTTGCCCTTCTTCTCTGGCTGCTGCTGTCTTGTGATCTTGATGGGTGCAGCTGGGGTGGCTTTCTGGCTTGAATGGCAGAGCTCATCCTTCAGGAGTGGCATAGCTCTTTCAAGCTTGGCTTTGTGCGTTGCTGATGCTTTGACATCCTTATTCTGTGTTGTTGATGAGTTGATGTGGGTATGGTTGTCGTGCTGCTCCCCTCTCACTCCAGTAGTGATGGTTGAGCTGGTTAACTTTTGATGCTTTTCTCTTCCTCTTGAGAAAATCGTGTTGCTTATGGTTGACTTCTGCTATTGTTTTTGCTGGCTTGGTTGCGAGTTTTATCTTCTCCTGGTTTCTGGTCTTTGGATGTTGCTACTGGGTTAGTGGTTCCTGAAGCATTTCTTTTGGTTGGTATGTCTTTGGGGGTTGAGCTTATCCTTTGGGAGTGGCAGAGCTCTCTGGAAATGGTGGATGTCCTCTGTTGGTGTTAGCTGCTGCGGTTGAAGATCCCTCTTTGGTTTCATGAAGGTTCAACCTTTTTTTGTGTGTGGTTCCTCTTGTTTGTCTCCTCTCCTATTGTGAGCTCACTGCTGACTTCTTTTGATGTAAATATAGATAGTTCTTTCCTTTTGAGTTGATTCCTGTTAAGGAATTAACAAGTATTGTACAGACACAAAAAGCAAAAATGAAAAAAAAGCAACAGGAGTTTTGGCCAACCAAAAAAAGATTAACCTTTAGTGTTACTAACAAAATCAATGTGCTTACTAACAAGGCTATCAACGATGCTCAAAGAGCAAGGAGTGCACTAAATGTGCATGACCACACGATGTGTCTAAAAGGCTATGCAGGTGTTCGCCAAAGACTACAGGCTGAGTCTACTGCTCAATATGCTGCTACTCAAGAGACTGCAGAGTCCTCTACTATTGGTCCCGCACCTCTGCCTCGCCATGCTATGTGGATAGCTGGGAGGAAAAATAATAAAGGAGATATAACCAAGCCCGCAACTGCTGAGGTGGCTGCAAAAATGGTAAAATTCAACTCTTAGAGCAATCGATATTGATTATTGTTATGTTTACTTACCAATTTCTATTGATGGCGATTAGCCAGAGCTTCATGAGCAGAGGAAGGAAGGCAAGTTCATCCATGAGGGCACAAGGGATGAATTGACAGTTGCTCTTGGTAACCCAGAGCATCCTGGACGTGTTAGGGGTGCAGGCACTGGTGTGGGCATAAAAGTGTTCTTTGGGCCATCACAGTGCAAACCTGTCCCAAAAGTAAGATTATCAAATGTTGAGGTAACCTTTTCTTTTTTTAGAATATTATTGTGAAAGGGAATTCAATAATCAAAAGCTAGTGTTTCTTTTATCAATGTATAGATAGATGAGTTAATTAATAAGAGAATCCAAGAAGTAATGGTGACGTGGTAGGTGTCTCAGGCTGCCACTCAGACATTACTTGTGGTGTGCCACTCTTCTCCTACTACAGAGGTTGGGAATAATCTTGTAGACCCACCTAGCACGTCCACTATAAGTATTTTTATGACATAGTAGCTAAACTTTTTAAGATGATATGTTTATGTATATATGTATATAATATTCTTTACGTAAATTTGTAGGGGTTGAAGCCATGTCGTCTAAAAAGTTAAGAATTTATCGTTGCAGAGGTCGAGGCTTACCCACCCCTTCCAGGGGACATGTTTCATGGGACTCCAGTACCAGATGGTGTGGTTCGTGTGAGCCCGATACATATACTCCCCAATTGGAGGGATCTTCCATTGCCATATGCCCACCCAGATTCTGAAACGCTTGGTGAAGCAGAAGGCAGAGTGATATTGTGGCTCCAAACGGATGTCGTCTATACTAATATTGTATGGTAAATTTACATTACTCTAATTTGTTAGTGTGTATATATGAGTCAATTGATCTGGAATTATATATACAGGTCAAAAGGAAGACACCCACTACATCTCGTCCTCCACCTCTACCTCCTGAAGTAACTAGTTGGCTTCCAAGGGACCTATACGCATCGTTAGGTCCTAATTGTAGGGGTATGGTAGTATGGATAGGTGAACATAACCCGAATTGTCCTATAAATGTTTCTATTCCAGAGGATGGTGCAGGTGAACCATACGATTACAATCTATTTATACAAGATATTTTGGAGTTGTTTCATTATGATTGGTTGAATACATCTATGATAGAGATATGGATATGGTGAGATCTTGTTTATACATCCATATAACTTGTTTTATATATGGTGATCTGGTTTCTTATATATTAATGCATACGTAATACATGTTTTACAACCACTTACACACAATCTATAAAGATTTTTCATTTTCCCATGTGGGATTTCTAGTTCCATCTTTGATCAGTCTTGTAGATAAAGACCCTTCATCAGTTACCTCATACTGCTATGCTTCTTTTAAATATTTTGGTAAAAAAAAGAAGACGGTGATAATAGCTCCATTCAATGTTGAGTAAGTTTACTTCGTTTATAATTTGGACTTAAGAAAATTACATTTTTATTGTGGATTTTGAGTTATTAATTTTTACTTTTCTTACCTCTAGTGGTAGGCATTGGGAGTTACTGGTTATTGTCCCCAAGACGTTCACTGTTCATTATCTAGATCTTGTGGGGAAGGAATTGGACACATTATATGGACACACAATGAAAAGGCCATCATTCACGTGAGAAATATTTCATATTTTATATCCTTTAAAATCTGTTATTACATTACTATTTAATTATGTAATTTAATGTGCTACATTAACATGTAGGGCTTTAAGTGAGTTCAAAAAAGTTAGAGGAAGCATCTCCAACATCTCCAAGAAAAAGAAACAGTTACTAAATTGGGAGAATGTGAAAGTAATTTCCCGACTCCAATGTATATATTATTTATGTGAACTGTGCTTGTTTGTAGTTTTAAACATTTTGTATGTTTCAATTTATAGTGTGTTAAACAAGACAACGGTTGGGCATGTGCATACTATGTGATGCGATATATGGACCTAATTATCAAACATGCTGTAATGGAAATTGATACCATACAACAAGTATTATATATAGGATCTCATTATATAATATGAAATATATCGATCTTATTATATATTATTAATTATATATATGTCATTCTCTTTGTAGGTGTTTAAAACCAGTGACTTCACTATAGGTGAAAAGTTATTAGATGTACATACTCCCTATACTATGGAAGAATCAGATGATGTAAGAGAACAATGGGAAGAAGCCTTACAAGTAGTGAGAATTTTTTTATTATGATTGGGATATTGTTGATGATAATAAGAAAGAATGATATTTCTTAACTTTGTTCTCATAATTAATTTTTTATTTGATGACATGTGAATGAATTTTTTTGAATTTTCATATGTGTGAATGTGAAGATGATCAATACATGAATGTTTCTACATGTGTCTAAATGTGAAAAGAGATGAAATGAATGGAACTACAGGTTGCTAAATGTGTGTGAAAATGGAGGAAATTTGGAATGGAAGTACTGGTTTCTACATTTGTGTGATGAAAAATAATATGAATTAAATGTGCTTATACATGTGTGTGAATCACATGATCATAAATTGTTTCTATCCTTGTTAATTTTGTAGGTTTGTGGCCTGTTGTTGGCTGATATCAATGGATGTTGTAAACATGTAGTTCAGAACTGAACTGCAGGTTCTGCATCCTTCTGACCAGCCATACAGTAGGCTTGCAAACTGATAAGAAAAATATCAGAACATAGGCATCGGTTATTGACAAAAGAAACCTACATGCAACTACTATATGCGGTTGGCGTGCAGCGGGCGATCCTAGGGAGATCCTGTTGGTTGGCGGCGGCCGCCGCCATTTTTTCCCCCTTCGGGTGGGCACTCCGTCCCCCGAAGTCCACCTCAATTCCCGCACTGACCCCCTCCTGGACATCGAGATGCTACCGTCCCCATTCACACGCAGGCTGACGAGGCAAGCCGTGCAAGCGATGAACGCGCAGAGGGTAGTGAGAAACAGACGAGAAGGTTTCGCAGCTCTATCCACTCCGACGGATACAATCATTCAAGATATCAGGCATGTCCTCCGTTCACCGTCACCAGCATCTTTCCAACAACCGTCGGAGACACCAGCGAATCGTTTGGGGAGATCGCGAGAAGCCGCCCAGGAGGAGGACGCAGATGGCACAGAGATGGTCACGGACAAGCCTGGCGATGATCTTGCTTCTCTGGCGACACTGAGAGTTGATGCGACAGAGAGCACCGTGATCACTATGACTCATGAATCGGGATCACCAGTTATCACGGCGGTGATCGGGACGTCTAACCCGATGGACGACAACATGATCCCTAGGGAAGAGGCTGTAGAGCCTAGACCTGATCAGGCCGCCGCGGCTGTTAGAAGCCCGTACCAAAACGATGCTCATGGTCGTGTCCTGCGGCAATCATATTCAAACAACGAGAGAAGAAACAATCGGCTTGGCCCTTGGACGCCGGATATACCCAAGGACACATACTATCGCTGCCTGGGCAAGGGAGACTGGCAGTCGCAATGCCGCAGTTTGATTGTTTGCTATATATGTCATAGACCTGGGCATGTGGCCAGGAAGTGTAAGGTCACGCACACCCCTCCGCCTCTGAACATAAACTCCAGAGTAGACTTCCCAACATTGAACGTTGGGATACCCGCTAGAGGTGTGCCAAAGCACGTCCCCAAGAGGATATCAGTGAATCTGGGTCCTAATACAGAAGAGAGGAAGAACAAGGTGATAGCTCTGAGCCGCATAGTGGAGATCTCCTGGCCGAATCATGTAATATGGGAGGACCTCTATCAAGACCTCAAGCTTAGATGGAACCACGCCACGGACATCTATCAACACTCCAGATATAGAGCGGTGGCTTTCTTTGCCACCAAGGAAGACGTGATGGAGGTCTGCAAGGAACGCATCTTCATTTACAATGGAAAGAACATTAACATCAGATCGCTGGAGGACGGAGAGAGATGCTCCAGAAAGGAAGCCTTGTGGTTTTGGATAGCGGATTTACCCATCATGTGCTGAGATGACGACGCCATTGATAGTATAGTTAACAGTTTTGGAAGCTTGATCCTTGTCTCGGACTGGATAAGGAACCCGGATGACATCTCTGGTATATTAGTTCTGGTGGAAGCCTTCAAGGAAGATGTTCCTCAATATGTCGCACTGACGTATGGCGACTGCAGATCACCTTCTTCAGATTGTTGCTAGAGGCAGACCTCGATCCAGCCTCTTTCCAAGAACTGAGATAGGTGAAGAGCTCGACATCCCTATGGAGGCCTTCGCTATTCATAAAACTGCCTATGCGAATGCAGGTCACACAGCTCAAGGTCACGAGAAGGCCGTTACATCTATGGAGATGACAAACGAGAAAGAACATTGCGCTGAAGCTGTGGTGTCAGCCACAGATGAGAGGTGCCATCAGCCTCCAAAGGAAACTCATTGTAACAGATATGTGATTGATGAAGATGGTACTAGAAGACAGCTACCTCTGAGAAGATTCGAAGACTTTATCCATATTGCTGATGGAGGAGAATATTGTCCGAGATCCCACAGACACATGAACATATGTGAACCGCCCAGAACCTATCGCAATGAATATAGTTGGCCTAGTGAGGGACATCGATGATATGTCCACAGGAGACACCTCTCTGATGGAGAATTCCCATTTTCAGATGAGGACTGGGATGAGCGTGGGAGGGGAGATCACAGATGATGGGTGACGTTGAGGACGCTCTTAGATTCCTTTTTATGGATTCCAAGATTCTTTTTTGGAACATAAGAGGAGCGGCCAACAACAGAACCAGGAGGGTTCTGGGAAGATTATGTAGAAGACACTCTCCGAGAATTGTTTGTGTTGCCGAGCCTTTCCTTCATGCAGTAGAGGTGGAGGAACTGCTTGATATTGTCCGGTTGGACTGGTCTGCAAGTAATGAATGCTTTTTATGGATAGATTGACCAACCCATCCATTATCAGATTGCACAAACAGCACCTTACGGTTAGATTCTCTGATGACCACAATAATAAGGGATTCATTACTATGGTATATGCTAGCTGCAGCTACACGCATAGAAGAGATCTGTGGGAAGACATCTTAGACATGTCCACCATGATTGGAGACGCCTATTGGATGATTACTGGAGATTTTAACATCATTCGCTATAACTCGGAGAAGAGGGGAGGTGGTGATAGAAGCTTTCAAGAAGTTATGGATTTTAACTCTTTCATTCATGATGCTGACTTGAGAGAAGCTCCTTTTGAAGGGAGCAAATATACTTGGGTTAATAAACAGTATGGCACCCCTACTATCTGGGAGAGGCTCGACATAATCTTTCTCAATGATTCATGGAGTTCGAAATATCCGAATTCGAAAGCCTTACATCTTACATGGTTTCGAGTATCAGACCACTGCCCTCTTTTATATCAACCGGGTGACGATAGAAACCTATACAGTCCTCGACCTTTTGTGTTCATGAAGATGCGGTTACAGAACACGGAATTCCGTGATATTATCAACCGGATCTGGAACGAGGATCCCGTTGGCCATCCGTCTGCAGTCTTCTATTCCAAGATTAAGCAGGTCCGACATGAGCTGAGGGCGTGGAGCAAACGTACTTATGGTAACATCTCTCAGAGAAGGAAGGACATGGAAGACGTGGTTCACACCACACAGATCGCCTTTGATGATTATCCTTCTCATATCAACGAGCTGAACCTTAAGGAAGCGGAGGCGGAGCTCCAAGATATTCTGGATACTGAAGACAAGATCTGGAGGGAGAAGTCGAGGGTTAATTGGCTTAATGATGGTGAGAGAAACACTCATTTTTATCATGCGATTGTGAAGGCCAGAAAGAAACATAACAATATTTGTCTCTTACAGTTGGATGACGGCACTAAGGTGGAGGATCCTAAGGTCATTGCTCTGATAGCTGCTGATCACTATAGTCGCTTCTATAGAGACAAAATGACTTATGATGAGGATAAGCTGACAGATATGCTACATTGTATACCAGAGAAGCTTACCATGGATGATAATTGTACTTTATCTGCTGTGCCAAAGGAGGATGAAGTTCGTCATGCCCTTTTCCAGATGGACAGCCATACGGCGCCTGGACCTGACGGTTTCACTGTGTCGTTCTTCAAGGAGATGTGGGACACGATACGGAAGGACTTCATGGCGATGACATAGTCTTTCTTCAGAGGCCAGAACTGCCATCGCAACCTTCACTGTTGTAAGATTTTGCTCATTCCAAAGGTGGATAACCCCACCGCTATTGAGAAGGACTTCAGACCAATATCCATTGAAAATGTGGCACTTAGAATCATGGCTAGATTGGTTAGTAATAGACTCTCTCTTCTCATGCCGACGCTGATTTCAGCGGAACAGGCCGCTTTCATACATGGGTGGGAGATCACCCACCATATTCGGATGACCAAAGAGCTGATGCACGACATACATCAAGGAGGTGAGCATCCTAATATCATGGTAAAGATTGACATGGCCAAGGTGTTTGATAGAATCGAATGGGACATTCTTGTGAAGATTATGATCTGTTTCGGTTTCTCGGAGGACTTCTGCAACCTATGTTTGAGTTTCTTCTCGAATACCTGGGCCACTATTTCTATAGGGGACCATTCAGTTGGTTTCTTTCCTTTGCTTCGTGGGCTCAAACAAGGTAATGCGATTTTGCCCCTTCTGTTCATCATCTTCGAAGAGTTGCTGTCCAAATTTTTCCATCAGCAAGACAACGTTCTTCGTTTAGATAGATTCCGGATGAGAGGCAATGGTACAACCCCCCTTTTTCTACTTTACGCAATGATGTGATTTTGTTCCTGAACGCCAAACATCAAATGCTAGAACGCATGAAGCATATCCTGAAGCTCTATGAGGCAGCCTCCACCCAATTGATTAACCGTAGCAAATCGATCGTCACTGTTGGAAGCAGAAATTCTGATATGATCACAAATATTGCGAATACCTTAGAGATTGACAATATGAAGAAATGCTTCTCCTACCTTGGAGTCATGATCAAGATGGGCAGATACAGCCTAAATGACTTTGAGCCTTTGTTCCAGAAGATAAAACATAAAATCACCTCTTGGAAATCCCGTTTTCTTTCTTTTGCTGCCCGTAAGATGCTCATTGAGCATGTGCTCTCCTCCTCTACTGTCCACACTGTGGCGGCGATAGGCCTACCAGTTGGGATCTCTGACCGCATCGATGCGCTCCTATCTAAGTTCCTTTGGAATGATCGTGATAACAAACATCGTAAGGTCTGGCTGAACTGGAAGAAAATAGCGTGGCCGGTTGATGAGGGAGGTTTGGGACTCCATAACACTAGGATCATCAGTGATGCATTTGTTGCCAAAGCTAGCTGGGAAGTAATTGCCAAAGACACTATTTGGGCGAACTTCTGCAGAGACAAATATGTAAAGTGAGCTTGCTGCAGATCTGCCATCTATCCTAGTCACCTACGATACTATGACTCAGCCTCAACCTTCTGGAAACAAATATGAAATACTTTCCCTATGGTTTATCCTAAGTGTAGATGGATAGTGGGGAAAGGTCTGATTCCCTTCTGGGATGCCTTGTGGTGTGATGATAGACTGTTTGATCATGCCTTATACACCAGTGATAGAAACCAACCTTTTCTTGTCCGTGATTTCTGGATCATCAATGAAGGATGGGATTGTCTATCATTGAGACAAATCCTTGACGACGCTGGACTCCAGTTGATTATGAAGGCAAATCAGGAGATTAATGATGACGATGACTACCTTGTTTGGTCCCCGGAGATGACAGGTGAGTTTTCTATCCGCTCGATGAAGAAAATCTTAACAACCAACAATTCTGATGAACCCGATGAGGCGAGGCACTTATGGTGCATTGATGCACCTAAGGCGAGCTCCTTACTCTGGAAGTACTTAAAGGGAGCGATCCCAACGGATGATAACATCTCACGCTGTCACATAGCCCTTGCGTCCAAATGCGACTGCTGTGCAGAGCCTTATTCTGAAGATGCTGACCATCTGTTTTTTCACGGTGATGTAGCGTGCTTTTTCTGGGACAGATTTGTCCAAGTCACGGACTCGACCAGGCCTCATAACAAGCATGATCTGCTTAGCTATATCTCCCGAGGTAATTCGAAGAACGTCATGCTCTGGATTACTGCCTACCTGGGCTTGATCATCCCTTTCTTTATTTGGCGATGGAGGTGCAGAGCCCGATATGATGGAAGGAAGACACCATTACAGAATGATTTGGATTCAATGATCGAGCTTGTAAATAGCATGATGAAGAAGAAGTCCTTTCGCGCCCTGGCGAAACCTGAGGACCATCATAGGTTGAAACTTATTGGTATTAATGACCCGAATTATATGCTCAAGGAGGTGAACATCCTGAGATGGTTGAACCCCGATATCAACACTATGAAGATGAATATTGCTGTCGGTAGAAGTTGCGATACTGAAGGGAGGATGAGGTGGTGGATGGCAAGTGTTGTACGTAATCACTACTCCACTACCTATCAGTCTACAAGAGCATGGCTTACGGCTGACGACCATGTCACAGCTATGATCCAAGCTTGCGTAGTGGGGTTAAAATTTGTTGAAAGCCAATTCTTGAAAATCTCTGAGATCGAGATTGATGACGCTAGAGCATATCATATTTTATGGGGAGTTAAACCCGCACCCTAGAATTTGAGTAAGACTGTAAAAGACCTTAAACATATTATGGAGGTTGAGGCGATTGGCAGCTCTCTTGTACACAGATGCATCAACTCCATTCCCAGGGCGATTGGACAATGGTTGAGATTTTCGACAGAGCCTATAGTGATTTCTGATTACAGTAGATTTCCTACGAGGATCTGTGGTATGTTAGATCTCGAGAAGAAGGGAATTCCGTACGTGGTGTTGCACTATAATCGCCCTCCCTAGCTACCTTGGCTTTTTGTTCCTAGCGCTGCTTGATGTTTTTCTTTGATCTCTTCTTGAGTTGTGTGTTTTTTGTTTTGCTAGAGAGGTGAGCTAACCTGCGGAAGTACGCAGGAGATGTAATTGATCGTAACCTTTTGCTCACGAGGGGAGGGTGAGATGAATAGAGAGCCTCCCGACTTAACAAAAAAAAAGGCGTCGGTTATTAGTATAAAACTGACAACAAAGACATACAATGTCGGTTATTAGCAAAAAACCAACGTCTATGTGCCCTTGCTGGCACGTTTTGTTGGTGGCGGGAAGGGTTATGACGTCAGTTTTTGTAAAACGCCGACGTCTTTGACCTGGATATAGTGTCAGTTTAATTAAATAACTGACGCCTATGGTTCCCTTGCTGGCGGGAAGGGTTATGGCGTCAGTGTTAAAACCGACGCTGAAGGTTTTGACTTTTAGCGGCTCCCACTTAGGTGTTGCTTTGAAACTGACGCCAAAGGCCTTAAATAACCGACACTAAAGGTCAGTTCTGTACTAGTGGTCTCACCTCGAGGATCACTATATATTTTTAGGTGATTAGTAGCATTGTCAGACGCAGTGTGATGAGGAGGCATAGTTTGAATATTAGTAACGTCAGAAGGCTTATGTGGCTAGTATAGAGTCCTAAAGTCATCTTTGTACTCTTAAGTCTAGGCGGGGAGTTTTGTATATCATGTATATCAACTCAAGATTTTGTTTGCTTGCCCTGAGTAGTATAAATGAACATTTATGTGACAACATCTTTTGTAAATAGTTTATGGTTGAGGTCGTGGAACTTATGTAAAGGTACCTGGTATATATATATGTGAAGTTGGACCTATGTACAATTGCTTCCTTTAACATTTTTTGAATTTTAATTCAATTCTAATTGTGCACCTTTTGGTAATTTTATTAATAAATATTTGATCAGCATTTTGGTTTTGAGTAATCTTGTTTAGCGTTGCGGGTTGCCACATTTGGTGGTATCATAGCCTAAGGTTTGTTGAGTCTAAAGGGACATAGGAATTAGGTTGTTGTGTCTTTTCTTATGTAATTCAACATATCTGGACATGGTTTATGGTTATGCAGATATGTCTGGAGAACGTGAAGAACATTCTGAGAGTAGCTTGGTGGCGCCTGGAGGTGGTGGTAGGAGATAGGTGTCAGATGGAGGAGTACCTGATATGGGGCATGAACATCCAATTCCGCCTTCGTTTGACCCTTCAACCATAGTTGATCTAGCTTTCCAGTTCGTCTTTGGATAGTCGATAGTGACGATCACACACTTGGTAGACAAGGCGCCTGCACCTCAACTAGGGGTGTCTGTCCCAAATGCTAAACCTCATGGTTCGGGGAAGGCCTTTGAGATGCTGAAGTGAGTGGGAGCCACGGAGTATGAGGGCACAACATACTCAACCAATGTACATATGTTGTTGGTATAATTGGAGAAGGCATTTTGGATTCTGAACATCTCTGAGGAGGACAAGGTGAAGCATGGAATCTACCTTCTAAAGCATAGTGATGGACATTGGTGGGACATAGAGGAGGAAAATAAATCAGGTGAGGTGAACATTTGGGATAAATTCTTGTAGGAGTTTTTCAGTTGATACTTCTCTTAGATGCATCTATAGGATAAGATGGCTCAATTTTAATGGTTATGCCAAGTATCATTATCTATCAATGACTATGAGGTGAAGTTCATGGAGTTGTTTAGGTTTGGTACTCACATGGTGACCATAGAGAAGGAGAGTATCAGAAGGTTTGAGAAGGGTTTGATATTGAGTTGGCAAGGACGACATTTACTTTGGAGATCCGAGAGAAGTTTTCCACCTTTTTGAGTTTGTGACGAGGATAGAGAGGACATCAATGGAGCAGCGACAAGCCAATGCCCGAAAGAGGTCTACTCAATTCCAAGGATTGCCATCTGGTAATTTCAAAAAGCCAAGGTTTTCCTCATCACAATACCAATAGTCCCAGCCAAGGTCGACGTTTTCTAAACCTAGGATACATGTGTTGTCACAGTGGTATCCTAGCAACGAGAGGGGTTGTAGTTTTCCACCAGCTAGGGTAAATAGTTATGGGTCAGTGTTGGTGATAGGGCCTTCTAGGCTGCAGTACGATACAAGGACATGTTACAAGTGTGGTTAGGTAGGGCATCTGAGATGGTGTTTTCCTATGAAAAACTAGGAGGTTACAAAATAGATAAGTTAGAGACAATAGGGCTCATAGCAATAGAAGTAGTACAGTTGTGGTGGTAGTAGAGATCATGGATAGATGTCATAGGCAGGGTCTTCAGACGACTTAGCAGATGAAGAGGGGAGTGCATGTGATGGCTAGATCCTAAGCTATGAGTCAACTAGAAGGAGTGGTCAATCCACATGTCATAAGATGCCAGATGGAACTTTTTCATTATGATTTATTTGCATCTACCTTTGTATCTATTTTGGTTGATCTGGGTGTGACACATTGATTTATCACCAAAGAGTGATAAATAGTTGTAACTTTTCTATTTCTAATACAAATGATAACCTCTTGCTGTAAACTTCATATAGTTGGTTCTATGGTGTTGCGGTAAGTGTGTCCATCTTGCATTCTTTCCTTCTTATGAAGTAACATTCAACTGGATCATATGACACTTGATATGTATTGATTTGATGTGATCCTAGGGATGGATAGCTTGGAGATGTAAAGGGTTGTGTTAGATTGGGGTTCCAAAGTCATGACTTTTTGTGATGATGATGTCTCTTGGACATTCCAAGGACATATGGAGATCCTTGCCACCTATCCAGTTCCAATTGTGATAGTAGAGAAGTTGATGAGACAAGGGTGTGAAACTTTTCTGGCACACGTGGTGGATACCAAGGTGAGGAGTTCTAGTATTCATGATGTACCTATCATGAGGGAGTTTTAAGACATTTTCCTTGATGAGTTTCCAGGTGATCCACCCCCAAAGGAGATTGATTTTGAAATCAATTTAGTTCCTAGAACACAACCATAGCACAAGAACCCTATAGGATGGCTCCAGCTTAGATGAAGGAGTTGAAGAAGCAATTGCAGGAGTTGTTGGAGAAGGGTTTCGTATGACCGAGTACTTCCCCTTGGGGTACTCCGGTGTTGTTTGTGAAGATGAAGGATGGCTCTATGAGGCTTGGCATAGACTTTCATAAGTTGAATAAGGTTACAATGAAGAACAAGTACCCGTTGCCAAGAATAGATGATTTATTTGACAATTTTGGAGGAGCTACAATGTTTTCCTAGATAAACATGAGATTAGGATATCACTAGTTGAGGATCAAGGTAGATGATATACCTAAGTCTAATTTAGGACTAGTTATGATCATTGTGAGTTTGTGGTTATGTCGTTTGGCCTAATCAATGTATCAGAAGCATTTTTGGAACTGATGAATAGAGTGTTCAGGTTGTATCCTAATTATTTTGTAGTTGTAAAGAGGTGAGATCACCTCCTTACTAAAATCTAACAAAAAATACATAACATCCATCTTTTATAAAAATTTGAAGATGAGGGATGCAGGCATAATAATTCCATTTAAATAAGTATGGACCAAATACAATAAATGTGAATAGTAGCAATAGAATAAAAACCTATGATATTACATAACTTTATTTCAAATGTTGAAAGATAAACTAAAAAATAAGCTACAAGATCTAGCAATAGTAACCTAGTCATCCTTAGTAGTCTCACACTTGATTGGCCACACCGTGATCTGGTCTTATCCCTCTTCCTAGCTCTGGGTGGTTGGGGTCACCCAGCAAAAGGATATAAAATGTATGTGTCAATTAAGGAATAAGGACATTTTAATAGTTTGAAATACGGAAAAGTAAAGGTTTACTAACTATAATACTTCAAAAAGTATGAGGCAAGTAAAACAAATAAGAATTCTGTCGGTTTAAGTAATAATAAGAGTGCATGCATGATTTAATTTGACATAACCCATTGAGCACGTTGCTTGGAGCTCGACAAATATGAAGGAGCAAACGCCACAGGGCGAGGATCCCTGTATCGTCAGAACCAAGTAGAGAACACCATGGATGTGAGGAGGTTTGAAAAAGAAACTCAGTGGTGACTAGGCACTAGACCGCTAAAATAAAGCACTGGTAGCATTCGATGAGGTCGCGGGAGATCAATGGAGGTCTCACGGGGGTCAGAGGATAGCTGAGGCGTCAGGGTGACTAGCGTCGGCAAGAAGCTCAATTGAGCTATAGGACATGGCAAACCAGATGGATTCAAGATGAGCTAATAATGGAAAGAGGATTGTAGGGCATCGAGGGTGCTTACCCGATCGCCAATTGCACTAAGGGTGGCAGAGGAAACTGGGATGGCGTCGAGGTTGCCGGAGACTGGAACTGAGTAGAGCGAGGGGTTCAAGAGAGTCAACATTGAAATTGGATGAAGAGGAGGATTGCTTGTAGTCTGGGCATTCTACCCTTGGCCTTTTATAGGCGAGATGAAGGCTAGAGGCCCCATTGTGGTTCACCAATTGAGAGGAGGAGTTAGCCCTAGTTGGGTGTTTCGTGCTCAGGGTGCGAGGGAAGGCGAGTGATGGCTCGCTGGAACTGGGAGAGAGAGACAAAGTGAGGGGAGAAGGAATCACGTAAAATGGGTGATTGTAGAAGGAGAACAAAATTAAAGATTGATCGTCTGCTGAAACAATTTATAACCGAAGGTAGTTGACGACTTTTAAGTCGTCAGATCAAGTAGCAATCTGGATAATCGATCCTCAACTTTCAGATGGCTCTCTTGAGTGAAGTGTAATGTGTGACGTGAATTAAATATGTTTGATTTTAATGCATTGAACTAATGATATCATATTAATCTCTATGGTTACACTATATTCCAACAAATATAATTCATTTCAATGGTCAAACATGGGTCAATTAATCCCAAATTTGAACCATACACTAATATTAATGTCTAGATTAATTCTATGTAATTATATTTTCATTTTGCAAAAGCTTTGGCCCTTAATCACCATATATATTAATGTATTTTAAAGGGTGAGTTAATACAACGATATTTCTTTAGCAATTCATTAAGTAAAATCCGAGATGGATATTATAAAATCATTCAAGAGTCATGTCACACCTCCTATTCTTCTTTTTAATGCTTTAATAACATTTAGGAGGAGAGAGAAGAGAAGAGGGTCATTATCTCATTAACTAACTCAACTTTACATTAATTCTCATTTATTTATCCCAAAAAGCCACAAAGACTCTAAATTAGTCTAATCTACTAATTATCTCACATTAATGGTCATTTTGCATTATTAGACTCCAATTAACACTCTAGATGAGACATTTGTGCAAAAACCCATTCATTGAAATGAATGTGGGTAAATATAGTTCAAACCATTATAGGTTTCTCAATCTCAACATTGAGGCCAAAGAGGATGGAGAAGATATGAAAATTTAGGAAAAAGTACAAAAAGGATATGAAGGAAAAAAAATCTTGAAAATGGGTTAAATTGCAAATAAACCCAAGATTCAGTATGTTACAGTGGCGGTGTTCATATATGATATCTTGATATACTTTAGGGACAATTAGAAGTATGAGAAACATCTTTGTCAAGCTTTGGAGTTTTCAAGAAGCATAGGTTGTATGCTAAGTTAAGTAACTAAAAATTTCAGCTAACTGATGTGTTTTTTTGGATCAATGCATCTCTACAAAGGGTGTTTGTGTGGATCTTAAGACTGTGGAGTTAGTTTTGGAGTGGGAGTATCCCAAGACACCAACTGAGGTTTGAAGTTTCCTAGGTTTAGTTGGTTAATTAGTACACAGAGTTCATCAAGAACTTCCTTACAGTAGCTCTACCTTTGACCGAGCTAACCAGGAAAGGTATACCTTTTGTTTGGGATGAAAAGTGTCAACGTTCTTGCTAATCATTGAAAGAGAAGTTGATGAGTGCTCCAGTGTTGGTGTTGCCAGAGCCTGGGAAAGCTACATTGCTCTCTATGATGCCTCAAGGAATGGGTTGGGGTGTGTGTTGGTACATGCTAAGAATGTGATTTATTTTACTTATTTATAGCTTAAGAAAACAACAAGTACCAAATCATGACCTATAGTTAGCAGTTGTGGTTCCTTCTTTGAAGATTTAGAGGCATTATCTATATGGAAAGAAGTGCTAAATCTTCACTAATCATAAGAATCTTAAATACATCTTTCCAAAGCAGTATCTGAACATGAGACAAATGAGGTGGATGGAGTTGATCAAGGACTACAACTGTATGATAGACAATCATCCAGGAAAGGTGAATGTAGTGGCAGATACATTGAGTAGAAAGTCATCTTCATTGTCATCGGCAGATAAAGTGTAGTTTCACTCCATGGCATGTCACAAGAGGGACATGCTAGTATTTCTTCAATAGATGAATTTATAGTTGGAAGTATCTTTTTTGGCATGGTTGTTGGCACAATGACAGTTCAAGTAGGCATTGATACAATATATCAAAGAAGTGCAAAAGGATGATATCATGATATAGAACATCAGGTCAGAGTTTTTCACTAAGATAGTTTGATGGGTTTCATCACACAGATGATGAGATAGTGTATAATCACAATAGGATGGTAGTTCCTAAAGGTTGCAGTATGAGGGAGATGGTACTTGAGCAGGCTCATTGCTCAATGTACGTGGTGCATCTTGGAAGTACAAAGAAGTATCATAATCTTAAGAATTTATACTAGTACCCAGGTCTGAAACTTGACATGGCAGAGTTTGTGACCAAGTGCCCAATTGTCAGAAAGTCAAGGCAGAGCATCCGAATCATACATGAACGTTATAGTCTTTGACAATTCCACAATGGAAATGTAATCACATAATTATGGAATTTGTGTTTGGTCTTTCAAGGACAACCAAGGGTCATGATTCCATTTGGGTGATAGTTGTTCAGTTGACAAAGTCATCTCACTTTTTTTAGTCCAAACCACCTATACAATAGGGAAGTTAGCATAGATTTATGTTATTGAGATAGTTCGTCTGCACGGAATACCAATTACCATAGTGTCTCATAGGGGTCCTCAGTTTATGAGTAGGATTCTATAGCATTTTCTTACAACATCACGAACAAAGTTGAGGTTCGATACCTTTTTCATCTGCAGACATATGGCCAGTCAAAGAGGATCATAGAGACCTTAGATCTATTGAGAGCTTGTGTGCTATAGTTTCCTGGCAGTTGGGATGTTCATCTAATTTTTATTGAGTTTTCTTACAACAAACATTATTAAAGGAGTACAGACATCGCACCATATGAGGCTTTGTATGGTAGGTGATGCAGGTCACCTCATTTTTGGTATGAAATAGGTGAGTATCAGATGTTGGGTCATGAGTTAGTTTAGCAAACTATAGAGAAGATCAATGTGATCCAACAACATTTGGAGGCAACCCATGATAGGAAGAAGTCATACACTGACAACCACCATAGACCATTGGATTTCCAAGTTGGAGGCTATTTGTATCTCAAAATCCACTTAGAAGGGAGTGTTTAGGTTTGGAAACAAGGGTAAGTTGGCTTATATGTTTATGGGACAATACCCTATCATAGCATGAGTTAGGAAGGTGGCATACAAGTTGGAGTAGCCTCTAGAGTGGCACCATTTGCACAATGTCTTCCATGTCTTGATGTTTAGGAAGTGCCTTCCCAATACAGAGAAGACAATACAGTTAGTGGAAGTGGAGTTGGATGATAATCATATGTTGAGGTTCCAGTGTTGATCTTAGATAGGCATGTGTAGAAGCTTATGAAGATGAATATGTTGGATCAAAGGGCTCTACAGGGGAGTGAATAGAGCTAAAAACACACAAACAAAATTTGCTAGAACTTCAAGTTACTTCAATTGGAACTATTTGCAAATATGGAATTTGATGTGCAACTAAGAATACATAGCAAGGATGAGATATATTGAATGAGATCAAGAACAAGATATGTAGAGTGGTTCCAATCTTCAAACTAGGATAAAATTATTCCTCTACCTAGAGAGGTCAAGCTCTAGGATTTTGCACCCATTGCATACATATATTCCATTATAAGACATACAATTTGACCTTCCTTTTGCAGGACAAGGATACCTATCCTTCCTTTTTAAGGACCAAAAGGAGCCAATAAACCTTAAAAGGACTTACCTATCCTTTAAGCAAGAATCTTCTACCTATAAAAGGGCTCACCCAATTTTGCAAGGAGTTGGACACCTTAACCAAGGAGCTCCCCTTCTTGCTACAAGTCTTCAATCTTGAAGGAATTACCTACTCATATCAAGGATCTTCAACTTCGCCTTCTCCTTTAACTTAGAACAGTTTTCACCAACTATGCTTGAATAAAGGGGTTGGAAAAAGAGAAGATTGAGAGCTTCACAATTACAATGAAGTAGCTCTCTCACAAACAACCCATCTCACTCATATGGACATTTGCATTTGTCAAAAAAAAAAGAGAAAGGGGCTCTAGTAGACACAATGCATTAACTATAGCTAGCAGGTTGAATAGCATGAAGGAGCAAACTTGGAAAGAAATCGAAGGGGTCATATTTATAGTTGGGGATATCCACTAGTCACTAGAAGCACTTAGGAACAGTTTGTAGTCACTTGGGGTGTTGCAACAGATCTATTTTTGATGTTTGCAACACTCCAATGGCTAGAATCACTTTTTCTTCACATTTTGTACAGTGAAGTCGGTCGAGTTTCCATACAGGTAACTTGGTCGATAGCACTATGCGACAAGCTAATTTTGAGTTGTCAGCCAAGTTTATCCTGGATGAAACTCCACCAATCGCTTAAAATTAGTTTGTTTGTGTAGGGTTTGGGTCGAGTTTATCCTGAGGTAAACTCGGTCAAACCTAGACATTCCTAAAATTCATCAAGGGTGTTAGTTGAGTTTATCAATGATGAAACTCAGCCGAATAGGCACTCTGTGATGAATTTTAGAAATATTCATTTGAGTGATTAAACATCTAAATTAAGTGCTCCTGATTTTCTTCTCATCTTAGTTACAAGTCATTGCATCAATACAAATGGTTACAAAAATTGTCCTAAGGGTTTTAGGGCTTTTACACAAAAGTGCTTTTGCATTGCTTTTGACTTGAACTTGATCAAGTTAGGGATTTATTGAATTGATCCTTTTCATGTACCTAATACCTGAAGTTAATTTCAAATAGACATAGTAGATACATATGAATGGAATGGTTAAGTCATCATCAAAATATGGACAGTTTATAACTATGAGGTCAACATTCTCTCCCTTTTTGACATTGACAAACCATTCCTCAAAATATTGAAAAGGACTTGGAAATTAAAACTTTTACATTGTGAATTGTAAAGGGATACATGAATGAACAATTGTAATTGTTCCCCCTCAATTCATGATTACCTTTGCCTATATGGTTAGTTTCTTCAAAAAGCAACCATAGCACATATACACTATTGATTCCTCTTAAAAGTCATATGATATTTTAGATAAAAGACTAGAAAAGGATCAAAAAGTAATATGATTGAGCTCACTTCTCCCCCTTTGTCATATCAAAAAGGAAAGGTAGGTAGAAGAGCTAATAAACACATGTCTTATCCATAGGCAAAAACTTCCTCTAGCAACCACCAAGCAAGCACCAAATAGAGAAAATAGAGAGAACAAGCATACTAGAGTCACAATTAAAATATGTAAGCACATACTAAGAACTCATAAGATGTAACCAAACATAGAGTTAAGTTACATGAGATTATATTACAATCTAACGCTGATGGATCTATGGTCAGGGCAATGTTTTATAGTTCCTAACGATGTATTACATGTATTACATCATGCTTTTAGCATCAAACAAGTTATCATTATTAATCACAACAAATGCTACAAAGAATAGTGTAATACATATATCACGTACTTTTTAGATCTTTAAAACACATGATACTTGGGATCTCAGTCCCTCATCAAATTATTGGGAATTCTCATCCCTTCACATCATTATCATGATTACTGGTTCTGGGTATTCAAACCCTTGGATCGTCACCCAACATTTTTATCTCTATAATAGATAAACATTACCTCTAGGTCCTCAAACCCAGGTATTCGTTTTACTTATTGTACAAGTATTCCATATGGGTCACAAGGCCATTACACATCTTGTCACCTCTCACTAGGCAACAACTTATTCACATGTCTCACAAGGCCATTACATATCTTGTCACCTCTCACTAGGCAACAACTTATTCATATGTCTCACAAGGCCATTACACATCTCGTCACCTCTCACTAGGCAGCAACTTATTCATATAGCTCACAAGGCCATTAATCATCATACTTGTTATACAAGTATTTAACATGCCTCACAAGGCTTATTTAATAAGAGAAATACAACTTTCCCATTATTAGGGTTAGGGTTTCCCTTTATAGCTGAATAGGGTTTCAAGTTCATATTATTAATTCAAACCCTAATTCATTGCTCCACACATCTAGGAGCATACATTGATATCATAAGTATTCAATCATACTTATTTATTCTCATCTTTTATCATTAAATGTTAATCAACACAAAGTATGAGTTTCTCTCTCATCCTCTGTAGGATATTGATTACATCATACTTTATTATCTTGGCTTAACCCTTTCTCAAGGTATGTTAGCCTACACTTATCAAAGTGCATTACATATCAATGTAACATTTGACATGACACACTTCATGTGTTACTCATCCAAGTATATTGGATTTAAGGTGCATCAAGGTGCATCAACCTTGAGATGATGGTTGTGGTATTTATCATGCCTTGATGTATCACTTCCCTTATTGCTTTTAACTTACTTAAGTTCATCAACTTATCTTGTATTAGGGTATATCCCATCCTAATACTTTATGCACTAACACATCACATTTATCATGTAGTGTATTGGCCATAAGTGACACATTTGAATTACCCAACTATCATCAAGTGCTATAGACTCATCTCGAGTTAAGGCATTGTTGATATACCATTATCAACCACTTTAGGTGTTCTACCTATCAAGGTATTAACCAAACCACATCATTACTTGGTGTTACACTCATCACTCCTAAGAGTGTTTTACCCTCACCTTTACAAGGTGCATCAGATTGAATCATGTATGTCAAGTTGAACACATGTATTGGGTTAGGTGTATATTGATCTAGACATCATCATATCCCTCATACCCTTACCCATAAAGGTATCATCCTTAACAATCATATGGTGTATCATGTTCACCATACATAAGTGTAACGTCCTCACCTCACATGAAGATATTGGCCACGCCATACTTTAGTGTATTGGCCATCACATGTTCTAGAGTATTAACCACCTTACCACTTTTGTCATCTAGTGTATTAGGTTACCCACTATATCATTTTAGAGATATGTGCTCAACACCATATCGTCCAAGAGGTCTATGCTTAACCCAATATCGGTTTAGAGGTGTATGTTTTCTACCCATATCACTTTAGAGGTGTATGTATGCTTACCATATCGGGCAAGAGGTGTATGCTTGCTTCACACCATATCGAGAAGAGAGGTGTGTGTGTGCTTCACACCATATCAGGTAGAGAGGTGTGTGTTCGCTTCACACCATATCAGGCAGAGAGGTGTGTGTGTGCGCTTCACACCATATCGGACAGAGAGGTGTGTGTATGCTTCACACCATATCAGGCAAAGAGGTGTGTGTGTGCTTCACACCATATCGGGCAGAGAGGTGTGTGTATGCTTCACACCATATCGGGCAGAGATGTGTGTGTGTGCTTCACACCATATCGGGCAAAGAGGTGTGTGCTTGCTTCACACCATATCGGGAAAAGAGGTGTGTGCTTGCTCACCATATCACTTTAGAGGTGTATGTGTGCTTCACACCATATCAGGCAAAGAGGTGTGTGTATGCTTCACACCATATCGGGCAGAGAGGTGTGTGTATGCTTCACACCATATCGGGCAAAGAGGCGTGTTCTTGCTTCACACCATATCGGGAAAAGAGGTTTGTGCTTCACTTGATGATAGTTGGGTAATTCAAAAGTGTGACTTATGGCCAATAAACTACATGATAAATGTGACGTGTTAGTGCATAAAGTATTAGGATGGGATATACCCTAATACAAGATAAGTTGATGAACTTAAGTAAGTTAAAAGAAATAAGGGAAGTGATACATGAAGGCATGATAAATACCACATCCAACATCTCAAGGTTGATGCACCTTAAATCCAATATACTTGGATGAATAACACATGAAGTGTGTCATGTCAATTGTTACATTGAGATGTAATGCACTTTGATAAGTGTAGGTTAACATACCTTGAGAAAGGGTTAAGCCAAGATAATAAAGTATGATGTAATCAATATCCTAGAGAGGATGAGAGAGAAACTCATACTTTGTGTTGATTATCATTTAATGATAAAAGATGAGAATAAATAAGTATGATTGAATACTTATGATATCAATGTATGCTCCTAGATGTGTGGAGCAATGAATTAGGGTTTGAATTAATAATATGAACTTGAAACCCTATTCGGCTATAAAGGGAACCCCTAACCCTGATAATGGGAAAGTTGTATTTCTCTTATTACATAAGCCCTGTGAGGCATGTTAAATACTTGTATAAAAAGTATAATGATTAATGGCCTTGTGAGCCATATGAATAAGTTGTTGCCTAGTGAGAGGTGACAAGATGTTACGACCCCACCTTCCGATAACCCCCAATTAAGGGAGACCGGGAGGTTGAAGCCGCACCCATAAAATTCCGGATCAAAGGTTCAACATATAACCAATAACAATTATTAAATTCTAACATACTATACTGAAAATGGTAATAAAATTTTTCTTAATCATACCTTTGAAAAGTTGGAAGTACTAGACTTCTAACCACAAAAGAACTACTCTAACTAACTCCTCCTTGGTCTTTAGTTCTTGAATTCACAATGTGTCACGTTACTGTTTTGTGCTTTGAAATATGTACCTAAATCGCCGACAAACGAAACAACGGTCAGTCGGTATGTGGAGGATCCAATAATCAAGGAATTATGCTAACAATGTAATCAAGCAATTAATCTTTTTAACGATCAAGATTATGTTTTAAGCCATACATCTCAATCCATACATATTCCCAACTCTGTGAGTTCCTGCAGTGAACTTTCATTATACCTCTGTAAAGGTAGAGTCGCATGGCACTACTCCAGGTAGCCCAATATCTAACTCAATGTGACTTGATGGTCCTACCACAAGGGTAGCCATGTACTAAGTCAAACACAGACCTGATGACCTCTCCAATAGGCAGCCATGTACTAGGTCTCCTCATGACCTGATGGTCCTACCCATTAGATAGCCATGTACTAGGTCATACACAGAGGGAACCAGGATCTGAGCATGTAGGCATATACATTTTGTGATAATCATAGTCACTTTATAGTTGCATGAAATAAATAGACATTCAACAGTTATTTCAAGCAACCGATAAATCCTTCAGAAATCGCCGGGAAACTAAAGCGATTATTCATAAGCGTAACCACATACCTTTCAATTGCACTTTTCAAGATAGAAAGAGAAACCCAATCAACAAGCAAAACCTGAAATAAAAGGACAGTTTCCTTTTATTAATATTTATCCACTTCCATTATTCCAATTAGGATTCCAATTCCATAATTAGGGTTTCTTTTAGAAATTAGGGTTTTTCTTCTTCTTCCATCATTAACATTCTTAATTTATCAATCCTCATAAAACTCCTACTTTCTCATTAAATTTCCTTTATTAGACAATTGATTTCTTTATTTCATGGAAACATGGTTTTTATCTTTCTTTATCTCAAATTAGGGTTTTCATACAAAATAACCTTCTTTTGAACATTATAATTCCAAGTTAAGCATTTTTGCAATTAAATAGCAAAATAAACTGCCATTAACATTATCAGGGTCAAACTTACCGATTTGACTTGCTAGATTACCAAAATACCCTTTCAACTTCCAATTAGGGTTTCTTATCCAATTTTAATAAGCTTTAGTAGCCAAATAAAGTACTTTTGTAAAACCAAGCGGAATTAGGTTCTGGAAATATTTTTATCGTGTTCCTTGCATTTTTCTAAGCAACTATCATGTATAAAGTTTTGTCATCTGAGTTTCCTATCAATTTCTATTAATTTCACAAAGAAAACCTATTTTTCTGAATATTCATCAGAGAGAGGGAATTACCGAAAACTAACGGCCGTTCGATCGATGCGCCCCCGTGGTCCGTACTCGATCCGACGCCCAAAGCTCGCCGCTCCCACTCACGTGCGCGTTTCACTCTGGCCCGTTGGATGCGCCGCGGTCCACGGTGGTCCTCTTGATCAACGGCCCGCGCCGAGTGTCTCCACTCACCCTTCTGACTTACGTGCCTTGACGCCTAAGTCGTTGGATCCTCGCGGTCCACGGTGTACAACGATCTAACCGTCTTCACCTATCTCGGACCTGATTGTTCGATCACGATCGAACGGTCACTGCTCTTCGTCCTCCTCGACCTCTAATCTTCTAAACACGAAGGATCCGCGGCGGCGCTCTCGCCGGAGCAGGATCGATCGAGAGGGAGGGCGATCAACTGGAAACGATACAAGGCCGTTCGAGTTCGTGGGGTTCCCAGGGATCGAAGTACCCCCTTTATATAGACCATGGGAGGTCCCCTCTGGGATTCCCAAACCAAGCCACGATCACAGTCCGACCCCAATTGGGCGTTTCTGAGATTCGCGACGAAACCCTATCATACCAGGGTCGGAACTCGAGCTCTCAGGCTTCCGGATTTGATGGTTTAATTTCCAAGGATGCTCATGCATCAGATCGAACAGGAACTCTCGGGGAAGATCCCCCCTAAGGTCGCGCTACAGTCCGAGTCGCTCTGGGACTCAGGACGACGTCCGCGCATCGTTGGATTCCGATCCAACGATCCAGGTTATCCGCGTTCAAACCAAAATAGGAAAACGTTTCCTAAATTATTCAATTAAGCTTATTTCCAATGGAAACTTAGAAATTCCATAACTCCCAATTGGATTGACATTTCCTTCCCAAATTTTGAGGGAAAAACGGATATTGCATTATACTTCACTCCTACAAATTTGGTTTCATAATGATATTAATTCGATTCCTTTTCTTGTAATGCAAGTTATTATTATATTATTCACATTTCTCCATCTTTTCATTATTTCCTTCATTATTAATCCCTGATTTTGATTTCCTTGCTCTCCAAGGTATCAATCAACTCGAATTCTTATTTTTAGGGAAATATGTCATATTCTTTTCCTTATTTTAGGGGATTCTCTATGTATTTCATTGTTAATTTCAATTTGGGCTTCCAATAAAGCAAGGCCCAATAAGAACTATACAACCAATCATCTATGAAATACATTTCAATTAATCACGGAATCCATTCCAAACTACATCACATCACTCAAGAAAATTCATTTATCTTCAAATGATATTTACAAAAGTCATTACATAGTTTGGAAAATTGAGGTTATAACATCCTCCCCTCCTTATAGAAATTTTGTCCTCGAAATTTACAATCAAACAAACAAGTCAGGATATGCTTTTTCCATGTCCGTCTTTAGCTCCCATGTGGCCTCATCCTCTCCATGGTGTTTCCAAAGAACCTTTACCATCTCTATATCCTTATTTCTGAGCTCTTTTACCTTAGTATCTATAATACGCATAGGTAACTCAGGATAAGACAGCTTCCCTTGAAGCTCAATAGGTTCAATGCTCAACACATGGCTGGGATCTTGCACATATCGCTTCAGATTGGACACGTGAAAAACATCATGCATCATACTATATTGTGGGGGTAACGCCAAACGATAAGCCACCTCACCAATCCGTTCTAATACCTCAAACGGACCCACATATCGGGGACTCAGCTTTCCTCTATTCTTGGCTATAGCTCGGAGTGGTCGGATTTTCAGAAAAACATGTTCTCCCACAGTGAAATGCACATCAGTCCTCTTTGCATCAGCATACGACTTTTGTCGATCCTGGGCTCTCTTTAGCCTTTGCTTGATCAAAGCAACTTTATCAGCATACACTTGGAGCTCATCTGACCTCAACAAGGTCCTCTCACCAACATCATCCCAGTGAAGTGGTGACCGACACGGTCTCCCATAAAGAGCTTCATATGGAGGCATCCCGATACTGGCTTGGTAACTGTTGTTATAAGCAAACTCTGCTAAAGGCAAGTACTGCTCCCATGATCCACCCCAATCGAGCACACAAGCTCTCAAAAGATCCTCTAAGGTCTGGATTGTCCTTTCTGACTGTCCATCTGTCTGGGGGTGATAAGCTGTACTGAACTTTAACCTTGTACCAAGTTCCTCTTGAACCTGCTTCCACAGTTTGGAAGTGAACTTTGGATCTCTATCAGAAATGATGGAACTAGGTACTCCATGCAAACGTACTATCTCTCGGATGTATAACTCAGCTAAATCTGTCACCTTAGCAGTGGTTTTCAGTGCAAGGAAATGTGCTGACTTGGTAAGGCGATCCACTACAACCCATATTGCATCATGACCTCTCTTGGTCCGGGGTAAACCCACAACAAAATCCATGGTGATCTGTTCCCATTTCCATTCTGGAATCTCTATAGACTGCAAAAGTCCACCGGGTCGTTGATGTTCAGCCTTTACCATTTGGCACGTAAGACAACTGGCCACATAAACTGCAATGTCTCTCTTCATTCCTGGCCACCAGAAAAACCTCTGCATGTCCTTAAACATCTTAGTAGTTCCTGGGTGTACTGTATACTTGGAACCATGAGCCTCTTGCAAGATACGTTCTTTCAGTGGTGAGTCTTCAGGAACCCATATACGATTCTCAAACCTGATTTCTCCATCTACTCCCACAGAAAGACGAGTCTGCGGTTTACTCATCAAACTTCTCATCTTGTCAAGTTCCCCACTGACCAACTGTGCTGCAACTATCTCATGTAACAAATCAGACTGTATCTGAATGTTGGCCAATCGAACTCGATCATTTAACGGTTGAGGAGACCATTTCACCAACTCTTCTAAGCTCTTCCACTGGCTAGACAAGACAGCTGCACACCTGAGTTGTTTCCTACTCAAAGCATCAGCTACCACATTTGCTTTTCCTGGATGATAAGCTATGGTGAAGTCATAGTCCTTCATGTACTCCATCCATCTTCGTTGTCGTAGGTTTAAGTCTTTCTGTGTCAGAAGGTACTTCAAGCTCTTATGGTCGGTGAAGATCTCAAAAGTAGCACCATATAGGTAATGTCGCCAAATCTTCAAAGCATGAATAATGGCTGCCAACTCTAAGTCATGTGTAGGGTAATTCACTTCATTGGGCTTAAGTTGTCGAGAGGCATATGCAACCACATGTCGATTCTGCTCCAACACACAACCAAGTCCCATTTTTGATGCATCGGTGAAGATCATGAAACCCTCATTTCCTGATGGTAGAGTCAACACTGGTGCTGTGGTCAACTTCTCCTTCAACTCTTGAAAACGAGCTTCACAAACATCAGACCACACAAACTTTGTATCCTTTCGAGTCAACATGGTCAAAGGCAAGGCAGTCTTGGAGAAGTCTGAAATGAAACGTCGGTAGTATCCTGCTAACCCCAAGAAGCTACGGATCTCAGAGGGGTTCTTCGGTGTAGGCCAGGCTCGAACTGCCGACACTTTAGCTGGATCCACGGCGATCGTTCCTCCTGAGATGATATGTCCAAGGAACATGACCTGATCTATCCAAAACTCACATTTTGAGAATTTTCCATAGAACTTTTGCTTTCTCAGGATATCAAGGACTATCCTTAGGTGGTCTCGGTGTTGCTCTAGGTCATTGGAATAAACCAAAATGTCATCTATGAACACAATGACAAAAGAGTCAAGGTAGGGTTGGAACACACTATTCATAAGGTTCATGAATACACTAGGTGCATTGGACAACCCAAAAGGCATAACCACAAACTCATAATGACCATATCGTGTTCGAAAAGCTGTCTTTGGAATGTCCTCACTCTTGACCCTCAACTGATGGTAACCTGATCTTAAGTCAATTTTGGAAAAGACTCGGGCAGACCTCAATTGGTCAAACAGGTCATCTATACGGGGTAAAGGGTATTTGTTCTTAATGGTCGCTTGGTTGATCATCCGGTAGTCTATGCACATTCGAAGTGACCCATCCTTTTTCTTTACAAAAAGAACTGGTGCTCCCCATGGTGATGTGCTAGGACGGATAAAACCCTTGTCTAGCAAATCTTGTAATTGTTTCTTCAACTCAAGCAACTCTGCAGGGGCCATTCTATAAGGTGCTCGGGAAATAGGGCTTGTTCCTGGAGCTAGCTCTATGGAAAAGTCCACCTCTCTTTCGGGAGGAATCCCAGGTAGATCATCCGGAAAAACATCAGCATAGCCCTTTACAACCTCTATCTCCTCTAAGGGTTGCACCTTGGTCTCGGGTTCGGTAACAACTGCTAGGAAAGCATGACAACCTTTACTTATCATCTTTTCTGCTTTTAAGGATGACACATATAGGCTGGTGGTGGCATCTTTTCTACCTCTAATGACAAAAGGTGGGTGACCTGGTTCTTTAATGATCACTTTCTTTTCCCTACAGTCAATTTGGGCTCTATAGGTATAAAGCCAATCCATTCCAATGATCACATCAAAATCATTCATGTCAAGAAGGATAAAATCTGTAGGAAACTCATGATCTCTATATTTCACAGGTAACACCGGAGTTTTCAAAAGAGAAGTAAAGATACGGCCACTCGGGGTTGTAACATCTAAGACATATCCTAAGTCCTTGATATCCAAACAAAGCATTGTTGCAAGATTTCTCGAAATGAAAGTATTAGTAGATCCAGAGTCAAACAAAGCTTTTACATTATGTCCCATGACTTCAAGCATGCCTACATCATGTTCATCATACATTAGATCATTACATGCTTGACTTTCAAACATAAAGAAAAACTCTAAGGGTTATTACCCTCAATCAACCGGTTAGCATTTGCTTGAGCTTCTTCATTGTCAATGGCGAACACTCGAGCTTGTCTTCTGTCTCCTGCAGGTTGTGCCACAGCTACGGGTGGGGCTGCTACTGGTGGTGCTGCAACTGGACCTGGTCCTCTGGGAGCCGGTAGAGGACAAGCAGCTTGGATGTGTCCTTCTTGTTGACAACGATAGCAAACTCTCTTCTTGTGGCGACACTCACCATGATGCCATCTTCCACAAGAGCGACATCGGGGTCGGTTGCTATCTGGTTGGGGTTTCCCTTTTCCTCCCTGTTTTCCCTTAGCTTGATGACGTCCTTGTCCCTTCTTGTGATGGTTCCTCTGACTCTGAGTTCCTTCAGTGAAACCCAAATACCCCTTAGGTGGAGGTTGAGCAGGCATCACAGTCCTCTCCATATACATGGGTTTGAGGACCTAGAGGTAATGTTTCTGTTACAGAGATAACAATGTTGTGTGACGATCCAAGGGTTTGAATACCCAGAACCAGTAATCATGATAATGATGTGAAGGGATGAGAATTCCCAATAATGTGATGAGGGACTGAGATCCCAAGTATCATATGTTTTAAAGATCTGAAAAGTACATGATTGATGTATTACACTTTTCTTTGTAGCATTTGTTGTGATTAATGATGATAACTTGTTTGATGCTAAAATAATGATGTAATACATGTAATACATCATTAGGAATTGTAAAACATTGCCCTGACCATAGATCCATCAACATCAAGATTTGTTGAATGGTGAAATGGGTTCCCCGTGATCTAACCCGGAGTGCATACTTTTGAGTATGTGGGGGCGTAAGTACGGATGGCCATGTGTGAGCTGATCCCCTTATGAGCCCGAAATGAATGGGGATTTGGCTATATGTCATATCGTGGCTCGAGTGGGACTTTAGTCGTAGACTCTATGTTGAGCACGGTGAACTGGCCCGTGGCTCAGAGTATGGTGCTTGTGTCACCATGACTCAGTAATTTCATAACTAGCGACAGTTGTTAGTAGATGTTTCCCCTAAGAGAGTGTAGTTGACACTTTAGCTCTAAGCGAGGATGCCTATGTACCCTGGCATAGCTATTTGCAACTGACACAAGATGTCCTACTAAGCTTAAGTGGTCTCGTACTGACTGAGACAAGTGAGTTCATAGCAACCGACTCTCCAATTGACCTTGTATGGTACTGACTTGTGAGAAGTTTGTGGTTGGTTGGAGATGAACGGGGAATGCTTCATCTCCTCAGGGCATAAGCGTGATTGTTAAAATATGTTCAACCGTATAGCATATCTGCTTAAGGATCGAATATGAGAAATTTTGTTTGATGTGTAATTTAGTTATACATCTTAGTTGATAGATGATATTTATGTTTCTTTACATTCCTTGCAAAGTAGATAGATGATTTATAACTATACCATGGGTAGATGTAATGTTCTCCTTAAGAAAGGAGATTACTTCATTCTGTTCATATAGTGAATTATCCTGCCTATTAATATAAAAAGAACCTCTGCTCAGTTTATAAATGCTTAATCTATGATAATAATATGGTCGGCGGAGAGTTATATCTCTTGCTAGGACAATTGTCTCACCCCTTGGGATCCACATTTTTTTAGGTGGACGTGTACGAGGTGGCAAAGATCTTTCTACAGAGGAGGAACAACATATGAGGCAATAGAGACAATTCAGGTTGAGTGTACTGACTGTCGTGTCTTGTATATTGAAGTCCTATGTGTCGTCTTTGTACTCTCAGGTCCTTGGAGTTGGTTCGTACTGGTTTCATGAATGATCTAAGATTTTGGCTTGAATGCCTCAAGGTTTTATGTTGCTTCAGTATGTGTTTTTTTAGAGCAACTGTTATATGTTGTCCTCAAGATGAGATGTTGTACAATGTAATCATGATATGTATGAGTTTTGGATTTTTCTAGAAAAGGATCTCCTTGCAAAATGGTTTTAAATTTTAGTGATTTTTTTAATCCACTTATTATGTTTATTCCACTTAATTAGTCACAATCTGTTTGTCAGTTTGATGACAGTCGTTAAAAGTTTTTGGTATCAAGGCCTAAGGTTTTCTGAGTCTACAGAGACATATGACTAAGGTGTTGAGTCTATTCTAGTGTCCTCCAGTACATCTTATAGTGACTTCTTCTTATGCAGAACATAGAGTAAAGCTTAAAGATGTCTGGAGAACCCAAGTAGTACATTGCTGAAAGCAATGTTACTGCACCAACAGAAGGTGCAAGGGACCAGGCAAGAGAAGAACGACTGCCTGAGAATCCCCAAGATGATCCAACTACAATAAGGAATCATTCTTTTGATATCATTGTTGGGCAGGTTAGGATAGCTATGATGTGTATAGTGGACTGGGTATTAGCAATACAACCCATATTACCAGCCCTCAATGATGAAGTTTTGGACTCCAATAGGATTCTTGATCAACATCAACATGTTGGAGCAATGGAAAATGTTTAAAGAAATAGGTTACAACCAAAAATCATGGTTTTGTACAATTGTAGGCATCTTGGACATATCATAAAAGACTGTCCAGAAAAGGATAATGAGGTAAGAATTAAGAAAAGGCCTATCCAAACCCGGGAACAGAGGCCTAGTAGTTCCAAAAAGGGGAAGTTTTTAGTACCACCGGTACAACCAGTGTCTTGTACACCAGGGCAGTGGCTACCCAGAAAGGGTAAAGGACTGATGTTCCACCAATTAGAACTCTTAGTTTGTCCTCTACATTGATTGAAAGGCCGACAAAGTCGGGGAATGCTTATAAGATGTGTTATAAATGTAAACAGATTGGGCACATTAGATCCTCTTGTCCCAAAATGAAGGAGGAAATGACCCAACCACTGAGGTAGAGTCAGCAAGACCCTCAAAGGTAGTGGTCTAGTAGTGGCATTCGAGGATGTAGACATATGTCCCGAGTAGGTCTATTTGCACTGAGCAATAGAGCACGACATTGGAATCAGGAAACGACAAGATTCTATGAAAAGAATCAGCCCGAAGCAGTAAACAAACCGCGGGATGAGACAGGTCAGATGAAACAATATCATTCTAATATATCATTTCATGATTCTATGTGTTAAATATAAGAAATTAGTTGTTATTGAGCTTCCTTTGACTAGTCCTATGAGGACACAAGGAAGATGAGGACTTATATTTTGCTCAGTATTCCTTTAAATGCTTTATAATTACTCTTATCTGTGTGAAATAGGATGAGATATAGAAGTGATGCCTGGAGAAAATCTAGGAATGTTAAATCATGTGTTTGTGATGATACAAAAAGTAAGGAATATGATAGTACACAAAGTGCATACTACCTAATCTCAGTACTTGTATACCCTGGCCAGGTATTCAACTATTGAAGATAAGGTGAGTATGAAACTCTTAGATTGTTATCTTTCTGATTACTCTGATCAAGTAGTCATTATGAGACAATCTAGTGAGTATAATGAAACTGGAAATATGGTATGGACATGTGTATCACATCCTAAGTGCAAAAAAATGGAATCTGAGATGATCTCAGATCAATTTGTGTGTATGAGGAAGTAAAAAGTATAATCCTCATGATAAAGAGAATGAGGACAAGGGAGATGATCCCTGACTGATAAATCATGTGTGAATAGTAAAGATCTTTTTCCATGATGTAGAAATGGGAAATGTGATAAAATCACAAAATGTTCATGAACATATTAGATAATAACAAAGAAAGGAGTGATGACATGTAATCAACCTTATAATTCCTATGTTGATGGAAAGGAAACAAGGATGAAATAAGAGTAAATGACTCATGAACAGTTGAAAGTTCATGCAATAATTAGAGGAGATGATAATCTCTTCTCTTTGATAAACAACCTTGGGTAATGATGGGGTGATAAGAGGAATATGTTTCTTTGTGTTCTTTCCTTTCAGGGACATGGCAATCAAGTGAGTCTTATGACACTTGATGTGCATGAGTTAAAAGTATTCAATTGATGGATACTTAGAAAAGTATCAGTTCGTCTTGGACTTTGGTTCCAAGATAAAGATATGTGTAACAAGTAATGTCCCAAGATGAAAGAAATATCCTTTTATATGTGTGTCTTTAGTAATAACAAAAGAGAGATAGAAATGATGAGGATGTGATGTGTCTTCAAAAAATGTAATGGATACCAAGGTAAGGAATTCTGGTATCTAAAAAGTATCGGGTGGTATGAGAAAGTAAAAACATAACTCCTAATCAGCTGATTTATGTTGGTTACCTGGAATGGCCAACTGTAAAATCAGTCTAGTTACATAAAGTAGTATAGACACCACATGTTAGGGGTTTATGCCCCGCATAAACATGACATCAACAAGGATGTATGGGTTGAAGGAACAATTGTGGAATCTTTTTGGGAGAAGCTTATCAAGTTAAAAACAATTCTTTAGAATACCCTTATCTAAATCTGTTAAGGTAACTTCTACATAACATCTAAAGATACCTCTAAGATAAGTTCTTAATTGATAAGAAACCTCCCCTTATGACAAGAGAATGTACAACTAATTGGATAGTTGGTACAAGTAGTAAGAAAGTTTGGTGTTGTGTCAAAAGATTAGATGGCACGACAGATGTATGATAAGACTTGTAGTCCCAAGTGGGTGATAGAATGTAACTCTGGTCTTTCCTTGGAAGTGAAATGCTAAATTGAATGAGGAGTATGGAAGACTCCCCAGAATCAAGGATCTTGTCACATAAAGTTGTAAGTTGAGAAAGGTGACAAATTAGTGAGGTTTGACACCTGAGTTAAATATGGTATGTATAATGTTTCTCTGACTAAGAAAAGTGTTACCTGACACAGAGTTGACTCTACAATCAATAATGAAAAAGGACAGAGAGTATGTGTCCTATATGACAGATTCAATGATAATCCTATGTGGAAGAACTTTGTGCTGGTCAAAGTTCTATGACATCTCCATAACATCAAGATGTTATGTGGAGACTTGATGATATAATGAATGAATAATATCTGTCTCCCTTTACCTGGGATTTTGGGGACGAAATCCTTGTTAGGGGTTTATAACTTGTAATGACCCTGAACTGGGTTATGAGGTAACCCTATTTATTTTGGCTATGTAAGTTTCTTATAACTTTAATATAATCCTCTAAGGTGTTTTGTTATCATGTGACACACTTATGTGCCAAGTTTGGTCCTGATTGAATGTTGTTTGACCAATGTTCCTTTATTTTGGAACAAAGTGCAATTTACCCGAGATGAGGGGCTATATTGAAAAATCTCAAATGTTGAACATGCCTTAAGTGTTTTATCATCATAATAGAGATAATGATTCTAAGTGGTGTCTTGTGGAAAGCCAAAATTCCAAGTTTGAACATGTTTGAATAATGTTAGTACCTTGTGCACCAATTTTGGTACAAATTTTAATTTACCCAAAATGTAGGGTTTATATGCAAATTACCACCTCTAGAGTGTCCCTACTCCATCCTAGTATCATGTAGAGGAGATAGAAAGAAGGAGACACCATGTTTGAATCTATTGTGAGTGATGGTGATATTGGTGGTGAAATGACCAAGGAAAAGGGTTGAATATGAAACCCTAACTTGGGTTGTATCAAGTTGAAAAGCTTACATATGAGTGCCTATCGGACAAGGAGCCAAAGGAGGAGGCTCATATCATTTTTTGGACTCTTGGAAAAGCCCATGACGTGCAAAGAACCTCAATTAGGTGAAGTTTATCAGTTTACAACTTCCTTAGAAAGGTTGTATCGGGTTGTGAATAAAGTGGAAATTTTGTTAATATATTTTATTCAAAGGGATAAGTAATGGATGAAAATTCATCCCTAGATTATCCTCAAGAGTTTTTCATGTCAAGATAAATGTTAATGCATGCATTTACACGTGTCACCCATGCATGGACATGTGGCACCTAGTAGATCAAATTGATGACACCTCATTTTCACACTTCTTCATGAACAACAAGTATATATACCCCTTCTTTCACCACTTTAGTGAACTTTTTCAAATCTTACCACCCTCCTTCCCTAAGTTATAGTGCATAGGGTCCTTGTATCATGAAAGAGTGAAGTGGTATCATGCATAGGGCCTTGGGTATCATCCATAGCAAGTTCATATCAGCCAAGTAAGGTGGTATCGGCCTAGTAAGGTGATATCGGCCATAGTGGAGTGTTTTGACTATAGGTGAGGGGGATATCGGACACAAGTGATGGCATATCATGAATTAGTAGTGTGGTATCATTCAAGGTGCTAATTATAAATAAGGAGCTCATTACTTAACCCTAAGGTGAGGCCATGATCATCTTCAACCTTGGATTGAAGCATGATTTTAGGGTTATGATCTTCCTTTATTTTCTTCTTCACCAATCGCTTATCCATGGTGATTCCTTGTATATGAAGGAGTTTTGAACGATCCTTGGACTTTTGATAAGTCATATTCAACCTTAGGAATGTGGATTTGTAGAGCTTGGAGCTTTGAAGTTGTTCTTGAGGTGGGTTATATAACTTGAACTCTATCATGTTATTATTCATCACCTAAATTGCTATACTTAATGATCTACTTTTAATTCCAAATTTTTTTGAAATAGTTGATGACATTATGAGTTCTAATAGTTTCTTAGACCTGTTTCCATGAACTATAATTGTTAGAACGAAGGTCTAGAGCTTGAAGAAGATGGTATCACCTTATTAAGTGATATCAAGTTCAAGCACACAAGCAGGCACCTCTAACTTGATATGGTGATGCACCAACTCCACTAAAATGATATGTGTGGCGTACAAACCGGTCTTAACTAATATAATGAGATTTAACTAATGTGGAAGCAATCATTAACAGTGGATTAGTGAAAATCACTAAAAATTAAAACCATTTACACAGAGATCCATTCTCAGGAAAACTCTTTAAACAAGAACCACAATATTATATTTACATACTGGTCCACATTGTACATTTCATGTACCATCTCTCCTCAAGGAATATATATACATCATTACTTTGCTAAACAACACAAGTATCAAAATCCTCAAAGCATCAAACCAAAAAAATCTCAGATCGATATAAAAACATTATCTACTGACTCCTACGACCTGAGAGTACAGAGATGACACATAGGACTCTATTAACATAGCTTGACAGCAAGCATTTCCACCTGTAGGATTACTGTTGTCCCTGTTGTTGTTGTTGTTGCTCTTCCCCTGCTATAGAGTTTCTGCCTCGTTGTCGGTGTCTACCTAAAAATGTTGGATCCCACGGGGGTGAGACAATTATACAATTGCCCCAGCGAGAGATATAACTCTCTGCCGAAAACATTATTATTGCAGTTTAATAGAAATGAACTGAGCAGTGGGATAATATACTTTAATGGCAGGTAAATCTATATCTATACAGATAAGAGAAACATTCCTATTTGAGTAGTTCAGTTATAACTTGACAAGGTAGCATGTCTCTTATTCAATAATGAATTAAAGAACATAAGTAACATTTATGTATCAAGGACATGCTATGCAATATGACATCAACCAGTGGTTCTCGTATTTCAATCTTATGCAAATACGCTACACGCTTGATTACATTTTACAAACATATTTAAGCTCTGAGGAGATGAGGTATACCTCTCATACTCTAACCGACCATTGCGAAATCGAAATCGGTACCGTACAAAGTTAGTGGAAGAGCCGGCTTCCATGACTTCCCACATCTCAGTCAGTGTGAGATCACATGCATGACATCTTGTGTCTCTGCTACATAGCTTGCCAGGATATAGTGGCATCTTTGCTATAGAGCTACAGTGGCGGCTGCACTCTCTTCGCAATCACATTAACATCATCGGGAGATTTATGATACATCCATCTCGGAACATACAATGAAAGATTGAGAGGTTTAATGTTTACCTTCCATCAATTCCCCCATTAGGATGTAAGGATATTTCTCCCATTGACCCCCACATATTCAAAATATGTGAACTCCATGAGATGTCGTAAGAAAACCTATTTCACCATCACCAACTACTGATGATGATGGATCTATGGTCAGAGCACTACATGAATAGCTTTCACTTGATTAATTAAGTACATTATCACATTCTTTTAGCATTAGTCATGTTTTCAAACATAACTTATTAGGACAAATGCTATAAAGAAACATGTACTATTTTCATCGGTTACTTCTCAGTCTTAAAAGACATTGGGATCTCAGTCCCTCATTTCAAACTCAATGCCATAAACATATGATTCTGGGTATTCAAACCCTTAGCTCATCATTGAGCACTGTTACCACTTTTTTAGGTAACCGTCACCTTCAAGTCATCTGACCAAGGTTGTCATGACACTTGCTACACAAGCATCTTATCTGGTACTTGAGGCTCATTAACTCTCTTGTTACCTCTTACTAAGCAACAAGGCATATTATGGCACACAAGGCCCAATAAATAATTTCAATAATTAAAGCATCATAGCTCATACCTTGCTATGTTCATCATCTCAGGATACCTGCATGGTTAGCACATATGATAACAGATATATCAAGCATGTTTTAGTTCCATGCTATTCCAGAGTAGCACCACTATTCCCTTACCAGGGTTAGGGTTTCCCATTTCATTTAAATCGGGGTTACTCATCCCCTTTGTTCAATGAAGACCAATGATTCATCTTTTCATTGCCCAAGATTAGGGTTTCACACTATATAGTATAATCCAAAATTTGGGTTTCACACACACCTTCACCCTATATAGAATTAGGGTTTATTATTCACATCACATCACCCTAAATTAGGGTTTATATTCAATAACCCATAATTAGGATTTACTATTCATCCCAATTAGGGTTTATCATTAAAATACCCTGGATTAGGGTTACTCATGTCATTACTCTGAATTCAAATCACATTATCCTCCCAGATTAGGGTTTCACTCAGAATTGCCCTAAATTAGGGTTTAAGTTCATCAATGAACTCAATTAGGGTTTTATGATCTCTTCTTCAAGGATCATACCCTAATTGTATACCTCACTCATTTTGAATATGCTAGGCTTGATTGCTACATGATTATTTTTCATGTATGAATCTCTCTCTCTCATCCTCTTCTAGGATGTCAAGAAGATTTGATCAATTGAACCTTTAATTACATGAGGTATCCAATTGAATTGACCAATTAAATCTTCATTTACATTAGATATCCAAATGGATTAACCATGTTGAACCTCAAATGGTTTGGGTTACTTAGACCCTAAACGGTCTTGGTCTTTCAAAAAAAATCAAACGGTTTGAAACCGTTTGGGCACATTGCCCTTGAAACTGTTTAAGCAAGAAATGTGTTGAAACTGCGTGGACTTGGGTCTCCAAACGGTTTGGGATCATTTGGACCCAAAAGGTCTTGAGATCGTTTGGACTCAAATGGTCTTAAGACCGTTTGGTCCAAACCCTCTCAAAACTGAATGGACGAAAAAGTCTTTCAACACTTAACCAATTCAAGGTTTCCATCAATGAGCCGCCTATCAATTGAATTTTTGATTCATTCATCAATTGAACTATTGAATCATATTTCAATTGGACCATCAATTAGGGGTTTGAACCCAATTGAACTAGGATTTATAATTAAGAACCCATCAATTAGGGTTTTGAAATCGAGGAACCATCAATGGTTAACATTGTGGAACTAATCCAATTGAAAACAATGAACCATCATCAAGTTATGATATGACCTGACGTCAAACGGTCTTGAGGTCATTTGGATGACCTACAAACGATCTTGAGGTTATTTAGATGACCTCTAAACGGTCTTGAGATTGTTTACCTCATCATTCATCAAAATTTATGAAATCCAATTAGGGTTTGCATCATTGGATTGATCATCAATTAAACTATTGATTGCACTTCGATTTGATATCTCTAACTCTTCAATTACTCAACCATACTCAACCGTAGACCTCCAAATGGTCTTTTGTGATCTCCAAACGGTCTTGAGACCATTTGGGGTGATCTCCAAACGGTTTTGAGACTCTTTGGGTTGATCAACCCAAAACATCAAGTCAAACAATTGTAATTTCAACACTTAACCCGATTAGGGTTTCTAATTGAAGGATTTTCCATATATTGATTTAATCAATTGGATCCATTAGATCATCATCCAAAATTTAATAGGGTCCTGACCTCAAATGGTCAACCCATCCAAACGGTCAACTCTTTTAAACAGTTTGGGATCCAAACCTCCAAACGGTTTGGTGAAACCGTTTGGACCAAACTCTAGAAACTGGTTGCAATACAAACTTGTTAGAATGTGTGCCTAAGGTGATGTTATCATCATAAAGATTTAATCCATATAAAACTACTGCCATTATCATGGAAATTGCATCAATTAATCAAAGGAACTACAAGAAGAGCAATTGAGCATAATTGATTGAGAAATTGAATTCAATAACAATGAATAGGGGTTTAAGTTATATAACCTGTCTCTAATTGAGATTCAAAGCTTGTAGCTTCACGTCAAAAATGGTGGAAGGAGCTTTTTCACACCACAAGGTTCATTCCTCAAGCTTTTGAGTGAAAAGGAATGGTTAGAATCGAAGATGGGATCGAGATAAGAAGAAATCATGTATTGATTTGTGATTTCCACCATGAAATCAAGATGAACGAAGGTCAAGAAGCTTACCAACAGGTTGGGAGTCGTATTCCTATTTCTCCTAGCTTCCTTGATCATTTTTGAAAGCAAAGAGAAGAAGTGGATTCGAAAAAGTCCTTGGTTTGGGTTGTAAAGGGTGTTTTTATAAGAAAATCAATGAGAGAGAAAATGCCTCATGCAAATCCTTTAAATTCCGAAATTGTTGCCACCTCTTCCCCCTTAGTTCCTTGCATGCAAAGGCATATTTATCACCACCGAAATCCCTTCCATTATCCATGAATTAAAGGAAAAGAAATTAAGCACCTTAACCTTTATAATATCATTATCCATAAGTGAGTGGATAATTCTTTTTAGTTTCTTAATGTGAGTGGGTTCTCCACTCACCTAGATCTTTCCTTTGCCTTTTCACGGAAAAACGACGTCCATTTATTTGGATTTCAACAAACATAATTTTGGTTGAAGAAAAATCCATTTAATATAATTATTTTTGCATTATTTCAATTATGCTTAAATCTTGATTATTTTAATATCAAGATTCTCTCTCCTTCAAAGTAGCTCAAATGATATGCCCCTCTCATTTTCTTGCCTCTAAAAGATGACAATAACATTAAGGACCTTATTGAAGTGGTAAATTGCATATTGAACCCTGGGTTTTGGGTAAATTGCACATTACACCAAAACTAGGTTTTAATGCATAAACATTGCTTTATCAGCTCTTTCTTGGTACTCAGGCTTTCACTAGCCATACATTTGCATCATCTTCATTCCCATGATGCTTCAACACATGAGGAACATATTATTATGCACAAATTGCAATTTAACCCCTCAAATTGGGTAATTTGCACTTTAGTCCAAAACAAGTAAAACATTACTTTAAACATTATTCAAAATGGACTAAAATTAAAATATAAGTTCCTCTTGAGCCTTAATTACTTTTCAAAAAATAATATAAAACATATAATTATCTTTCTTAACAAAAACACCTAGGGTTAAAGCATAACCCAGGTTAGGGATGTTATAATATGGATATGATTCTATACCTTCTTGCACAATATGGTGGTGTAGTATACACCTGTTGCACGATATGAGGTCAAGCAAACACCTCAAAAATGATATTGGGCTAAGAACACACCTCTTTGCCTGATATGGTGTGAAGCACACACACAACTCTTTGCCCAATATGGTGTGAAGCACACATAAACCCCTAAAGTGATATGGTGAGCAATCCAACATCGATGTTGTCATCTCCCTCGATTGCGGCTACACTCCAGCACAACACCCTCCAATCGCGGCAAACTCCAACGCACCACCGCGACAACCTACCTTAGCCGCCATGAACAAAACCCTACACCGTGGTCGTGGTTTCCATAACTGCGACCCGCAGTCAGTGCCAGCAACAGCAACAACCATGCCTCGATCACGACTTCCTACCAAAATAGACCGCGAACACGACCCTTCCAACTGTAACTTCCTGATACAGCTGCAACCACACCCTTCCTCACCTTCCCATCTTCTTCTACACATCCTCTTCCTCTGCTACTTCTCCTCTCCAAACCGCTCACTGCTCTTCTTCCATCAGACGCCAGCAACCACTCCATCACAGCCTCCCTTGACCTCCCGCTCATCTCGCCCGCTGTGGAAGGCCTCAACCCCAAGCTTAGGTCTGCTTCTTCCTCTCCCGTCACCTCCAAGCTAGCATCTCCTTTGTCCATGCTCTCCTTCACTCATCTACGATCTCAGCACCCGGAGACCAAGAAATGATGGCCGTCGCCCAAGAAGCACTAGTCGTCTGCCCACTCTCGGCCTCATCGCCTGTCACAGCATCTGCAACCGCAGTGCCTTTGTCTCCCTTAAGAGTGTCATCGTCTCCCTGCCATCGCCAGCAAGCGCTGACGCCTTCTCTTCAACCGCGACGTCACTCACCTCATCACCGTCTCCATGTCGTCGCCCACTCACAACAGCAGCAAAGGAGATCGTGGCCCTAGAAGAGAAGAGGACAGCGACCATGCAGGCACTGACCACGACCGCGAAGAAGAAAGACCTCGACTGAGAACGTCGGACCGCGCCCGTGGTAGCTAGGGACCGCGACCGTGGTCGCGGTCTCATATATCCAGCTCGTGGTCATGTGTAAAATGCACACCCAACCCTGACTTAGTCATATTTCGGACCACGACCTACACTATCTTCACTTAAAAACACACATGTCAGACACATGTTGATGCTCGCAGCCGTGCCTATAAATATAACATCACCCCCTACCATTTGGGCATCCAGTCCTGATGCCGAACGGCTGCTGGATTGGAGCCAGAGCCCTGTGGGAGCATCTCAAGGTCCGAGAGGACCAAGGCACTCAGCCTACGTGCTCCAATAGCCACTAGCCTCCACACTCTCTCTCCTCCACCTCCATCTCAGATCTACTCTCTCTGAAGGTAGAAGCTGAGGAGAGAGAAGATATGTTCCACGTTCATCCTAACCACCAAGGAGAGAGAATATCTGCATCACCACCCTCCTCTACTACTAATTTATGATCTCCAAAGGTAGAAGTTGAGGAGAGAGAAGATCAATATACACCGCCATTCTCTCACCTCCACTAGGTTGCTGTTTGGGGCAGATCTAGAGAGAGAAAGAACTTAGGAGTCCAGAAGGATGAAGAGGACCAAGGGATGAGATCCGGCCTACACAGAGGCCAAGGAGTGAGAGCCACCTCTCCTTTACAGGCTATATCTCATCCTTCTTCTCTTTCATTCATATGTGTTCTTTGGTTATCTGTATAAATGATGCTCATCTGTCTTTGTTCAGTACTAACAACGCTTGTCATTGGCTAGTTAGCTCCTTCTTGGCTATGTAGCCGATCTGGGAATGTATATGTACTTTTGCCTTAAGCAAGTAGATAATATCAGATCTAGTATGTTGCATTATTTATTTTCTATTTCTAAGTTATGATTGCTAGTTTGGTTGATCTCGTATTCGCTTGAACTGCTATTTCTGCTTGTATCGAGAGATCCGTTGTAGGAATAGCTAAGAGATGATAGTTTGGATCTAAACCTGAGCGGAGGAAGATCCAGGGTACTCATTTCCTAATATCTCTGAATGTCCTAAGACCTGAGAGGGAACTTAGCCTATTCTGAGGTATTGATATGTCATCCTCAAGAGAGGCTCGATAACATATCGTTGATGGTTCTAGTCTCGCATCGTGAAAGTGAGTGGGACAACCCACATGATAGATGCCACTGTGCGTACTAGGTGCTTTCTTGGGTGTTCGAGGGTTGTCTATGCCAAGAACGAGTGCATAGACTATCCCATTTGTAGTTACATAGCCAGGAACTCTCTTTCTCTGATTAGTAGAACCACGAGCTCTGTTTTGTTTTGTTTTCTTTTCTTTGTTTTGTTTTAATTCGTGACAGCCCACTATACTAGTTCTAGCACCCCTTTTTTTACCGACTATCATTTTTTTGCTTATCTGACTCAAGAATGAGATCTCTGGCGTTATAAACGTCCCCACATCCCCGTGTTCAACCCCGTATATCTACTTCGACATCATAATAAAACTTGTGGGGGTCTTTGAAGGTTTCAGGTTACAAATGTAAAGCTTGATTCCTTCCTTTGTCCTGTGTTTGTATCCAGACACGAGAAAAAGGTCGATCAACTTTTTGGCGTTGTTGTCGGGGATGTGGTTTTCTATGTTTACATGCCTAAAAGATTTTTGTTCTGTCACTTTAAGCCCGTATATATATGTAGAGTTTTTCTTTTATTTTAAACATACTTGTTCATATATTCTGAATACCTTTTCTTTTTTTCCTATACTCTTTTTCAGCCATGGATTTCACTTCGGGAAGACAAGATATCTTGTCCACCTGTCCTCCTGAGTTTTTCTGTAGTTCCGAATGCTGGAAAATAATTGAAGGTCGTGCTCTACAACTAGTCGAGTTATACTTACCTCCACCGTCATCATATGTCAAGATTCCAACAATAGAGACTGTCAGTCAGCCCTCGACTCTCATGCTATCATGGGATCAAGAACTGATTAAGGCAGTGGAGTTGGCTAGGGAAAGTATTCACACACTCACCTCCTTAGCCCCTCATCTCCAAGAAGATGTCGATCCAATGCAACAACTACTAGAAGAGCAGTATTGTCATCTCAAACTAGCCACCGAGGCTATAGATCACAATAGAAGTCTACTTTGAACTCTTGAGCAAGGATCCATCCAAGCGCATCATCTTGATACAACGGATACCCCTCATATGTGCATGGCAGAATCGACGGGTCTCGAAAGCATTGCTGCTCAAGTACAACAACTTCATGATAAAGATGTTGTACAGGGCAGGAGGCTCCAAGAGCTCATCAGTTTGGTTACAATCTAGTTACAACTGCCATCACAAAACGACAAAGAAGTTAGTCATCAAGACCATTCCATTGGGTCTGAAGTGGAGTATGCACCATCATCCTATTCAGACCATCAACTGGATTCATCAGGATTTTTCTATGAAGACCAACCCACTTGGGGAAGCCCTTCATTCTATCCAGATGACCCAGATGATGAACAAATGGAAGATATGAGTCATAGACATGAATGGGTCTATGATGACGATGATGAAGACTCGAAAAGCCAATCAACCTCACAACTAGAAGGTTGGTTTGAGGAACCAGAGTCAGATATTGAACCAGACCAGAGTGATATCTCTAATATTGAGACTTGTCACTTCGCTTTGAGAAGCGCACCAACCATGGTTTGGAACAATTTATTTGATGAAGACGATAACGAAAACTACTCGACATGGAGCAGTGAGTATACTGATGACGACAAGTTGGAGCAGCACGAGCTGCCATTTAAACCCTTACCTTTACAAGGTAGGGCGGACGTCAAGGGGGAAGGATGGATGGTTCACTACAACATGGTTGTTGAGCATGAAGATACCCCTGACTCCATGCCAGGTGATAAGATTGGGGTAGTAGAACCACAAACTGATTCTTCAGGGAATACTTCTTGTTCAGAAGATGATTAGATGACTCAGACTGTACATGAAGATTTATATGAGCATCCAACCTCAAGTGTAGATATGGAGAGAGAAGATATGAGTCCTCCAAAAGACATCCAACCTCTCTCATCCATCTCATCCTGTGTCAACATCCTAGGGCCTTCCTATTCAGATTCATATATTGGAAGGTACCTTGAGGATGATTTGCCGAAGAATTCATCCCAGTGTAGCTCAAGTCAATTCCAGCACCGAGATGACTTCACCGAGTCACCGGATTTTATTCCTCTACTTCAGACTCGGTAGGGCTTGCATCTCTGCCTATTCTACTCCTATTATGTGGCAGAACCCTTTGGCAAGACACAGGTGGCACTGGTCCCAAAACTTAGAATTTAGGACCCCAATGTCAATATCGTGGGGCAGCCACCCCCTTGTCTCTTACCCTTAACTCTTACCCACCCTCCCTCCCTTTTATTACAATAAATCTTGTTTTTCATAACCTTGTTTAGATAGTTTTCTTTCCTCTAACTACTTCATTTTTCCTTACTTACATACATTCCCGCCCTGCTATTCTAAGTTTAGAATTTGCTCGAGAACGAGCAAAGTTTTAAGCTTGGGGTGGTAGGCTTTGCCCTTCTATCTCTTCATCCTTCTAGCATGCATGTATACTTCCTGCATTTAGTTTTAAAAAAATTCAAAAAATTTCAGCTTTTTAGCTTTGCAATTATGGCTATATGGTGTAAATCTAATAGATAAATGCTTGACTTCATGCCTAAATGCACTGTTTTCATCTTAAAAATTGCTTGACCTTTTGGTTGACTTGCTCTTTGACTCTTTCCTTGAGTTTGGAAAAAAATGTAAGGTTATGTTCCTTTTTCATAGCTTAAAGCTAAATTCCCTTGATCCATGTCGTGAATGGCAAATCCATGGTAAAGGACCATTGGAATGAGCTAAAACATAGTTAAAGACTCCTAGCTGTGAATTCACAAGCTCACCTCTATTCTAAGGATTCTTGAATCATAATTGCAACTTTTCACACAGGTGTCAAGCAGATCATAATGAGTTTTGAGCTATAATCAAGATGAAATGTTTTCCTTGATGGACTGCACTCCTTCTCACATTAGATTGAGTCAAAAAGATGAAAAATATAAAAATGTGCAAAAGAGGTTTGGCTGCCCACAAAATCCCAAAATATCTATATAGTTCTCACCCAAGCCTACAAAATAGAATGCAGAGAATAAAAGCCTGAGAGTGAATAAATGAGTGCTTGTTTTCTCTTTCAGGAGAGTTGAGGATGCTGCCCAGCCAGTGTATGACTGCGATCATGAACGTGGGTATGTTATTCCTGGTAGTATCATTCCAAAATCTCATTAGAGAGTCACTAGGAACCCCTAGGAGACTTATGAGATCATCTCAGTAGCAGGGTTGGTTCGAGCGTAGTATGAGGAGTTTATCTCACTACTTTGGGTCAACTGGCTCAGACTGCAGGGACTGCTGTTCGTTACATGGACCAATCTGACGCAGATCAAGATCCTCAGAAGTCATTAGAGTCTTTTTGCTTTGTTTCTTAGGACATGAATAAATGAGAGGTGCGTTGTTCCAGATTAGTATGCATGGATTCATGGTGATTGCTCATTGCTCATCATCCGCGGTATCACCTATGTGACAACTCTTTCATATTTAAATAATTATGATTCAAATGCTCATGAGTATCGGTAGGCTGTAGTGAATTTGCTTAATATTGCCTAGAAACTCTTTGATCTTGCTTTGGCAAGACTGTGATTGATTGGTGGGGGTTTGTTCTGAAACAACATGGATCAGGAGAATGGATGCTTTAAACTGTTTTTCTTAACCTTAGCATTTATTTCCAAGCTTGATTTGGATGCTATCTTTTTGTTCTTTGAGCACAGTCTTGCTTGAGGACAAGCAAGTTCTAAGTTTGGGGTGGTTGATAACACCCAAATTTATGTGTATTGGCTAGGTATTTATCTATAGTTTTGTGCCACTTTGGTCTTAATATGCACTCTTTTGCTCATATTTTAGTTCTTTTCTTATTTACTTAGTTAAGATAACTAGCTAGCCAATAAAGTAGCCAATCTAGCCAGTTTTGGGACAAGATGGCACCGACCTTGTGATGACATCTTTCCCCATGTTTTCTCTCTCTCTCTCGGACCCTTCTAAATTGTATATTTTTCTATATCATGAATATTCATCATGACCTCAGTCACCATCTCAGGCCCAGTTTTGGTCCAATCATTTGCTTTTATTGCCTAAATCTCCTTGTATACATCTTTACCTAGATTAATTATTTATCTTCATTTTAATTGAGATTTATTCATCTTTTATGCAGGTCATTAGGGCATAAGGGAGTCCAATATTCACATGTACATCCCATGTAGGCCCACGAGCACAACGACACATCCACCACTTGGCCCCTTCTTTATTCAATTCAACAGCAGTCAGCGTCCTCTACACCGCGACTAGCTACCAACCACGGTGCATCACCAAACCATCAACAAACTGCGACCCCCTTGTCTTCTGCCCTAACCGTGCATGCGGTGCCTCCTGTACGGACTGCGACCTCAGCCTCCCTTATGACCGCGGTCGCGGTAGTATAGCATCAGCCCGCGGTCCCTTTTCTCCTACACCATGACCATGTTGGAGATAAACTGGGCGTGCCAGCTGGATAAGTCAGGTGCTAACGACATTGAGTAGGGATCAAGTAATCGTTAGAAAATGGTGGAAGTAGTAGGAGTCCAGTTCGGGTGAACGTGTTGTTCAACCCAGTAGTGTTAGCGCATAATTAGGATCTAATTCCTTAGAGTCCCGGGTCTGTTGGTCTGTTATAAATACCAGCGCTTCATGCGAAATAAAATATAGCGAGCAGCTTCCACCCAACTAGATCGTCTTCCACCTCTTAACCATCGTGATTATCGTTGTTACTGATTGCAGGCTTCAGGTGGTATCAGAGAAATACATGGGAGTCTTGAATCACGATGGCGCCTTCTGGTGAGAACAGCTCCGATGGGAATCGTGAGAGCTCGGTTACCCTCAAGTATCCTATGCTCACCAAGTCCAATTACCCCGTGTGGGTGATGAAAATGAAGGCGAACATGCGCACCCAGGGGGTCTGGGCGGCAATCGAGCCGGCGGCTGGAGCAGCCCCCGTTGAGGAGAAGATCGATCAGATGGCGCTTGCCGTGATCTACCAAGCGATACCGGAAGAGACTATGCTTCAACTATCGGGAAAGGAGACGGCACGAGAAGCTTGGGAAGCGCTCAAGACCGTCCATGTGGGCGTAGAAAGAGTGAAGGAGGTGAAGCTCCAAGCCTTGCGGTGGGAATTCGAGAACCTCCGCATGGGAGACGCCCAGCCGGTTGATGAATACGCTGGCAAGCTGTCGGGGATTGTCAATCAGATCCGATCACTCGGGGAATCCATGGAGGAGAGCTACGTCGTCAAGAAACTCTTGCGCAGCGTACCTCCGAAATATCTTCAGATCGCCGCGACCATGGAACAGTTCGGGGACTTGAAGAAAATGCAAACGGATGAAGTCATCGGAGCGCTCAAGGCGCATGAAGAGAGGTACTGCGACTACGATGGTCGCCATGAACAACTCTTGCTTGTAAAGAAGGACTCCAAGTCAGAGCAAAAGATTACCCGTGGGGAGGAGCAGCCGTTCTCCAGCACTCGTGGACGAGGTCGTGGCAACCCTTGGGGCCGGGGAAGAGGTCGCGGACGGGGCCGAGGCGGTCGAGGTGATTCCAGCAACTCCAAGCAAGGAGACTCGTCACGCGAACCTGCGAGGGACAAAAGTCAGGTACGTTGCTTCCATTGCAACACACTCGGTCACTACGCCTCTGAGTGCTGGGGAAAGAAGAAGGAGGAGGAAGCAAATCTTCTGAGGACACAAGATGATGAACCAACTCTGCTCATGGCCAAATAAGTTAGCGAAGAAATCCTACTAAACGAAGGTAATCTTCTCCCAAACACCTATGCTAGCAGAGAAGGGGACTCTCAGCCGAACGTGTGGTACCTAGACAATGGAGCCAGTAACCACATGTCGGGAAGGAAGGAGAAGTTCAGGGAGCTTAGTCAGAGCATCCGCGGTAGGGTCAAATTCGGAGATGGATCCACCGTGGAGATAAAAGGAAAAGGAACAATCATGTTCCAATTTGACAATGGAGAACAGAGATTGCTCACGGATGTGTACTACATCCCGAGCTTGGAGAGCAACATTATCAGTATAGGCCAGCTGACGGAACAAGGGAACACAATCATGCTGCAAGGAGCGCACCTCTGGTTCTATGACAGATCCGGAAAGCTACTGATGAAGGTACAACGATCGTCAAATCGGTTGTACAAGGTCGAGATTGAATCAGGAGAACCGGTGTGCTTGGCGATGAGCATCACCGATCCAGCGTGGTTGTGGCATGCTCGAATGGGGCACATCAACTTTCAATCTCTGAAGACAATGGTGGACAAGGATATGGTGACCGGGCTTCCAAGAATCAATCACCCGAACCAAGTGTGTGAGGCCTTCCTCACAGCCAAACAAGCACGGATGTCGTTTCCCGCTGAGGCGCTCCACAGAGCCTCCGCTCGCCTCGAGTTGATCCACGCAGATCTCTGCGGACCTATATCGCCGGAGACGCCATCTCACAATAGGTATTTCCTCTTACTTGTTGACGATTGCACCCGTTTTATGTGGATCCGGATGCTCAAGACCAAGGATGGGGCGCTGGAAGGTTTCAAGTCTTTCAAAGCTGAGATTGAGAAGGAGACCGGTCTCAAGGTTCAGACCTTGCGAACCGATCGAGGCGGCGAGTTTCTTTCGCATTGTTTCTCTAGGTACTGCGAAGATGAGGGAATCCGACGACAACTCACAGCCCCCTACACTCCGCAGCAGAACGGGGTTGTGGAACGCCGGAATCGCACCATCATGGGCACTGCTCAGAGTCTAATGAAGAGCATGCTCGTTCCGTCATACCTGTGGGGCGAAGCGGTCCGACATGCGGTGTATCTCCTGAACCGATCAGCGACCAAAGCACTGCAAGGAGTTACTCCCTACGAGGCCTGGACGGGAAGAAAGATGTACCTTGCGCACCTCAGGGTGTTCGGGTGTACGGCGTACATGAAGACACCTGGGATTCACCTGAAGAAACTCGTCGATCGGAGCATGAAGACAGTCTACCTTGGTGTAGAACCAGGTAGCAAAGCTCATCGCCTATTCGATCCTGTCAATCGGAAGGTATGCGTGAGCAGAGATGTGGTCTTCGACAAAAGCAGTGGATGGGCATGGAGCGAACACCTGCAGGAGCCATCCACACCAGACTACCTTCGCGTGGACGCACCTCTGGTCATCAACGACAACCACCTCGAAGAAGATGAGGGTCCTGAACTGGGAGCATGGACACCACAACCATCACTTGCCTCATCGACAAGAGCATCTTCCTCAGGGTCGTCGCACCATGGTCATCAGGTGGAGGATCATGGATCACCAGCGAGTGTCAGCAGCTCCTCAAGTGAGATGGGACCACTTAAATTTCGGTCACTGGACGAGATCTACCAAGACACGGAAACAATGGAGGAAGGAGGACAATTGCTTCTTCTGGACGATCAAGATCCCACCCATTACTCACAAGCTGTGAGAGAGGAAGCATGGCAGCAAGCCATGACCAAGGAAATTGAGACGACAGAGAAGAATGGCACATGGCTCCTTACTGACCTCCCCACAGGTCACAAACCCATCGGCTTGAAATGGGTGTTCAAAACAAAGAGAGATTCGCAGGGGCATATTCTGAAACACAAAGCCAGACTGGTGGCGAAAGGATATGTGCAGCAGCATGGCATCGACTTTGATGAAGTCTTTGCCCCCGTAGCTCGAATGGAGACGATTCGACTAGTTCTTGCACTAGCAGCACAGCGCGGGTGGAAGGTTCACCACCTGGATGTTAAATCAGCTTTTCTCAACGGTGATTTGAAGGAGGAAGTGTATGTCACCCAGCCAGAAGGTTTCGTCAAGAAAGGACAAGAAAGACAGGTGTTCAAGCTGCAGAAAGCACTGTATGGACTCTGACAGGCTCCAAGAGCATGGAACACCAAGCTTGATTCAAGTCTGTGACAGCTTCAGTTCCACAAATGCACCCACGAACAAGAAGTATACATTCGTCGAAGGGAGGAGGACATACTGATCGTTGGTGTGTATGTAGACGATTTGATCGTCACAGGATCTAGCTTGGATGAGATATCTTCGTTTAAGACTCAAATGCAGATGGAATTCGAAATGAGTGATCTGGGGCTGTTATCTCACTATTTGGGAATAGAAGTATCACAGCAGGAGGAGCGGATCACATTGAAGCAGACAGCCTACGACAGACGAATTCTTGAGTCGGAGGGATTGCTCGACTGCAATCCGACGAAGATTCCCATGGAACCAAAGCTGAAACTGAGCAAGGATCCGATGGGGAGTCAGTGGATAATACCAAGTTTCGGAGTCTTATAGGGAGTCTGCGATACCTGCTGCACACAAGACCGGACTTATCCTTCTCCGTTGGGGTCATAAGTCGTCATGTTGAGCGGCCAACCACTCTACACCAACAAGCGGTAAAGCAAGTTCTCAGGTATCTGAAGGGGACTCTTCATCATGGTCTTGTATACAGACGCACTGACGAAGAAGAAAGGGTGCTCGGGTACTCTGACAGTGATCTGGCGGGTGATGTCAACGATCGAAGAAGCACCAGCGGCATGGTGTTCTACCTGAATCGAAGCTTGATTACTTGGAACTCGCAGAAGCAGAAGAGTGCGGCACTCTCCTCGTGCGAGGCGGAGTTCATGGCCGCCACTGCTGCGGCATGCCAGGCCATTTGGCTCAGAAACCTGCTGGGTGAGATCCTGAATCGAAGCCTAAAACCAGTACAACTACTGGTAGATAACAAGTCGGCTATTGCGTTGATGAGGAATCCGGTCTTCCATGGGAGAAGCAAGCACATCGACGCAAGATTCCACTTTATTCGAGAAAGTGTGGAGAAGGAGCTGATTTCAGTCGACTACATCAGCACCGACAGACAGAAGGCAGACCTCTTCACGAAGCCCCTTGGGAGGGTGAAGTTTACAGACATGCTCGAGCTTCTGGGAGTAGAAGACCTCGACGAAGCAAGCCCAGCTTAGGGAGGAGACTGTTGGAGATAAACTGGGCGTGCCAGCTGGATAAGTCAGGTGCTAACGGCATTGAGTAGGGATCAAGTAATCGTTAGAAAATGGTGGAAGTAGTAATCAAGTAATCGTTATAAATACCAGCGCTTCATGCGAAATAAAATATAGCGAGCAGCTTCCACCCAACTAGATCGTCTTCCACCTCTTAACCATCGTGATTATCGTTGTTACTGATTGCAGGCTTCAGACCACCCCAAAGTCCAGACCGTGATCATCCATCTCAACCTCAACCCCAGCAACCCCTTGCTCTCCATTTCACCACAGCCTACGACCTTCTTCACAACTTCCAATCCAACATCGACGTTGTCGTCTCCCTCGATCGCGGCTACACTCCAGTGCAGCACCCTCCAGTCGCCGCAACCTCCAATGCACCACCGTGACCACCTGCCTTAGCCGCCATGAACAACACCCTACACTGTAGTCGCGGTGTCCATAACCGCGACCCGCGGTCAGTGCCAGCGATAGTAGCAACCATGCCTCGATCACAACTACCTACCAACACAGACCGCAGACACGACCCTTCCAACCGCGACCTCCCGATACAGCCGCGACCATGCCCTTCCTTGCCTTCCCTTCTTCTTCTGCACATCCTCTTCCTCCGCTACTTCTCCTCTCCAAACCGCTCCCTGCTCTTCTTCCATCAGACGCCAGCAACCACTCCATCACTACTTCCCTTGACCTCCCACTCATCTCACCCATTGTGGAAGGCCTCAACCCCAAGCTTAGGTCTACTTCTTCCTCTCTCGTCACCTCCAAGCCAGCATCGCCTTCGTCCACGCTCGCCTTCACTCATCTACGATCTCAGCACCCGAAGACCAAGCAACGATGGCCTTCGACCAAGAAGCACTAGTCATCCACCCACTCTCGGCCTCATCGCCTGTCGCAGCATCTGCAAACGCAGTGCCTCTGTCTTCCTTAAGAGCGGCATCGTCTCCCTTCCATCGCCAGCAACCGTCGACGCCTCCTCTTCAACCACGATGTTGCTCACCTCAGCGCCGTCTCCACGCCGTCGCCCACTCACAACAGCAGCAAAGGAGACTGTGACCCAAGAAGAGAAGAGGAATGCGACCATGCAGGCACTGACCGCGATTGCAAAGAAGAAAGACCTCGACCGAGAATGCCGGACCGCGCCTGCGGTAGCAAGGGACCGTGGCCGCGGTGTCCCTAGACCGCGGTCACGGTCTCATCTATCCATCACGCGGTCATGTATAAAATGCAGATCCACCCCTGACTTAGTCATATTTCGGACCACGACCTGCACTATCTTCATTTAAAAACACACATGGCGGGCACATGTTGATGCTCCCAGTCGTTCCTATAAATAGCACAACACCCCCTACCGAGCTAGAGCCCCGTGGGAGTATCCCAAGGTTTGAGAGGACCAAGACACAACCTACGTGCTCCTACAGCCACCAGCCTCCACACTCTCTCTCCACCACCTCCATCTCAGATCTACTCTCTCTGAAGGCATAAGCTGAGGAGAGAGAAGATCTATGTCACATTCATCCTCATCGCCAAGGAGAGAGAAGATCTGCATCATCACCCTCCTCCACTACTGGTCTATGATCTCCAAAGGTCTATGAGATCCGGCCTGCATGGAGGCCAACGAGCGAGATCCACCTCTCCTTTACAAGATATATCTCATCCTTCTTCTCTTTCATTTAGCTGTGTTCTTTGGTTATCTGTACAAATGATGTTCATCCGTCTTTGTTCGGTGCTAACAATGTTTGTCATTGGCTAGTTAGATCCTTCTTGGCTATGTAGCCGATCTGGGCATGTATATGTACTTTTTTCTTAAGCAAGTAGATTCATATCAGATCCAGTATGTTTCATTTTCTATTTTCTCTTTCTAACTTATAATTGCTAGTTTGGTTGATCTCTTACTCGCTTGAACTATTATTTCTGCATGTATCGAGAGATCCATTGTAGGAATAGCTAAGAGATGATAGTTTGGATATGAACCCGAGAGGAGGAAGATCCAGGGTACTTTGTTCCTAATATCTCTAAATGTCCTAAGACCTGAGAGGGAACTTAGCCTATTTTAAGGTATTGATATGTCATCCTCGAGAGAGGCTCAATGACATATCGTTGATGGTTCTAGTCACGCATCGCGAGAGCGAGTGGGATGACCCACAAGACATATGCCACTGTGTGTACTAGGTGCTTGCTTGGGTGTTCGAGGGTTGTCTATGTCGAGAACGAGTGCATACATTGTCCCATTTGTGGTTACATAGCTAGGAACTCTCTTTCTTTGATTAGTAGAACCACGAGCTCTATTTTGTTTTCTTTTCTTTTCTTTGTTTTATTTTAATTCATGACAACCCGCTAGACTAGTTCTAGCACCCCCTTTCTTACCGACTATCATTTTTTTTACTTATCTGACTCAAGAACAATATCGGTGGCATCCTAAACGTCCCCACGTCCCTGTGTTTGACCTTGTATATCTACTTCGACCTCATAATAAAAGTTACGGGGGTCTTTGAAGGTTTTGGGTTACAAATGTAAAGCTTGATTCCTTCCTTTATCCCACGTTCGTATCCAGACATGAGAAAAAGGTCGATCAGGGAGCAAAATTACATGTAGAGACTTGAACCTATGACCATGATGTACAACGAGAAACTTCTCATCGCTGCACTACTTAAGCTTATCTGATATGTACTCATTACACAACAATTATATATCTATATTAAGCCAAGTTCTGCATAGAAGGATTGTGAAAAATGAAAACATTACTGAAATGAGGAATAGAATCCACAATCAACAAATTTGGTTGCAAGCCCTGCGCTGCTAGGCTACTTCCCTTTTAATAAATTATATGCATTACACCTTATATATAATAATATTAACATATGAACATATGTATATTATGTAAATATTCAATTTCTTTTTTTTTATGGGGGGCATGGCCTCCACTCCCCCCCTGCTCCGCCCCTGAACAGAGTGGAATGGAGGGGAAATGATGAAGTATATTTTCAATCACTTTTTTCCCCACCAAATCGGAGTCGAGACAAGAGGAAGGGAAAAGACTTGGCGGGAAATTTATTATAAAGTTTGGAGGAAAATATAGAATGTGGAGAGAAAATATAAATAATATGGCAAGAAATACTTGCATAGCGCAGAACCAATGAGAAAAAAGAACATGTAGTCTCTCACCTCACTCAGAGGAAATACAAAATATTGGGGGAAAGTTGGAGGGAAAATTAGAGTGAAATTTTGAAAGTAAAAGGAAACTAGAATAAATGTAGTGCGTAATTTTAATAAATTCTTAGAATGTATGTAAAGAATACGTAAAGTTTGAGAGAAATTGTTTTTTTAACATAATAACATAAGAAAAAATAGAAAAAGTGAGGGAGTTGTGGAGGAAAGTGGAAGGAACTCTCAAATTATAAAGGGAACTTAAATAAATGGAGGGAAGTTATAAATATGGAGGGATGTACATGTATAAGAATAATGATAATAAAAAAAAGAGAAGTGGTAGTACCTATATGCATCAACAATGGTTTACATCATGTTAGACATAAGAAATGTATCTTCTACATTAATAAAATAATATCTAAATAATTTTATTTTTATTATGTGACACGTGAGTCTGATTTATCTTAATTTTTTATGTACTAATATGTGTGTGGTATATATAACTTTTTGGAATAATATGACTTTTTTAAAAAAAGACATTTTTTATATTTTTTATGTTCTCTCCCCTTACCCTCCCCATGCTAACCAAACATACTAAAATAAATGTCTCCTCCCCTCCCTTCCCTTCCCCTGCCCTCCCCTTCGTTCACCACGTACCAAACATAGCATAAGAGATTCACAATAATTATGATAATCTTTATGTGTAGAACATAATAGACTTTATATATAAAGAAAAGGGTAACTTATTTGTGCATCAAACAACAAACATCTTACCATCAAGTTTATTAGTCTTATTTTAAACAACAATTGTCTTACAGAAAGTTAACATGTCATAGTTTAATTTTCCACGACAATTAAACTTACCATGATGATATGTTAAACACAGCCTTAGTTGTCTTAGTTTGTATTCCCAACCAAATAATCAATAAAAATATATAATTGTTAGGCTCCTAACAATCACAACTCTCTCTTTCTCAATATTCTATTCCTAATCCATGTGTAGTAAAATATTTACTTATATCTATGATATACTAAAAATATGTAATCCTTTCTTGGTTCACTCCAAGACTATAAAATAGAGTATTGTAATACACATATAAAGACATTTATTTATCATAATAAGACATTTCACCTTACGTTCATATGTATTTACCATAAATATACTAAAAGTTTAAATCATGAGAAATCAACAGATAGTGAGGACCGAGGACCGTAGAGAGATTCGAGTTATTGGGATGAGATAATTAAGAAGATATGAGGGAGAGAGAAAGTTTAGGGAGAGGCGGAGAGATTAAATTCCAACTCATGGATCATCGACAGATGGAGAAAGTTGCAAAACGAGTTAAGTTGTTGAGTGGGTTGTGAGGGAATTGAACAATTGTGGGAGAGAGAAGAAAGTGAAGGTGATTGATAGATCTAATGATTTTGTTTTAGTACAAATTCTTTAGTTAGAAGTGGTAGTGAAATCATACGAGTATATAGAGAATTAAGGAGGATGGAAACATGCAATAAAATTGATTGGACATTTAAAGAAAAAGTAAACACGTAAGTTTTTACTAAAGCCTATTAGTCATCTAAAAATAGGAAGGCATGGATGTGTTTAAACATATATATAATTTAATTTTAAGTAATTTAAATCTACCACCACGGATAGGTTTCTCTCTATAATGTATTACCATGGCAGGAGTGAGATGATGGAAATTTGAGGTCGTGGGAAATGATGAGATGGTGAGAATGGGGAAGAGAGTTAAGTAGTTGGAATGAGATAATCAAGAAGAGAGAGAGAGAGAGAGAGGAGAGAAGTAGTTTAGGGAGAGAGATGGTTAATTTGATATCATGTGTGATTAAGAGATGGTGAGAGTCAAGAGGGAAGTTAAGTTGTTGGGATGGGGTGTGAGGAAAGATAAACATTATGGGAGATGGAAGGAGCATTTGGGGATTATGGTCGTCATAGAGAGATTTAATGATTGTGTGACTTAAAACATTTTTAGGTAGGAGTGATAGTACAATAAATGTGAGGATACGGAGTATTAAGGAATTTATATCATTTTAACAATAATGTAACGAACATTTTTAAAGAGTAAAAGTATATACATACAATGCTAACAAAAGTGATATCGCCAATCAATTACTATATAGGTTGTAGATATATGCTAACACACATTGTTGGCCCGTGTTAATGTAATAATGTATAAACCACTTATATGCTTTACATAGACCAAGATTATAAAATATAATAGGATAACAAAATGTAACAGATTAATATAATATGATAGTGCAATACTAAAATAAAGGTCAAGCAAATCAAAATTACAATTGACGTACCCAGCATATAGAAACTAATAAGTCCAACGCCACACTACTTCTCTTACAAACCACACGCTTATCAATGAGGTTGTGGTTTTTATGGAAGCAATACACGCCTTTCGCAGTAGTATTATCCCTCTCGGCGTATGTGTTTGGGCCTCGGAGATTCATGCAAGTTCATGCCTCTTTCCACGGGCTACATTTGATCAAATCATCATACAATTTTCATGTTTTATAGAGAAAAAACTACCATCTTTACCTCATTCGTTGCCCTCTGTATCATTGAATGCCATCTAATCAAATATGGTCATCATTCCCATCCTCCTTCTCTGTTGCGGTGGTTGTCCTGCAGAAGTAGGAATCAGTGGCCTGCAGCTAACATTGTGACCTTTTGATGCTTTTAAATAAGCTTGGATAGCCCTACATTAACGGTTTCATGTTAATGGTGTTATAATGTAGAACATTGGCCTGACCAAAAAAAAAATGTAGAACATTGGCCTACCATGTTTGGTTGTGTCATCATTCCTAAACTATTTACATTCAGGTAAAGACCAAGGAAGTGAATGTGGAAGCCACAAATTGCAATGACATAGAGATGTTGTCAAAATATAGAGGAGACAAAAGCATTCAGGACTTCAAAATTGGAAGATATGAATGATGTGATCGTCAATAGGGAGAAGGTCTTCTATAGTAATAACAGATGTTGTTGCTATTGCCTATGTAGATTTCATGTGGAACCCAAATTACAGTGAACAAAATACAAGGGGCGTCTGAAGTCTCTGTCTTATGCTGGTACATAGAACCGGAAGTAGTAATAGAATACGGTTGGATGTGGAAGTAGCAAGGGGATATTTGATGGGGACAACATTTTAAAGTGACAGCGTTTAAGACTAGATCTAACCTAGCCTCTAGGGGGATCGGGGGAGTTCCCTTGGACATGCGTGCCCTTGGCGGCACCGCCGCCATCCAATCCGGCTAGGCACTCCGCCTATCGGAGGCCACCATCACTCGTAGTTAAGTACCCAATCAAGATGTTGCCCTCGCCCCTTTTGCGCAGTGTGACAAGACAGACCACGCGAGATCGCGGGACGCAATAGGTCGTTGCGGAGAGAAGAAACAAGATGATATCGACTGCAGTCTCACCGAAGGAGGTGCTTCCCGACATTAGGGTTGTGATGGCCAGTGAAGACACGCTGCATGACTCGCCGTCTAGGGTTTTTGTGGTGGAAGAACGGAGGGATGATAGATCCGAACGTGCTGGGCCCGAGCGAACGGAGGATCCAGTGTCTAGTAGCCCATTGATGACGCAGCCGCAGGAAGATTCCCAGGGTCCTGATGATGAGGGGGCGCCACCGCCGCCACCGAGGGAGGAAGGAGACGTAACTCTTATGGTGATGGCCTGCCCGCCGATCGACCATACTGGTCCGGTGAATCAAGCGACGTGGTCATCTTAGATCAGAACGACGGAGGTTCTTGCTATCCCAAACCCTAGGCAGGAGCCTGTTCCGACACCCATCACACAGCCGGTCGTCTCGTTGCGGCCTCAAAGGAAGACACCACTATACGGGATCCCTCACGACACATGCTTCAGATGTATGGGGAGAGTCCATTGGCAGGCGCAGTGTAGAGGAAGCAAGGTTTGCTATAAGTATCGTAGATCGGGTCATGTGGCTGCTAGATGCACGCAGTATACGCCGAGACCGAGGCCACTGGACGTACACTCAAGGATGACGTTTCCACCATTTCCGTCGGGCATCCCGGCCAGGGGCGGTCCGCAACACATCCCTAAGCGCATCGCTGTTGATGCCGGGCCTGACGACGAGATGCGCAGAGCGAAGATGACGGCGCTAGAGAGGGCAGTGGAAATATCTTGGCCCTATGGTGTTCAATGGAAGGAGATTTGCCCATTCTTGCGGCAGTGCTGGCCCAATGCTGCAGACCTATACAGATTTGCGGAACGTAAGGCTGTTTCTTTCTTCTCATACGATAAGGAGGCGAAGGAAGTAAAGGAGAAGGGCGTACCAGATATGCGCGGGAAAAAAATTGATTTGCAACACATGAGTAATGGAGAACAGCACCAATGGAAGGAGGCTTTCTGGTTTTGGGTAGCAGACATCCCTATTACCTGCAGAGATGATGACACGATGGAGAAGATTATATCACCTTTCAGAAAACTGAGGTTCATTTCAGACTGGCAGAAGGAAAAAGATGACTTATCTGGCCTGATTATCCTGGTAGAGGCATTCAGTGAAGATGTCCCTCAATTTGTATCTCTTACTTACGGGCAGCGTCGGACGTCTGTGTAGTTCTTCATGTTGGCAAGAGGGCCGGTGGGGTCAAATAGCACTCAGCTTACTGAGTTTGGGAGAGAGTCAGGGATACCTACGGAGGCCTTAACTATGCAGGGGAAGACGATTGTATCTAATGCCATGGTGGTTGTGTCAGACAGAACCTCAGATTCTAGCGAGATCCCTCAGGCGCGGAGCCCGTCCCCGGTCAGGCAGCACCATAGATCACCAAGACGAGTGGTCGTGGATAGAGAGGGCAACAACAGATTTTTGTCGAACAGACGATTGGAGGATTTCATTTTCCTTGAGGGTAACTATTCTAATCATAGGAGGACATCAGGAAGGAGTCATAGTAGACATAGAAGAGATGGTGATGATAGTCGGTTCCACATACGTTATCATTCTAGGAGAAGACACTCAGACTACGACGGAGAATTTTTTGATGGATACTGGTCGGAGTTGGAAGGGGGATATAGCCCCTGATCATTTTCATCTTTGGTGGTGACGGCGGCACAAAGTTAATATGGACTTTACTTCTATTTTTTGGAACATCAGAGGGGCATCTAATAATCCTACGAGGAGAGTTCTGAGCAGAATTTGTGGTAGATATAAACCAGGCGTGGTTTGTTTGTTTGAGCCGTTTCTCCATGCTAAACAGGTTGTGGAACTCATGGACATTGTGAGGCTTGATTGGACGGTGGATAATCAAGAGGAGGAAGGGAAGATTTGGTTCTACACAGACAAAGATACAAATCCTTCTGTATTCAAGAGACATAGGCAACACATCATGGTGAGTTCGGAGGCCAGCGATGGGGCAAAGTTCTTTGTTACGGCTATATATGCCAGTTGTGATAACCTTGAGAGGAGGTCTTTGTGGAAAGAGATTATGACAATGGCATAACATATAGGTGATGAGCCATGGGTGATTGCAGGTGACTTCAATGTGGTACGTAATATAAGGGAGAGACGAGGCGGGAACACTCCAGGATATCAGGACATGCTGGATTTCAACACCTTGATTGCGGTTGTTACTTTGGATGAAATTCTGTTTGAACGCAGTCAATTCCTTGGGTGAACAAGCAGATTCTTACACCTACTATGTGGCAGAGAATAGATAGGGTGTTAGTGAATGAGGCATGGATGGTGGCAAGGCCCGCAACCAGATCGATACACTTAACCAGAGATAAAGTTTCTGATCACAGTCCAATAGTGACAATTCCAGGCGATCAAGCATTAGAGCGAAAGACGACACATTTTGTTTTCATGAAGGTGTGGCTTGAGCACGAAGACTATTTAAAGATGATTGAACAGGCTTGGAGTGAACAAGTGACTGGACACCCGTCCTTCGTTTTTTGTCACAAGCTTAAAAGAGTTAGATCAGCTTTGCGAAGATGGAGCAAAGAGTCCTATGGAGAAATCAAACAACGCATCAAAGACTTGGAGGATGTGGTGTTTACTACACAGGTGGCGTTCGATGGGAACCCAACTATGGAGAATGAAGCTAACCTGAGGACGGCTGAGAAAGAACTGCAACAATTGTTGGATGAAGAAGAGGCGATGTGGAAAGAGAAAGCGAGGATAAGCTGGCTTCAAGATGGGGAGCGTAATACGAAATTTTATCATGCTACCATCAAAGCAAGAAGGAAGCACAGGAGGCTTAACAACGTGGTCTTGCAGTATGGCACGTGTATATCGGATCCAAAGATGATGGAGGAGGTGGCGGCGGACCTCTATAAAAATTTCTTCAATGAGGTGGTGGAAACAAATGTACCTGACTTGGAGGATTTCTTGCAAAATATCCCAGAGTTGGTATCCATGGATGAAAATTTTTCCCTTCTCGCTATCCCCCGTGAAGAGGAGGTTGTGAAGACCCTACTAAAGATGGACTCCTCAGCAGCTCCAGGTCCGGATGGGTTCACGGGGATGTTCTTCCGGGCTGCTTGGTCCATCATTGGTGCAGATTTTATGAAGATGACGGAGGCTTTCTTTAGAGGACAACCTTGCTTTAGGGGCATTTTCTGCTGCCGAATTCTGCTTATTCCGAAGGTGGATTGCCCAAAGAGAGTACCAGAGGACTTCAGGCCAATATCTATTGAAAACGTTGCCCTCTGTATTCTTGCATGTATTCTCAGTGATAGGATGGCTCCCATGATGCTGAGATTGATTTCTGAGGTACAAGGTGCTTTTGTTAAAGGATCTGACATCACTCATCATGTCAGGCTTGTGAAGGAGCTGATGCATGACATCAATAGAGGCCAAGGGACACCCAATGTGATTCTGAAGTATGATATGTCGAAAGCTTACAGTAGGACTGATTGGAATGTTCTGTGGAGAGTGATGCAGGAATTTGGCTTTAGTACGGATATGGTGAAGTTGTTCTTAAGCTTCTATTCTAATACATGGGCTACCGTCACGGTTGGGGACGAAACTGCAGGATTTTTTCCGATGAGTAGAGGACTCAAGAAAGGTTGTGCGCTATCCCCTTTCTTGTTCATTCTTTTCGAGGAGATTCTATGTAGAAAATTTCTGAAGATAGAAGAGGAGGGACACATTTTGAGATTCAAGATAAGGGAGGAGGAAATTCTGCCAAGCATTCTATTATATGTGGATGACATTGCTTTATTCTTCAATGTTGATCAGAGATTGATGGAGAAGGTTAGGGATACATTTGAGGCGTATGAAAGGGCCACGGGGCAAAGAATCAATAAAGCTAAATCCATATGTGTAGTAGGTGGGAAAGATTTGGAGATGATAAATAGAGTGGAAGTTTGTATGGATATGGGGGCAGCGAAGGAATCTATCACTTACCTGGGTATCCCTATAACAAAAGGAAGGGTGAGACTCAACGACTTCGAGTTCTTGATGAAGAAGATTGTTAATAAATTCACAACTTGGAGATCCAAACTCCTATCCTTCGTGGGAAGAAGACTACTAATCGCTCACGTGCTATCATCCATTCCTGTATATACGGCGGCTGTGATTGGCGTTCCGGTTGGGATTGCAGACCGCATTGAGAGGAAGCTTTCTCATTTCTTGTGGGCGGGCAGAGATGAACAACACAGAAAAGCTTGGCTCAGTTGGAACAGAGTTGCAAGACCTCTATCTCAAGGTGGGATTGGGATTCCATCACTTCGTCTGATAAATGATGCTTTCGTTGGGAAGGCTTGTTGGGAGGTGTTGACGTCGAATTCAATATGGGCCAGATTCTGCAGGTGGAAGTATGCCAATGTGGTAACGGGTCGTGATAATGTCTATCCCGGTTCCTTGAAGCTGGGACCTTCTCCTTCTCTGTATTGGAAACGTATATGGGATATGATGTCGCGGGTGTTCCCTATGTGTAGATGGGAGGTAGGGAGAGGTGAAATTCCTTTCTGGGACTCGAGGTGGTGTGAACAACATTTGACAAATCATGCTAGATTCTCTAGTGATAGAAGACACCTTTTTCTTATTAAAGACTTCTGGATTGAAGGCCAGGGATGGGACTGGGATTTACTGAGGATGATAGTTGACGATGATGGGTTGGATATCATCCGTGAATCTAACACATGGATCGCTGATGTGGAAGATAGAATGATATGGAGTCCGGGGTTGAGAGGTGTATTCTCTATGAGATCGTTCAAAAAGCTACTGATGGTAGACGGAAGGGAAGGTCCTGTTGGGCTGGAGTGGATTTGGAAGAGTAGTTTCCCTAAGGCGGCAGCTTTCATTTGAAATTCTGTTAGAGGGGCCACATCAACGGATGATAATATTAAAGCTAGATTATGCATTCCCTTTGCATCTCGATGCAACTGCTGCGAGGAGCCGCACGAGGAGAGAATTGGACACCTGATTTTCCATGGACAAATGGCTGGTTTCTTTTGGGGTAAATTTGCCGAGCTGACAGACATGCATCCACCTACTGACGTAAGATCCCTAATAGATACCTGTGTTTTGGGGAAGGGGAAGAAACTAAAAGAGTGGCTAGCTGGAAACCTGGCAGTTCTGATCCCGTATAGCATATGGCGGTTGAGATGCCAAGTTAGATTCGAGGAGAAACATAGACCATTCTCTCATGAGTGGAGTTGGGTTATTGCGGCGCTGAACGTTCAGCTGAAGAGGAGATCTTTTGTGTTAGATACAGATAACAACATTTATGCTCGGATGAGGGAGGTGAGCTTGACTGAACAACGAGTCTTGATGAGACAGATCGAGCTGGTGAGATGGCAGACTCTTGACCTGCATAATCTTAAGCTCAACCTCACGATCGGGAGAGATAGAGATAACCAAGGAGTTTCTCTCGAAGGTGGGCGGCGGGAGTTATAAGAAATCACAGGGCTAATATCTGCCTTGTATTCAGAGCTTGGCTCAGGAGTACGGATTACATACTTGCATATATGCAAGCGTGTGCTATCGGGTTGAAGATAGCGAGAGACCATGCATTGGTCATTTCGTGTATTGAGATTGATGAGGCGTACGTGCATGACATCTTATGGAACAACGGGAAGGAAAGATGGATGACATCACCGTTCGTTAGGGAGCTGCGAGAGGAGCTTGATTCTTCTATGATATATGGGTCCTTGGTTCACAAGGTCATCAACTCGATACCTAGTGAACTAGGGAAATGGGGCAGCAAGTTGAATGAGCCATTCATTGCTTCAGATACACTGAATATACCGCGTAGAATAAGAGGTATGGCGGCTTTAGAGAAACGTAGAGTCCCTTACATTGTTTTGCAGAGTGTTGTTGGTTAGGTTGTTATGATGTATCTGGTTTTTATTGTTTCTTACATGCACTGTTATAAGCAGGACCTATAATTTTTGGATGATTGTGCCCACAAGAGGGGTGTGGGATGAATAAAAGCGACCCCTGGCTTAACCCAAAAAAAATTGACATGGAATCGGTTAGATACTGGTGTGCATCTGTAGTGAGTTGGTGGTAGAGTGGTGTGGTACATGTCCATTTTTGGAAAGAAAGAATGTGGGAGTGAGCATGGTTTACCCTTGTGGGCGGCAGATATGGAGTTTGAAAGTGGGAGGATATCACACTTGTTTTGGTACGTGGTGGGTGTTGGTTATGGAGTTTGAAGGCAGGGGGATATCACAGTTGTTTTGATACGTGGTGGTGTGTTGGTAACATTTTAACTCGATAATATTTAGGATAGCAATTACAAAAAAAACTAAATGCCTACGTTCCTCTTTATTCTATGGCCAAGAAGAAATAGAGTGTAGATTTTTATTGTTTCAAGAGGCAAATAGAAAATCCAGGATGAGCTTTTGTTTAACAAACTGAATGTACAAAATGGGATTTGAAGGGAATGTTCGGGATGGGACTAAAATTAAAAAATCAAGTTGTATTCCCCTATCCCCTATTCATTGTTTCCTTCCATTATACATATCCAGAATAAGAATTTGATTGAAGTTCGTTCCTTTTTCTTCTAGCGACTGGATAAGAAGAGCGAGTCACTATTTAAATCCAAGATAATAAACGGATTTCTATTCATTCCTGTATTTTGACAATGAATAATGGTGAGTGAGATCGTAACTGTAATTGAAAAGGGAAGGGTGTAAGAAAATTAAGAAAGCAAAAAAAAGAAAACGGAATGAATTATGAGAGTTATAGTGGGCAAGTTTTAATTTTCTTTGATCAAAGTTATTTATTTTGCGTTTCACGATGGCATAATGGGAGTTAAAGAGGAGAGTGGGTTGTGATAGGTTTAGTGGGACCAATTGAAAGGGGGTGTTGGGAAGTTGTTGACTTGAGATTTTGTGTCTGGGGAGATTAGCAGAGAGAGGGAGAGATAAATTAGAATTCTTTTGAGGAAATTGTCTCATGCAACATAACTGCTACCTTTGGTAATGATGAGCCCGTTTAAACTTGGAACTTCTAGAATACAAAACGAAGACTCCTGTGCACAATAAGGAGTCGTGGATTTAAGACGGTTAAAGACGATTAATGTAACATGTGTCTCGTTAGTTTTAATTTTGGGAAAACTAAGAGTCCCGCAAGTGGGTTAGAGAGGGGAAGTTACTCCTCAGAGATGCGTGGGGACGTAGTGAGAGAGGGGTGTTAAGAGTGGAGTGATGGGTTTCGGTTGATTTTTGTGGAAGGAATGAGCAAATAAAAGTAAAAAACTAAAAAAAAAGGAAAAAATAGAGAAAGTTAAGGACAGTTCAACATTTTAAAAATGGTGTGTTGTGATTGGATGGTGGCATTGTTGTAATTAGTGGAACTTATTCACTCATTTTAATATAGTATAGATCAACGCAATCCCCCCTTGATAACGGCTTGAGCGTGATCGTGATCCACTGTAACATATTAGATCTCGGACCCTACCCTGGAAGTTAACATTTTGGAATTAGCCAAACAAGGTTGAAGGTTAGACCTAAATAGATGTTAAGTATAACCCCAATGAGCTAATGTATGTATAGATCACCTTAATGTAACCAATGTTCTTACATTAATCTTAGGTTTATAATGGATACATAAAATATGCCACATAACTCATTTTGGTAGTGATATGAAGATAAAAAACTTAATTGGATGAATAATTTAGATAATATACCATATGACATATCTCATAAAAAAGAAGTCTCAAAAGTAGAAACAAACTTCAAATTCGAAATCTACATATCAAAATTAGCCTACATGTCAAATTTCATCTAATTTGGACCCCTTGAAATATTATGATAAGTTTAGGAGAGAGAAAATGAGTAAAAGGCATAAGTAATGAACCATGTGATTACATAACTTAAAAATATAGAAATAATGACAAATTCATATTCAACACATCCAAGATAACTTATGGATGAAGCTTAGTCTGATTTGGATGTTGTTTGTGCAAGTTATGCAATTTTAGGTACATTCTGGACTTTTCTGCAATTTATTCAATTGGGAGGTTTTCTTTGCAAATTGTCACATGAATTATAATCCTTATATATTTCCTTACCATTCTTGAGTTTTTTAACCATGGGTCACCTAGTTGCACCTTGGTTTGAATGTGTTTCTTTCCAAGGGTATTTTAGGGATTACACTCTTTATAAATGAGCTTATCTTTAGAAGCTATCAACCAATGGGGTTATTTCTTTTATTGGAGGTCGATTGGGATGGCCTATAAGTGTCCATAAGCTGACATTTGATATTTAAGAAGCCTCTATGAGCTATCCTCTTGTATGACCATGAAATCCCTAGGCTAAGGACACATGGAAAGCTCCATGGACACCTCATGTTTGACTTCTTCCTTATCCATAAAGGCTTGCATGTCTATGGACACCCTTATATATGACACATAGAAAGTCTCATAGACACCTCATACTTGACCTCTTTCTTTATATAGCCATATCTACCCCTTCCCAACTCCAAATTCGAAAAATCTTGCTCTCCTTTATTCCCTCTAGCTTAGAGCATCGTTCCTACTTTGTTTTGCCATGAAGGTGTTGTCCCAAGGTAAAAGGAGGTGCCTACCTTGGTGAAGAAGGCTCCTAGGGTTCCAAATTTCTCTATTTAGGATTTATTAAGCTCCTCCTTGGTTATTTCGACCAAAACTAGTAAGTTTTCTCCTTTCCTTCCCTATTTTCATGTTGCTTGTCTTCCTTCCACCTTCCTCCAGGTCATAACCCTGGTCTTCCATGGTGAAACCCCACCTAGAACCCATAAACACCTCATCTCCATGTTCTTTTGTTAGGGTTTTTCACCTCTAAAGTGAAGAAGGTGCTTCTTGCTTGAGATAGAAGCTTGGCTTGGAGCAACCAGACATTCTAATCTCGGGATCCTTTCTGTTTGGACCTTATGACCTCCCTAGAAGAGAGTTTTGTAATCCCATCCTCATATATTGCTTGCTACATGCTTAAAACTCAGGCTTCTATGTTTAAAATTGATGATCTCCATCTCTATTTACCATGTTCTTCTAGGACTTTTGTTTCTTGTTGTTTTACCTTCTCTAGAAGCTCTAGTTTGGTTACCTATGCAACTTAAAACCTGATCTCGAGTCAAATGGTGTTTTCTCCCTCCCCCTCTCTCTTCAATTATCTCGATCGGTTTGATGATGTGGCAATTTCCTGTTGGTCAGTATTGAAAAATTCATATCTTCTAATCTTCTTATCGAAATTTTACAAATAAATATAATTTGGAATTGGAAAATTAATCTCTATATAATAAAAATACTATCAAGGTTTGATTTCATGGTTTGATGAAGGGTGATTTTTGTAAAATGAATTTAATGCATAAAAATCATAAAAAGTACATATTAATAATCATAACTCCAAAATTAACATAAAACTGTTTTCTTGATCAGGAGAACCTAATAAGTTCATTGGTGATATTTTCAAATCTAAATCCAAAATTTGCTAAAATGTTCTAAAATTAGGGTTTCTATACATTAATGTACACTATGTACTCTAATACATGTTAATACATTGAAAATAAGCAAAGTGGAACTTGGACTCAATTAAAATGGTGAAAGTTAGTAATGGATATCAGTAAGAGAGGTATGTGCAATCCCTATTTATGTATGTACAATCACTCTTGATGTATGTACATTTCTAACACCCTAAGTTGAGATATTTGTAAACCAAACCCTATATTCCCTAAGGAGGTACTATATGAACCCTATTTCCTCTTTTCATGATTCTTTTGTTAAATTGCCTTGGAATTGGTAATGATATTCTTTTTCTTGGGTCTTGTACCCTACCACATGTTCTAATTGATATGATGCTTTTACTTGTCATGATTTCTTTTCTAGCATGTTGAATTTATGGACTATTTAGCTATAGTAGTGGTACTTATGTACAACCACCCATAGATAGGGCATTTATTAATTCGTCCTAGAGAATGTCTTATTCTTTCCCATAAAAATTGTGTAGATGACTGAGAATGTATTAATTCCCCCCTCATTTATAGGTTGAGGTCTGGTAGGTGCCTCAACCCTACTTAGTTAATGTAGTCAATATTAATCATGCATGCAATTTCTTTACTATTTTAATGTTATGGCAATCATCTATTTTGATTATGCTTCATACTCTTGTTCTTTTCATCTTATGATGAAATCTTAGCCTTTACTTTCATGTTATTCCTTATATATTGTTCATTTTCATTATTTGACACATACCTTATTTTCTTTCCCTCTTGCTGGGTGATTTCCCAACCACCCAAGTTTAGATCGAGGTGTTAAACATGAATAAGGAGAACCTAGCTTCCAACATGGACCTAGCTCTTGGGGATGTTGCTTGGAGATAGATTTGAAGTAGTTTAGACTTCCCTCTGTCTAGATCCTTTTTTTTAATCTTGTTGTAAACCTTAATGGGAGATTTTGATGTACTTGTGTAATCTTTTATGAAAGTTGAATATAGTTAGTTATTTTTATTCCGCTGCTACACTTTGGTCTTTTGCATACCATTATAATAACTTGGGAAAATTTATACCTATTCTAACATACCTTTGAGTGTGTTTAGAATTGATATTAATTCTTCAAAAAAAATAGTAAGGGGTGATCATGCCTCCTTACAGTATGGTATCAGAGCCCATGGTAGTAGGAATCTGACTATTTCAATTTTGTCTCCCTAGCTAGAATACTTGTCTTACCTTTAAGTGACATGTTTGCCCTAGAGTTGATCAATAGATGATGAAGGATTGATTTAGGATCATATAGTTTCACATTAGAATAAAGATGAATAGATCCCTAAAATACTTACAACTAAAAGATGTATAAGTAACCATAGTAACTTGAGGTTGTTTGGCTTAGCCTTTAGGAAGCTACTAGCACATGAAGTTGAAAGTAAAGGTGTCTAGAAAGGATCAGGGTTCGGGGGCTGACAAGATTTTCCTCCGTACCACTAGCTTAGTTTACGAGGACTCCCGAATCCATATGATACCGGCCTGGCGTGAACTGATATGAATTGTTCAAAATAGCATGCTTTTAGGCAATAATAGCCTTAGACATCTATATAATTTATCTTTAGGAACACTATTATGTTGAACTAGTCTCCCAGGTGTAAAGACTTGTTTGAGGATGGACAAGAGCAAGTTAACCCATAGTTCATAGTTAGTCTTTACAAGTTTTTTTTTGCAGGATGTTTATGTAGTTGGATGTAAGGAAGTGTAGTTGAACCTTTTGTACCTAAACAATAGTATTGACTTAATAAGATGAATCCTTTAAGGGGTGGTGAATAAGTTGTTTTATTATATGTGGATATTTTGATTTTGAGGATGAAATCCCTTTAAGGGGTGGTGTGCTATAAAATACTAGATCTTTGGCCCTACCCTAGAAGTTAACATTTTGGACTTAGCCAAACAAGGTTAAAGGTTAGACCTAAATAGATGTTTAGTATAACCTCAATGAGCTAATGCATGTATATATCACCTTAATGTAACTTAATATTCTAAAATTAATCTTAGGTTTATAAAGGATATATAAAATATGCCACATAACTCATTTTGGTGGTAATATGAAGATAAGAAACTTAATTGGGTGAATAATTTAGATAATGGGTCGTTAATGGGCCATATGACATATCTCATAAAAAGAAGTCTCAAAAGTGGAAACAAACTTCAAATTCGAAATCTACATATCAAAACTAGCCTACATGTCAAATTTCATCTAATTTAGACAATCTTGAAATATTAAGATAAGTTTAGGAGAGAGAAAATGAGTAAAAGGTATAAGTAATGAATAATGTGATTATATAACTTCAAAATATGGAAATAATGGCTAATTCATATTCAACACATCAAAGATAACATGTGGATGAAGTTTGGTCCAATTTGGATGTTGTTTGTGTAAGTTATGCAATTTTAGGTACATTCTGGACTTTTCTACAATTACCCAATTAGGAGGTTTTCTTTGAAATTGTCACATGAATTATAATCCTTATATATTCCCTTACCATTCTTGAGTTTTTTAACCATGGGTCACCTAGTTGCACTTTGGTTTGAAGGTGTTTCTTTCCAAGGACATTTTAGGGATTACACTCTTTATAAATTAGCTTATCTTTAGAAGCTATCAACCAATGGGGTTATTTCTTTGATTGGAGGTCGGTTGGGGTGGCCTATAAGTGTCCATAAACTGACATTTGATATTCAGGAAGCCTCTATGAGCTGTCTTCTTACATGGCCATGAAATCCCTAGGCTAAGGACACATGGAAAGCTCCATGGACACCTCATGCTTGACTTCTTCCTTATCCATAAAGGCTTGCATGTCCATGGACAACCGTATACATGACACATAGAAAGTATCATAGACACCTCATACTTGACCTCTTTCTTTATATAGCCATTTCTACCCCTTCCCAACTCCAAATTCAAAAACTCTTGCTCTCCTCTATTCCCTCTACCTTAAAGCATCATTCCTACTTTGTTTTGCCATGAAGGTGTTGTCCCAAGGTAAAAGGAGGTGCCTACCTTGGTGAAGAAGGCTCCTAGGGTTCCAAATTTCTCTATTTAGGATTTCTTAAGTTCCTCCTTGGTTATTTCGACAAAAACTAGTAAGGTTTCTCCTTTCCTTCCCTATTTTCATGTTGTTCGTCTTCCTTCCACCTTCCTCCAGGTCGTAACCCTGGTCTTCCATGGTGAAACCCCACCTAGAACCCATAAACACCTCATCTCCATGTTCTTTTGTTAGGGTTTTCACCTCTAAAGTGGAGAAGGTGCTTCTTGCTCGAGTTAGGAGTTTTGTTGGAGAAATCAACCTCTCTAAGCTTGGGAACCTTACTTATTGGACATGTCCCCCTTCCCTAGAGGTTCTTTGGAGGCCTAGGCTTGGATCTAGGACTGACTTGGACTATTTAGACTCTGAAGTTGAGGTATGATTACATCCCACATTATTTCTATATTGAGCAATTTCTAATTCTTCTTTCCAAATGTATGATGTATCACCTATTCTTCTATGTTGAGCAATTCACCTATGCTTATTCATTCTCTTTGTCCTGTGGACATTAGCCTATACACAATGTCTTTTCTTTTGAAAATTATGATTCATGTGAACTACCTTATTTGATATTGATCATGTGATCATGAATATTCTTTTGAACTCTTGTCTTATGCTTTGTTCATGATGGAACTCTAAAAGATGACGTGTGATGTCTTTTGCCCACTTATGAGGTGGATGTATATGTTGGTCACTTATGTTGTGACTAGTTTATATATTCTGACTATACTTTCTACTTGCCTCTACATTTAACATGTTATGTGATTCAGTAGCACTAGAGTAGTATAATTGTATTGGTTTTTATGACAGATGTGTTATTTTCTGCCAAGAAGATGTGATATTTCCTGCTCTTTTGGGATAGAAAGGAACCTCATACCCAAGGTAAGATGTGTGATTCTTGGCCCATGTTTTATATATTTGGGAGATTGGCAATATTCCTTTCTCTATCAGGTTTCAAGTTTATGAGACTTGGCCGCCTTTGTGTTTATATTATTCTAGGACTATGCTTATCTCACATGCATGCAAGTTGATTATGATTGTAGGGGTGTGTTCCCTACTTTCTTTACATGTGCTAGTATGGCACAACTTTATTATTTTAATTATGGCAAGTATCACTTTTGTTATTGAAAATCATTTCTCTTGATACCCACTTGGATTGTCCTTATATTTTCTATGGGAAGCCTTTTATTTTTTATGTCTTTTATTCCATATATTGCTCAATTTCCTATTTAGTATGCACATACCAGCCTTTGTTGATGTCATCTATTTTCTCTTCTTGCTGGGGTATGCTTTCAACCCTAGGTGAAGGACTTGGATGATAAGGCAAGAAGTTTTAGACTAGCTTAAGGAGTTAAAGCTTAGAGACAAAGTTGTTATGGTTTAGATTTCCCTCTATTTGGATCTTTATGTTGTATCATACATGTAAACCCTTTGTGGGATATTATGATGTACTCTTGTAATCTTTTGTAAAAATTAAATATAGTCAACATTTTTATTCCGCTGCTATTTATTAAAATTTGAAAATGTTACACCTATTTCAGCATACTTTTGAGTGTGTTTGGAATGGATGGTTTATTCTTCAAATCTTTAGTAAGGGGGTGATCCCGCCTCCTTACATTCACATTGTAGTGGGTTATGAGAGAGGTGAAGGAGAGAGAGCGGAGAAAGCAGAGCGCGCAGGGTTATTCGCTATACCAAAAAACCTTGTTTGTGTCCAAGCCATCAGATGCACATAATGAATGTGAGTCTTCAGATTATTTTTGGCTGGCTGGTAGCTGGAGGAATTGGTGCCTCTCAATTTACCGGAACTTTTGGAATAGAGTCACACCTATGTACTATCTACCCCTCACGGATTACGCCAAATGGCCAGTAACTTCCTAGACGTTTCTCAATAGTGACAACCTACAACTCAGCGAGCACAAGTCCAGGTCCAGCCAAGCATGGTAGATACGTTTGTGTGTGTACGTGTTGTGGTCACCACACTGACCACAGAATGAGCATATTATCCTATAGAGTCTTTTGGACATTACTGTTCACACCCACTCATACACATAAGGACCACAAAAGTTCTAAATGTGAGCAATGTGTCTAAAACCTCGTCTCATTCACACAAAAGACAAAATATTTTTTTCCTCTCTATCCACTATATACTAGCTATATTGAGCTTAACCCATTTAGATAAATGGCATACAGCCATATGTCGCGCTGTCATGGTTCGATACAACATTCACATTTGGACACAATTTCAATCATACAATTTTTGACACGGTGGTCCACTGGTACAGCATGATGTGGCTCTGGCGTTGTATGTACCGGCTGGTCCTGGTGATCCACAAAGAATTGGCACCGCATACAGCGGTTCTACAAAGTTTACCGCTCCATGACCATTTTGGATATGTTGTTGGAGGAACCAAGATAAGTCGATTAGATGGTGGAATCGGAGAAAGCCATGCCTTTGTCTATCTTCACATGCGGTTGTTTAGCTACTACAAGCAACGCCGGCAGGTACATGCCGCACACTAAGCTGCCGGGTGCGAGTATGCTCGTCTCTTAGCTGGATTTATTGAAATTAATCTTGTATTCTGTCCATCCTGCGTTATTAAAATGCTGAATTTTAAAATCCCATAAAGTAAAATTTTATGTTTGATTTGTTGGATTTTGTAAGTGCAGGTAAACATACATACCCTGAGTCATAATGTTGCAGGAATGCAGACTATTAAGAAGGGAAGATGAAACTCCGGCAGGATGATAAGCAGAATTGGACGGAATTCAACTGAAAACCATGTATGCAAGGCGTTGCAGGAGGGGCGATGACCCGTCCCCGTCAATGAGCTTTGCCTCTTTTGGCCGTTTGCCGCAGGGATAATATGAACAAGGGAGGAGGGGTCCTAGGAGACACCCGCCGAGGGTGCCGACGCACGGCGAGGGAAAGCTTGCTAGCTCTTTGATAGGCTTTTCTTGCTTTTGGGTATCCATGTGATCAGGCGTCGTCAGGTGGTGGGCTGGTTGCACTCTCTTCTCTAGGGTGCTGAAACGAGACTTCTTTTGCTTTTTCGTATCACTTTCTTTGCCACGAATCTGACCTTCCTTCTTGTCATGGCCGTCTTTCTTTTCTTCACATGCATCTTTGGTATCATCCCTTCCACGGAACTCCGTGCACCACCGAGCACTGTGGAAATTCAACGCATGAGCAAAGTGCGATGATTAGGTTTGTTTGTGATGAACGTCCAAGCCAGGATTATTGGATATGAAAGGGCCATTAGCAATGCAAGTTACCCGTCTTTATTATGCTTTTGACGGCTCATTAACCACAATGCAAGTACGGATCTATCGCAGTACATTGATCCAAACTCGGATCAGACCTGGTTTAGATCGGACGGGATTGAGATCCGGTTAACAAAAAAAACTAGACCGATAATCGGACCGGAATGAGAGCCTGTCCAGTCCAGATAGGACCGAATAAATCATAAATTAGACCGAGACCGGACCGAATAATTAAACATTATTTATAAATATATAATTGACCAGTGATAGATAATAATATTATTCTTTTATATTTAAAATATTGTTTCTATATGAAAATTTCTTTCAATATAACACAGTGAATAAGTTTTAAATATAATAACTGAAAGACAACTTTATTTATCGACATATCCGTGTTTTAGTAGTTCATTTCGTGTCTAATAAGTCTCTTCTTTCAAACATTAAGCAACTCACAACTCACAACTCACAAGCAGCCAACTTAATGTTCAAATTGTAATTTGATCTCTATTGCACAGATCAAGAAAGATGTCGCCAGTATTATATGCTGTTGGGAATGTATTCAACACGGTCATTAATTCTAACGCACATTCGCACAATTCCGTTCATCAATTGTCGCAACTCGTCATTATATCATAATTGATAATTATGAATATGGCTATTCATTACCTGTGCAACGTCTATGCAAGTGACACATTATGACACTTTATGACACGTTGCAAGTGTTCAAAGGGCCAACAACTAAGAGATTAATATGCGTTGGAAAAAATCTAGAATAATTAATAATGTTGTCCTTTCCTCTACTACCAGCATAATATTATATATAATTAATATATAAAAATATTTTATTATCGGTTCCAATTGACTCAGATTAATTTTGGAACGGACCGGATTGAAGACCGAATTTAAGAAAAATAGAAGACTGAAGACTAGATTGAAAGTCCAATAGGCCCAAGACCGGACCAGACTGAATAGTCAGTTTATTCCGGTCAATCCGGTCCGGTGCAACAGTTTTGACTTACATATAGATAGCCCTGCGCAGGTCTACGGAGAAGACCGGGCATTGTAATGTAGGGATGCTACCACATGAATTTTGGAATATGCATCTCATATTGATTTCTCAAATCATATTTATTAAATTTGTGATGACTGCTTCAATACATAAATCTAATTAACTTTTGTCCCATATTGAACTATTTAAGACACATTTATACATCCATTAATTATATTTTTTGTCTTCTTGTTAACGTGGATTCAAAAATCGTTCTTTCTATTGACAATGTTGCATCTCTTAGACCCAGTCAGTTTTCTTATTTGCATTTTCATATTGGCAATTGAAAACACACTTTTGTTTGACCTCCCAAGGTATTATTTTCATTGTCCTGCCATCCAAAACATCTATTCTCGTTGGGCATGATCCATAGACAAACAACCTTCTTCCATTCTCTGGGTTGTTCCACTCACTTCTCCAGCCACACCTTAGGTCTTTACTCTTGTTTCTAAAGAAACTGACTATTTATGTCATTGCAAGATTCTATCTGCCTTCTCTATGAACTCAATGATATATCCATAAAATTTGATCTACTTTTAAACTTTGGAGTGCTCTAGATGAGAGATTTGGTCTAGAAGATAATGGACTTGATTTACAACTGATGGGGCTTGTCTATACGTTGGGCTTTGACGATTAAAAACACACATACACAACCTCCATGTCCCTAGGCAGCTCAATGTTGTTGGATTTAGTTCAATGAATGTTATTTATATTTTTTATCTAATATTTTATATATTTTTCTTTTTTCTTGAATGGTTTTTAATATGCCTTATATAGAAACTCCCGGCTTCTTGGAAGGACTTCGGTAAGACTCTTTGTCACAAATAAGGAAACATTACTATGGCATCCCTTGTTGACTAAATCCCTTCAAACTAAGGCTATGCAAAAGGTGCACGACAAGAAGTCTGGCCCTACTATCAATGATGTCATAGGAGTTTAGTATAAGAAGAAATCCAACCACTCCAACTTCAATAAGAAATTCAAGCCTACGTTTAAGGGTTTCAAGTACCAAATCAGAGTAATAATAATATTAATCAAGGGGAGGAACTTGTTTTGTTTGATATAAACTATGCCATCTAGCAAAAGTGTACATATTTCACAAAGGCCAGAGGAAGCAGAACGCACATACTTCTAAAATCTTGAAATTGCTATGATCATTGGGGGGAGGTCCTTCCTCTTTTGTTGACAAGTTAGAAAATACCACCATTCTATTTCTTGAATTATCTTCTGAATGGTACATGGACTATGGTGCCACTTGTTATATTTCTTTAACTAAAATCTCTTTTCTTCCTATCAGTTTGAATCTGGAAACGTGATCAAGTGACAAGATTTGTCATCCATTGTACCAATTGTAGGTTTTGTACATATTTATATAAAGATCAAATCTTAGAATGTTCTTAGATTGCATGACGAACATCATATTATATTTTTTTGTAGTAAACTCATTAATAAAGTTATTCTTCAAGATCATGGTTACCTTGATGTATTAAGAAAATTATGTTGTTATTTTTAAGAGAGGTTTTTATATCGGTCTAAGGTACATTTGCAGTGTCCTTATCAAAGTATCTTCTATTTCATATAATGCAACTTCTTCAATTGGTACAACATCTAATGTTTTAATTTTTTGAATCTTGTGATGTTTGGCATGCACGTTTTGGACATGTGAGCAAAAATATGATGAAACACATGATTAACTTATTATTTTATAATAGAACATGTGGGAAAAATTATTATTCTCTTGTTTCCCTAGGCATGTATGGCTTCATCTCAATGGTGTAAGGTGTCCACCATCACAATGGCAACTCATCCTACCTCAGTGTCCTAATTATTTGTGAAAAACACAAGGTTCCATATTTAAACCTTATTCTCAAAGTTTATGATATGGTTTTCCTCATAGAAGGGAATTCCACTCTCGGCAGTCAGGAAACTCATCCACATCTACACCTTTGCCTTGTCTTGTGTCCTGATGTCCTCTCTATATCATATTGTCATGCATATTTCCCCCTTCCAATGGTCTGTAGCTAACGATCAACAACATCAACATTGGGCTTCCTAGGACACCCTCAAGTATTTAGTAAAGGTGACATGGAAATGAGAGACTTGATATCATTATCGGATTCTCCTCCTAAAAGTATATTGGAAAGTCCTCTATGGAAATTCCAACCAGGTGAGTTTGTGTAGACACAAGTACAAAGAGAGGCCACCCTCATTTTACATTAACCACCCTAGTTGGCTAAAGTTGATATTCCTCATGCCACCCTACTGGAAAAGGGTGTGGCAAAGCTTACACTTCTTCTCCAACACTTGTGATAGCCTCTAGGGTGAGGGGATCTTTTGTTCTTATTAGCTAAATGGTGTGATGATTTCCCCATCCACCACAATGGTGACTTGGTTAATGTTGACCCAACACTGACGATATGCTACCTCCTCATGACCAAACTTGAATGGGACCAGAACCATAAAAACTTGACCTTTGATGTTAAAATAATTTATTTGGAAACAATTGCAACAATCCTTACAATTACACAATTCATCAGAGTACATGGAAGCTCAATGTCACGAAACTGTTTGTTACCCTAAGTCCACACTCCTAATGGCTACAAAGCCAAAGGCAAGTGGACTAGGGCGTCCTTCTGTAGAATGGCTCAAATATCTCAAATAGGCTATATATATATGTAAAAGAAGTAATAACAAGATATGACAAGATACAAAAAGTGGGTAAGAGATATGTACCCATTTCTATATTCAAGAGTAACCCATTGGTGTTTCATTTCTGATCTTAGAGTCTTGAGTGCAACAGATCTTCATTTGACAACTAAATATTCAATAAATACAATATATTAATGTTGAAACATTAAGTACGTAATGAAAAAGGCATTTAAATAGTTTAAGAATATATAAACATTGCTTGGCTAGATTGAGTACTAAGCACAGATAAGAAATAAGGTGAGGAAACTTGACTAACTTCTCTTCTACAAAGCATGTTTTAGGTTTCTTTATCCATTATATTAAAATGGATCACTTTATACAATGTTCAAGATTTGTCAACATATGATAACCAAACATAAAAGTAGTACTCATAGTGACAATAGCTCAACCAAGTAAGTAAGTAGCCAAGAATTCATACAAGCATACATACAAGCAACCCAATATCATAGTAGGGTCAAGAGAAAAGTGTACCTTGCGAGTAGAGTACAAGTCATAAACCATGTGTAGATCCTAAATAAGGTCCAATCCAAAAGGGACATAAGATATAAAAGACATCATAGAGGGTCTTAGATCAATAGGGAATTGATATGTAAGCATCGTATGAGTCATGTGGATGATACCCTAGATCTAGGTTTCAAATAGTTCAAACATAGTTTCTAAAGTTCCCAACATGCATGCAATGATTCAACATTGTTCAAAAGTCATACCAACACCTTAGGTCTAGGTGGTGCATCCACATTATGAGTAATATTTATATGAAGATAACCACTGATTTGGATATAAGGGATACATGAAAGATCAGATTATCATGTTCTATTCATGCAAGATCATAATTTGTCACATTATATCCATTTCATGCAATATGGTCATGTTTCCAAGTCATACAAGAATTAAGAGCATTGGGCATGTCAAGTTGGTATTAGTCCTACAAGGGTGATGAAACTACTGATTTAAACAAGATAGTGTATGGGTTTAGCATAAGAGTCATATGTCATCCCATGGAAGCCAACTAAGTCTACTTGGTCATTTTCTGCACAACTAGGTACTTGAGTCTTCAAGGGACAAACATGGCAAGAGACATAAAATCTCAATCAAGTGTTTCACAAATCATCATAACATTTATTGATTTCGAGATTGAAAGATTAGATGATGACAAATTAAGCCAAACTCCCAAACTTGATCAAGTTGTAGCATGCAACTACATAAATGAGTCATTTTGAGGTCAAGGATGAACCTAGAAGGTCCAATGATCTTTGGGGTGCATTTAGGTATTCCAGTCAACGTCACAGTGAAAGGAGGTTAAAGTTTACTATTTTAGGGGATATAAAAGAGTGAAGATCATTAATATTGCATATAGTGCATGATTGATATTGATTACTAATCAAGGATCATAATGAATTCATTTAGGAAACTAGAGAAGATAAGAGAAAAACTAGGTATTGAAAGTATTTTATTAGGTAGATCATCTTCTCTAGATCAAAATTCATATATGGTATCTCCAAAACAGCTCAAGGAGTGATTAGATAGCATTTGTGTAAGATTTACCTAATTTATGTAATTCTAGACCCTTAGATTCCAATCTAAAGGCCAAGGAGGGTGTTGGAGGGGTGCCTCTTACCGTTCTCAGTTCTTAGATGTTCCTCACTACCCATAGCATCCACTAGCGATCACAGATGGCTCGCCATCGCCAGACTCGACACCAGTAGTAACCCGCTCAACTAGCGGTCAAACCTGGCCCACCAGCAGGGAGGGAGATGGCACCATGAGATCTTGTCCGTCCAATTGATGATCAATGGCTCAAGGTTCACCCATCTTTAGCCTCATGTGTGGCTTTCGCCAGACCATGGTGAAGGGGCGGAAGGCTCGCCGGAGTTGATCAGTTGGGGAGCTTCAAGTCTCCTTAGGGTGTGCAAACTAGCCGCCCGAGTTGCCTGAGCCCAATCGGGGGTGGAGGACCTACCACCCCATGTTGAGGGGTCTTGGCGAGGAAACTCCCAAACTACCTAGTGATGGTGGCGCTGTTGTTAGGGCAAGAGAGAACATTGAGATTGGGAGGGATTCTAGTCGTGCTTTACTCAATAGATGAAAGGGGATGACTAAGGAAGGGCTAGTGAAGGAAAAGGGTATCCCAAACTGTGGTGAGATGGGGTGTAGGCCATCAGGGCCAACTCTCAACCGTCATACACTGGAGGTTCTGCAAAAGTTGGGAAAAGGGGGGAGATGTTTAGGTGACTGTTGGATGGCGTCCCAAAGACATGGGTGTGGAATCTGAAGGAGCGCATCAAAGCTCAGCAAAGCAAGGCTCACAGTTGGTCAAGAGATGGGGCGTGGGTCACTGGGGGAAGGGAGTGGACAAATGGGTCGTGCATGCCCATAGTTTTGGCCCAATAAGGGTCTAAATCGATTTAAAAAGCTAAAACAAGGGTAAAATCAAGTGATTTTCAAAGGGGTATATCTCTCGCATACTAGATCAGATTTAGGTGGAATGACATGTATTGGATTCATGAGAACGAGCTCTAGAACATGAGCAAGAGATAAAGATGAGTAATTTTCAAAAATAAGATCAAAATCAATGGAAGGGATGGTGATGAGTGATATAATTGAAAACTAAACTAGAGTCAAATTGGTGTCATCAAGGCATTTCTTACATTCAATAGTTATCAATTTTGCATCAAATCATATTCAAATATAAAATTGAAGGTAAGACAAGAACATTGAGCATGGAAGGCTTTAAAAATACATAATTGAAAAGAAAGAAAGATCCAATCCATCACATCCTCCCCACCTTAAAAGAAATTGTGTCCCCAAAATCAAATCAATCCATAAGTTGAGATTCAAGATTTCATATTCAAAGTCAAAATCATCACACTATCCTATAAGGTATCACCACCACTTACCAAAACAAACTCATTCCAAAATCAAGAAATTGAGCATCAAAGTCAACACATAGTCATATAGATCATCAAATTGGGAAAGATCATCACATGAGTCACATATTTGGAGAGATTGTCACATAGATAACCAATATGGAGAGATCACATTTTAGGTCAATCAAATAGATTTTTAGGAGTAAGGATTGGTTTTCACTCCCAAAATTTAGACCTAAGTGGGGTCCATGATTGAGATTTCATATTTCGAAAATTCAAGACCAACATCATGTTTCAACATCATGATTTTGTGTTCAAAGTCGATGGAAGGTCCCACCCTAGTACACATGGAGCTCACCACTAAGTCATAAAGCGAGTAAATCAACATAGTCATAATTTGAAAATTTTGAGATTTGGGAACATGAAAGTCATTAATCATATATTGAGGGTGATCTCAAGATCCAAATAGGGTGATCATAGGGGTCTAGTAAAAACCAAGATCAATAATCATGAATTAAGAATTCATATATAAATATTGAGAGTCAAGTTTTGACAACAAAGTCACAGTCTAAACATTTTGAATCTAGGGTTCAGATTCTTACTTTAGACCTTATGTGTGACGTAGGGCTCTATCCTTCCTAGGGTTTTTATTGAGATGGCATTCGATTTTTTGTTGAGGTTTCTCCAACAACATTTGAACGCATTATTTTTTGTGTAATTCTTTAACTCATATTTTCTCCATCTCATAGGGTGCACCTTATTTACTTTATGTTCCAGCATTGGGCTCATGGAGACCTTCCCTATTGGGCTTGGTCTTCACGTTGGCCTTCCCTCCTGGGCTTGACCTCTTGGTAACCTTCCCTTCTGGACTTGGTGTTCATGTTGGCCTTCTCTCCTAGGCTTGGCCTCTTGGTGACCTTTCCTCCTGGGCTTGGTCACCTACTGTCATCCACTTCCTTAGTGACTCTTCCTTATGTCTCTTAGAGATGGCATAGTTGGGTTTTAAAGAATTATACTTAGTATCTATTCTTTTATGCTTTGTATACTTAACCCTCCAAACATTTAGTGATATTTAAGGTTACCTCAAATCTTAAAATTATTGATTAACTCACCCTTCTAAGGGTGATCATTCATACATATACAACAATCGAGCAACATTTTGAGAATTATTCAACATTTCATGGCATCAATATTGAGTTTATTTTCATGGTATTCATGGTTGAGGAATGATCTCAGCCTAGGTCTTCCTATGAACTTGACCACTAGATATAGTCAACATCATCATATTCCAATATCATCATTAAATTGAGATTTTGAGATCGAGTATCAACATCATCATAGACACAACCCATTAGGGACTTAGGTCAAGAAATAAAAGTTGTGTGGAAGGGGTCTCCTTTCCAATCTCTAATAATCAACCAGATGGCAATTTAGATGTAGTCATAATGGGGGTGTCACCTAGGTTAGGGGAGTAACAAGTCAACTACCATCCTAACCTAGCACACTAGTATACATTGGTCATGAGTTATCAAGCATATTTGAATAGGATGAGTGTCAACTATGAAATCATATTTCACAAGGTCATGAGTCAAACGTCAAGATCATAATAGGGAAACCATACTTCAAGATCTGCAAGATCAAAGTCATAATTTCATTAGTTTCCTTTCAAGATCAAGGTAATGGTAGATTTTGGAAATCGAGAAGTCAAATTGGGGACTCAAGAGTTTGAGTATAATAGGGCTAGAGTGATATTCATATCCATCATGTTTATTGAAAAATTGAGCTTGCAAAAGAGGCATGGAAATCAATGAGGAAATGCCTCATGTATAGTCATATCATAGTATGTGACATGATACATATCAATAGGGTGAGTTTTGCTTAGATATGTTTGAGGTTTGATCAAAATAGGGACAACATAAGTTTATTCAATAGGGACTCTATCAAACATGGGGTATAGAAAATAAGTTCCATCTTATATCACCAACATCAAGGATTTACCTCTGTGACAAAGTGGTTTTTGGTTTAATTTTGAGGACAAATTTTCTTTTAAGGTGTGTAGGATGTGATGGAGTGGACTTTTGGAATCTTTAAATGTCAAGAACATAAGTGATTTCATGTATATTGAGTTATCTTGAGAATTCCAAGCCCTTATGGTAAAATTGAATGTCGAGTGATGTTGATATTACGATTAAGATCCTTAACTTTATGCCTTTTTGAAGTATTTAATTGGATGATCAAATAGTTGAGTTTTTTTCACCAAACTTTAGTAGAATGTAGCCTGAGAGGTAGTGAAGCTATGGTTAAAATTTTGTGGCAATTGGAGTATCCTAGAGGGAGTTATTTAGGTTTGAAATTGGTGAAATAAGGTGCATTAATGAGGTTTAATAGACCTACATTGAGTTTCATCTGGTGACACGTGCCCGTTTGATTGAGGGAAGATTTCTTCGCCAAATCCTAGCCATTCGTGGCTAATCTAGTAGTTGAGGCCCTTGACTCAAGTGAGCCCTGGATCCTGCTTTCGGTGAGTTCCTTGGTAGTCGTTGGATGTACTTTGGATGGTTATATCCTCGTCCCCTATCTCCGGTTAGACTGGAGATCGTGGAGTTACAGTGAGTGGGAAGCCTTAGCCTCGCCCCACATTGTGGTCATGGCCCGAATGAGGAAACAAAGTGGTCAGTTGCTCTTGGATTGACTAGAGGAGTGAGAATACCCCTTAAACAAGATGCACGACCACTTCAGTGGAGAGAACCAACCACAGTCCCTCACTCCTTCTCTACTGCGGCGAACAGGTGGTAGCTGAAGGTGTTTTTGGAGATATAGAGAGGATTTGAGGAAGACGAGTAGGTGAAGAGGAAGGGCGAGGTCAGGGGAGAAAGATGCAGCCGTTTGTAGTAGACTTCGAGCTCCCCTTCATGGCTAACGACCTTAGATCGGTTGGCGACGAAGATGGTGCTCTGGGATAGGTGCAGAGTGTTCCTCATTGAAAACGATGGTGCCGTGTGAGTTCCTAAATGATTCTCAGTTGTTTCTGCACCATCCACTTTGTGCGATGAGAATCTAGGGTGGTTTCCCCCTTTTTCTCTATCGCAGCAGGAGATGGCACCGACGAGCTCCTCGAATCCATGATGAGGAGACACCAACAAGAAAACTGAAGGCCGGCGTAGCTGAGGGAGCATAGCTGGATCTTGTGGACCGCTTTCCAGTTCATGAGGAGGATGGAATTGTAACCTTTTCCTCGCTGGAGTCGATCTGCACAACGGCGGCTCTGTTCCTGTGTCACGCGAACCAAAGGGCATGGGCGGCTTGTTTCACGCAGCGCTAGGATCGCGAGAACAAGAAAGAGAGCCCTAAATTGGCCCAAATCCTAGACCAAGTAAACCACTCCCTGAACCGTACGACTCGGTACTAAAACAAGAGGGTTTGTGAGTGAAACTAGTAGGAAAAGGATGCGCCTCTCAGGGACACGTGGTGAAACGCTAGTGGCCACAAAAAGGTAAAATCCTCATAAATGCTCAGACCTTCTTTAATTCATAGAAAATAGTCCTATTATCGGAAAAATACAAATAAGGGACAAAAATTCTCAAGAAAATGCATAGAACAACATGGAACCATCATATCAGTCTTTTTATGCTTAAATCACAATGATATCATGTAAAATGTTATACACTTGTTTTATGGATAATAAATATCAAATGTTGGCCTAAAATTATGAGAATGTGTCAGTAACTCATCCATTTGATGTTAGTAATTATGATAATGATGCATGAAATCATGTATTTTGCTCCACATAGCTAATTAGGGCTAATAACCCTAAAAATGATATAAATGCATACATGCTCAATAAATGATGAAATTTACAGAGTAAGCTCATATCTTTATGTGGAACCTCCGATTCAATTATGAGATCATGATGATGCATAGAATCCATGTTATATTAAGTTGACCCTTAATACATGGGTTGTAACCCTAATTTGAATAATACATGTAACCTAGGTTTAATATGTATAAATAATGATACAGAACCTGGTATTCAGATTAAGTATACTAATCTAGAATATGACTTCAATAAGATAAATCTAAGACAAGAATACAAGTAATTGTGAGAATACCCTAATGACAAAGCTAAACCCTAAAATGAATCATAACTAAGGTTGAGATGATGAGAACCTAATGATGGTACATATGGTCTTGTCTTGATCATGTTTAACAAATATATAGATGACTCGGTAATATGTGATGATTAGGATATCTCTTTGGAAGGTACGCCATTACCTCTTACTTGGTTTATTATACAATATGCTTATGTTATATGTGTAGTAAAATACTTGGCATATGGTATTGGATGAAATGATTGTTCTTGTATGATATCTTGCTTGATTTTCCATACTTATGGCTATGAACACATGAAACCTAAGATATCTGATCCATCATATGATAACACTAAACTCTTTGGTAGTACAGTGTTGAGAAAGTGATCTCAAACTCTTTGGTAGTAGATCACATGTATAATGATCTCAAACTCTTTGGTAGTAGGTCATAAAGGCCTTAATGCATTAGTGATCTCAAACTCTTTGGTAGTAGATTACATGCATAATGATCTAAAACTCTTTGGTAGTAGATCTTAAGGCCTAAAAATATCAAAGCCCTTGGTAGTAGATGTACGTGATATATGATGGAAATGTACTTAAAACATATGTTTCGTCTTTTGTTAATGAGCATCTTTTACGCAAGTATATGCTTTTATTATATTTATTTAGTGCTACCAAGTATAAGTTCTATCTTATTGCCAAGATATGATGAGAGGTATATGAAAGACACGTAGGCATACTCAATACAATATTCTTGAATATTGTGCTTACGTGTACCACATGTAATCTTTTGTTTAGGTTGTGGATATATGATCTTTAAGACCAAGATAGTTGAGAGTTGTGTGGCGAGCTTATGTACAGGTGGACCTATTGTCTTAAGATCATGTAGTTTAGTGGTAGTACATGTATATGTAGAAGCTTGTTGTTCAATATGTAATATCAAATATTGTAACAATTCATGTTGTAATTATATGTTGAATGGTGAACATGTGTTGTATGGTTTTATTATTGTTCATGTGTGTGTGCTACTGTTGTTTCCTTCTAACTCCCTTGATTTTTTTATTCTTGGCCTAGTGTGGGGTGTTTAAATTAGGATTCTCACTAAGGTGAGGGTTTCAATTTGGATGTCTCACATCAGATTAAGTTTTAGAAAAATTTGGGGACATCATAGGTGGCATCAGAGCGTGAACAATAGAAAAGCATGGCATTTGCTCATTATGAAACTCAAACTAAAGAACCTTGAACTTAAAAACAAATCTTTAGGGTTAGATTAGACATCTTTTAGAGACTGGATCTGACCTAGACACTAGGTTAGCACCTAGATATCTAAGAACTAGGTCTAACCTGGTGCTTGTTGTATAGCAAGTCCTTAGATGTTGCTCTTTCCTTATAATGCAGCGGTATGGGACATTTCATTATTTGGAAATGGCGTACATCATGGGAAGAGAAACCTTTGACATATGATGCATCTATGTTTTTGTGACGACATATCTCGGGAAAACAAGATCAATGAATGTGGAAGCGATTAACTAGCAACAGAATTATTGAAAATCACACAATTTTAAAACTATTTGCACAAAGGTCCCCAACCTGTAAGACTTTTTCATAAAAGAACAGGATAAGTTATTTACAAACTGATCCATAATTACATCTCTGTAAAATCACATCTCGAGAGTCACAAGCATCAACTGCCCTGTTAAGCTGTACATGAGCAGTGTATAAAATCTCGAGGCATTAAGCCAAAAATCTCAGATCTACTTTAAACATCTACTGACTCCTAGGACCTAAGAGTAAAGAGACGACACATAGGACATTCTATCTACAAAACTTGACAGACAGTGTCTCCACCTGAGAATCATTGTTGTCCCTGATGTTGCTGCTGCTGTTGTTGTTGTTGCTCACCCACTGATGGGTTCCTTCGTCCTCGACATCTACCTAAAAAGTCGAATCCCACGGGGGTGATACAATTGTATAATTGTCCCAGCGAGAGTTATAACTCTCCGCCAGAAGCATTGTTATTGCAATAATGAAATAACATTAAGCAGTAGAACTATAAACATTCAATAGTAGGTTTAACATTGTGTAACTAAGTGAAGTAACATTCTTTTAAGCAATCATTTCAATTATAAATTAATGGAATGACAAGACATATATCAGTAAGGAATATGAAGAACATGTATACTAGTTATTCAACTAGATCATTATAAACAATGTAACATCAATCATTGTTTCTCGTTGTTCAACCTAAGCAATTATGCTATACGGCTGATTACATTTCTCAAACATATTTATACCCTGAGGAGATGAGTTACACCTCTCATACTCCAACCGACCATTACGAAATTCCAATCGGTACCATACATAGGTCATCAGAAGAGCCGGATTCCTATGACCTCATCCTCCTCAGTCAGTATGAGGAACAACATGCAGGACATCTTATGTCTCCGCCATAATAGCTTTCTAGGGTATTCTGGCAACTTCGCTATTAGAGTTACAGTGGCGTTCTGTACTCTCTTTGCCATCGAGGGATTTCTTATTTACATCTCATCGATGCGGCATCAACAACATCATCGGGAGATTAGTGATACATCATCCTGGTATAAACATATAATGAAGGATTGAGAGATTTAAAAATGCATCTCACATCAAATCCTACATTAGGACGTAAGGATATTTGCGTCCATAACCCCCACATACTCAAAAGTATGCTCTCCAAGAGTTCCCTTAGGAAAACCTGTTTCACCATAATTTAACTTCTCACAATGTTGGATCTATGGTCAGGGCTCTACATGATATCATTATACTTGATTATTTAAGTACATTATGGAATTCTTTTAGCATCAGGCATGTTTTCAAACATAAACCATTAAAACACTTGCTATAAAGAAAGAGTATTAATTGTATCAAGTTCATTTCACATCCAGTTATCATTGGGATATCAATCCCTAACCATATCATCATTATGATTCAGAAACATGGGTGTTCAAACCCTTAGATCATCATAACACTTGTTACCAAGTAACATATAGTCATTAAGTCATTTAACATCATGACCTTGATTGTAACAATGTAGATATTTCTCATGGCTATCACAACCTATCAATCTCATATGTTACCTCTCACTAGGCAACATAGCATATTATTACTTTCAAATCTTATAAAGTGCCTTAATAAAAATGACATCATAGCCCTTACCTGACTATGTTCACCATTTCATAAAAACCTGCATAATTAATTCATTCGATAATAGGCAATTTATCTCTATATCAGCATATTGCAAAACAAAGATAACCTTTCAATTCAAGGGTTGTACCACTATGCCCTTAGTAGGGTTAGGTTTTCCCTATTCAATTCAATTAGGATTATTCAACCCCTTCATCTTAATTAGAAATAGTGATTCCTTATTTCATACTTCAATCATAAAGTTTCATGCTTAAAAGCATATCCCAGAATTAGGGTTTACTGTTCATACCATCACATTTCCCTAAATTAGGGTTTACTATTCACATTACATCACATTACCCTAGATTAGGGTTTATTATTCACATTACATCACATTACCCTAGATTAGGGTTTACTATTCACATTACATCACATTACCCTAAATTAGGGTTTACTATTCACATTACATCACATTTCCCTAGATTAGGGTTTACTATTCACATTACATCACATTACCCTAAATTAGGGTTTACTATTCACATTACATCACATTATCCTAGATTAGGGTTTACTATTCACATTATTGTGAATTAAGATCATACCATCATCATGTATGAGGATTACTTCCATTAATGCCCTCAAATTAGGTTAAGATTCATTAACCATCATAATTAGGGTTTCCATGATCTCATCATAAAGGATCATACCCTAATTAGATACATTCATAGATATTAGAAGTTTATTACTTGATTATCATTCATAATAGGAGTCTTCTCTCTCCTCTTACTATTAGATGATGTTTACATCACTCTTGATTAGGTTAAGTCAAATCAACACTGACATCATGGGTTGTGTCATTACTATCGTGGTCATTAAGATTCACTTGATCAAAGGGTATAGGTTACTCTATACCGTCAAGGGTACTTTTGTAATGGTCACCATTGATCATAACATGCATTAATCCACTAATTACTTGGTTCCTTAATCACTTTAGGTATCTATAAGGTTCAGATTAATCAACTACTAAACCATCTTGACCCCTAAGGCATCAAACGATCTTGACCTTTTTAGACCTCAAATGGTCTTGCACACTAAGCCCCCAAACCGTTTTGAACTAATCTTGAAACTATTTGGTGGTGTTTACCGTTTGGTCAAGTTGACTTTGAAACCGTTTGGTAAAGTGCACACTCAAAACCATTTGGTCATGAAGACCATTTGGCCAAGTTGACTTTGAAACCGCATGAACACAACCGTTCTTGAAACCACATGAGCACCAAACAGTTTGGGATCGTTTGGTCCCAAACGGTCTTGAGACCATTTGGTCTCGAACTGTCTTGAGACCGTTTGGACTCAAACTATCTTGAGACCGTTTGGACTCAAACGGTCTTGAGACCGTTTGGACTCAAACGGTCTTGAGACCGTTTGGACCCAAATGGTCTTGAGAGCATTTGGTCCAACCCATCTCAGAACCGCATGGACCAAAAAGTATCTCAACCATTTCAATTGAGTTAGGGTTTCCAAGGTTGAACCCTCAATCATTCATGCAGTTGTTAGCCACTTTTCAATTGAGTCAATTAGGTCAATCCTCAATTGATTTGACCCTCAATTGACATTCAATTGATCACCAATTAGGGCTTGGATCAATTGAATTAGGGTTTGTAATCGATCACCCTTCAACATGTATCAACATGAGTCTAATTGACATTGAAACTATTGAACCATCATTCAACTTGGTCACGACCTGACCCCAAACGGTCTTGGGATCGTTTGGATGACCTCCAAACGGTCTTGAGACCGTTTTCTAAAGTTAACATCAAAAACTAACTCAACCTATTAAGGTTTGGCTCATAGATTTGATCATTGGGTCACTAATCGATTATACTTCAACTTGTTGCCTTTCAATCTTCAACCACTTAACCATGGTCAACCCTAGACCTCCAAATGGTCTTGGGTGACCCCCAAACGGTCTTGGGATCATTTGGATATACTTCAAATGGTCTTGAGACCATTTGCCCATCATTTCATCAAAAACCAAGTCATTCTCCCAAGGGTTGAACCCTAGATTTGGTCACAAAATCAACACTTAATTGTTTAACCATTTGATATCATTGGACCCTCAATTGGTCAACTCCACTTAACCCCTAGACCTCCAAACGGTCTTGGGTGATCACCAAATGGTCTTGAGACCGTTTGGGTGATCCCCAAACGGTCTTGAAACCATTTGGGGCACTCAACCCAAACTTCAACATGATTGTATTATTGAAATCAGCAAATACCCGATTAGGGTTTAGGTGACTAATGTGCCTTCAATTGGTGATTTACTTGGACTTAGATGATGATTTTTGGTAGGTGTTTAGTCCAAATTATTTACAACAGACCTCCAAACGGTCAACACCTGGTCAACACATCCAAACGGTCTTGGACCGTTTGGTTCCATGCATTCTTGGTTGAAACTGTTTGATTTCAAACAGTTTGAAACCGTTTGCTCCCAAACGGTTTGGAAAACCGTTTGAGAAAAAGTTGGAAGACCGTTTGCTAAAGTAAGACTTTGGATAAACATTGGAAATAACATAATCATCCTATATCTCAAGAACAGGGACTGTTCTTCACTGAAATGCTAGCAAGAACACACCAAAGTGTCTAAAGAAGAAGAATAAGCAACGATTCTTGGAGAAGAAGGTGCATTAACAAAACTTAAGGGTTAGAGTTATAAAACCCGCCTCTAGGACTGATCTAGAGCTCCAAGCTTCGTAGATTTAATGGTGTCTTGAGTTCCAAAGGTTTTCCAAGTTCCGTTCTTCAAGATTTGGATGGAGAAGATGGCTAGAAAGAAGATTTGTATAAGAAAAACTAACAAACCAACCTTGTATTAGGGTTTCCTCCAAGAATTCGAGCTAGGTGATGATCAAAGCTTACCCAAACCAGCTTGGTCGTCCTCCTCTGTTCCAGAGCTTCTCTTTAGTCGGCCAAAGCAAGAAGATGATAAAAGAAACTAAGGGAAATGTTCCCTCGCTTGTGGAAAAAGGGTGTTTATATATATTTTTGGATATTTTCAAGGCAAAGAAAAGGTAGTTATTTCTTTTATTTCTTAAACCCATCCACTCATGATCACTCCACCCTTGGCCACGTTTCTTCCTCCTTTACACATGCAAAACCTCTCTCTTATCCAAGGTTAAAGGAAAATAAACCATATATCTTAATAAGCTATATATATATATGAAAGGCCATTTTACTTAAAACTTGGTTATTTAAATATTAAGGCTATCTTTCTTACTTAATTATTCAAATGAGGCGCCCTCCTCCTATTATTTATTCTACTTGATGCCAAGAGTCATGAAAGATACTCTAAAGGGTGTATTTTACATATTGCACCCTATGTTTTGGGTAAATTGCACTTTACACCAAAACTAGGTTTTAAAGCACAAGGATTACTCTACAAGCTATATCTTGGTGCCAAAGCTTGTGGAATCTATTCCACCATATCATATGCATTCTTATGATGTCTAAAATCATAGGAACATCTCAACATGTGCAATTTGCAAGTTAACCCCTCTAATTGGGTAATTTGCACTTTAGTCCATATTTAACAAAACAATATTGCAACATTGTTCAAAAAGAACTGAAATTAAAATATAAGTTTCTCAAAAGCTTTAATTACATATCAAAAGATAATCACAAGTATCTAATTACATATTTAAGCAAAACACCTAGGGTTAGTTCATAACCCAGGTCAGGGATGTTACAGTTTTGGGTAGCTACACCAGTCTACACAGTGTTCTCACCCCTTTCACTAGTTTTCATGGCACTTACTCTCTACGATGTGTGGGACACTCATTTTTTTGGTTGATTTTTTTATTCCAATCGGATCGAACCTTGATAGTTTTTTTTACGCTTATTTTTGTCGGAGAAAAAATATATAATATTTTATTATATATATGTATTACAAAAATGTGTCCCCACACATGTACGAGTAGGAGGTGGTCATGCAACCTAAGTGAAAGTGAGTGACATTAGTCTAGAAGAGAGAGTAGTTCTGGATTAGATGTCTAGAGCCTTGTTGGAATATATGATAGATGGAATAGAGATGAAATAAGTTTTGATGATATGATGTAGGTCTTATATAGATGATATAAGATGATTTATGATGATCTATGTTTGTCTTCAAGGACTTAAGTTCAGTTTTGAGGATTTGAGATAAGTTTTGATGATTCAAGTAACTAGGATTTTAGGAGATAAGATATGTTAAGTTTAGACAAGATGTGAATCAGCATGAGTCGCAAGCTCTTTTATGAAGGAGGACCTCTAGTGTTAGGACCAGTTTTAGGGTTAACTCCAGCGAGAGTGAGACCCATAGGGAGAAGGTTAGAGAACCTAAACTCCAAGATATGAGAATTATGAGATATGTGAAATGATATGTCCTAAACTAGACTACTCCTAAGTGAACGGGTTGAGTTGCTCTATGCATGATTCCTATAGTCTTGTTGAACCCTAGATGTTCTTGGGAGGACCAAACCCTAGAGACAGAGAGAGGTTGGTTATATGTGCATAGAATAAGAATATAAGGACCTACCATCTGGGTGAGGGAGAGAGAGTCCTAAGACCCTGGAGGAGGCAACTATGTTAATTTCTGTGAAGCCTCATGCTCGGGTTGGTGGTTCCTCCTAGGACTCCAGTGGTGTACGTGTAAGAGAGAGATGATATATAGTATGTCATGGCTAGATATCTATGATGAGAATGTCATAGCATGTTTTGGTTTGTTCTTATGTGGCTAGAGCTTGTAAAGATATTACTAGTGCCAATGAGGTGATCTAAAAACCCTAGACTAAGAGAGGAAAGATAAAGTATATGCATATGAGATACTCATAAAGTTGAGTTAGCTCAGAGAGACTGAGTATGGAACTACCCTCATGATATGGGTTAGGAGAACTTCAATTGGGCTAGATAAAGTTTTGATATATGTTTGATGAGCCACTTGTATATGATGATTAAGCACAAACTTAGTATAATGTCTATATGAATGTGATTTGATCTCTAGATGTGAAACATATATGACATTTTGGAAATCTATAGATGGTTTAATTGATATAAATGCATAAATGGTTAACCATATACATGAATAATGTTGATAATGTGATTTTGTTGCTTAATCATGTGATGAAATCACTAGTAAATGTTGTAACTTATTATGAGTAATGAAATAAGATCATATGAATGAAACTTGTTAGATGAGGTGTTAATCTTAGTGCTTAATAAAGATGAAAAATATAGTTTGGCAGCTAGCACAACATTATGTTTATGACACCTTGATATGACCTAGATGGATAAAATGGTTTAACTATAGTCAATTCCCTCCTAAACGGCATATGTTAATGTTGAACATGTTCTAACAATTAGCTCAATAATATGTTGATGACCCCTTGATATAATGGGCTAACCTTAGTTAACTTCTTTAGAACATGGTAATATTATGTGGGAACCCTAATGCATGGGTAAAGATAAGGATGAAACTCTAACATATGAGATATGTCATGACATAACCAGAATTTCTAAGTCGTTGTTTCAATCTTTAGTGAAGGGGTGTTTCACTCTATATGTTTTAAAACCTCCTAATAGTGGTTTAGATATGGTTCAGGAGCTTTGCTTTTAGTATATGTTGCACCTATGTTAGTACGCTACAAGTGAATGTAGTCCTTTTGGTTTCTCCTTGAAGTAAGAGGACGGTTAATTTTGAGGAGAAAATTTCTTTTAATATGTATATGATGTGAGAAAGTGGTTTTTGGCTTAATTTCAAGGACGAATTTTCTTTTAAGGTGTGTAGGATGTTATGGAGTGGACTTTTGGAAACTTTAAATATCAAGAACATAAGTGATTTCATGTATATTGAGTTATCTTGAGAATTCCAAACCCTTGTGGTAAAGTTGAGTGTTGAGTGATGTTAATATTACGATTAAGATCCTTAACTTTATGCATTTTTGAAGTATTTAATTGGATGATCAAATAGTTGGGTTTTTTTCACCAATCTTGAGTAGAATGTATCCTGAGAGGTAGTGAAGCTATGGTTAAAATTTGGTGGCAATTGGAGTATCCTAGAGGGAGTTATTTAGGTTTGAAAATGGTGAAATAAGGTGCTTTAATGAGGTTTAATAGACCTAAGTTGAGTTTAATCTGGTGTCACGTGCCCTTTTGATTGAGAAAAGATTGCTTAGCCTAATCCTATCCATTTGTGGCTAATATAGTGGTTGAGGCCCTTGACTCAAGTGTGCCCCAGATCCTGCTTTCGGCGAGTTCCTTGGTAGTCGTTGGATGTACTTTGGATGGTTAGATCCTCATCCCCTACCTCCGGTTAGACTGGAGATCGTGGGGTTACAGTGAGTGGGAAGCCTTAGCCTCACCCCACGTTGTGGTCGTGGCATGAATGAGAAAATGAAGTGGTCAGTTGCTCTTGCATTGACTAGAGGAGTGAGAAGACCCCTTAAACAAGATGCATGACCACTTCAGTGGAGAGAACCAACCACCGTCCCTCACTGCTTCTCCACTACGGCGAACCGGTGGTAGCCGAAGATGTTTCTTGGATATATAGAGAGGATTCGAGGAAGATGAGTAGTTGAGGAGGAAGGGTGAGGTTAGGGGAGAAAGATGTAGGCATTTGTAGTAGACTTCAAGCTCTCCCTCATGGCTGACGACCTCAGATCGGTTGGCAATGGAGATGACGCTCGGGGATAGGTGCAGAGTGTTCCTCATTGAGAATGATGGTGTCGGGTGAGTTCCTGAATGATTCTCAGTAGTTTCCACACCATCCACCTTGTGCGATGAGAATCTAGGGTGGTTTCCCCCTTTTGCTCTGCCGCAACAGGAGATGGCGCCAGCGAGCTCCTCAAATCCGTGATGAGGAGACGCCAACAAGAAGACTGAAGGCCGACGCAGCTGAGGGAGCATAGACGGATCTTGTGAACCACTTTCTAGTTCACGAGGAGGACAGAGTCATCACCTTCTCCTCACCGTAGTCGATCTGCATGGCGGTGGCTCTGTTCCTGTGTCACACGAACCAGAGCGCACGGGCGGCCTATTTCACGCAGCACTGGAATCGTGAGAACAAGAAAGAGAGCCCTGAATCAGCCCAAATCCCAGACCAAGCAAACCAGTCCCTGAACCATCTGGCTCGGTACTAAACCAAGAGGGTTTGTAAGCAGAACCAGAAGGAAAAGGATGCGCCTCTCAGGGACATGTGGCGAAACGCTAATGGGAACAAAAAGTTAAAATCCCCATAAATGCTCAGACACTCTTTAATTCGTAGAAAATAGTTTGGTTATCAGAAAAATACAAATAAGGTACCAAAATTCTCAGAAAAATGCATAAAACAACATGGAACCATCATATCAGTCTTTTTATGCTTAAATCACAATGATATCATGTAAAATGTTATACATTTGTTTTATGGATAATAAATATCAAACGTTGGCCTAAAATTATGAGAATGTGCCAATAACTCCTAAATGTGACTTATAATCCATCTAATGTTAGTAATTATGATAATGATGCATGAAATCATGTATTTTCCTCCACATAGCTATTTAAGGCTAATAACCCTAAAGAAAATGTTATAAATGCATACATGCTCAATAAATAATGAAATTTATAGAGTAAGCTCATATCTTTATGTGGAACCTTAGATTTAATTATGAGATCATGATGATGCATAGAATCCATGTTATATGAAGTTGACCCTTAATACATGGGTTGTAACCCTAATTTGAATAATACATGTAACCTAGGTTTAATATGTATAAATAATTATACAGAACTTAGTATTCAGATTACATATACTAATCTGGAATACGACATCAGTAAGATAAATCTAAGACAAAAATACAAGTAATTATGAGAATACCCTAATGACAAAGCTAAACCATAAAATGAATCATAACTAGGGTTGAGATGATGAGAACCTAATGATGGTACATATGATCTTGTCTTGATCAAGTTTAACAAAGATATAGATGACTTAGTAATATGTGGTGATTAGGATATCTCTTTGGAAGGTATGCCATTACCTCTTACTTGGCTTATTATACAATATGCTTGTGTTATATGTGTAGTAAAATACTTGGCATATGGTATTGGATGAAATGATTGTTCTTGTATAATATCTTGCTTGATTTTCCATACTTATGGCTATGAACACATGAAACCTAAGATATTTGATCCATCATATGATAGCACTATACTCTTTGGTAGTACAGTGCTTGGAAAGTGATCTTAAACTCTTTGGTAGTAGATCACATGTATAATTATCTCAAACTCTTTGGTAGTAGATCATAAAGGCCTTGATGCATTAGTAATCTCAAACTCTTTGGTACTAGATTACATGCATAATGATCTCAAACTCTTTGGTAGTAGATCTTAAGGCCTAAAAACATCAAATCCCTTGGTAGTAGATGTACAAGATATATGATGGAAATGTGCTTAAAATATATGTTTCCTCTTTTATTAATGAGCATCTTTTGCACAAGTATATGCTTTTCTTGTATTTATTTAGTGCTGCAAGTATTCATTTTATCTTATTGCCAAGATATGATGAGAGGTATATAAAATACATGTAGGCCTACTCAATACAATATTATTGAATATTGTTCTGACGTGTACCACATGTAATCTTTTGTTTAGGTTGTGGATATATAATCTTGAAGACCAGGATAGTTGAGAGTTGTGTGGCAAGATGATGTACAGGTGGACCTATTGTCTTAAGATCATGTAGTTTAGTGGTAGTACATGTATATGTAGAAGTTTGTTGTTCAATATGTAATATCAAATATTGTAACAATTCATGTTGTAATTATATGTTGAATGGTGAACATGTGTTGTATGGTTTTATTATTGTTCATGTGTGTGTGCTACTGTTGTTTCCTTCTAATGCTCTTGATTTTCTTCTTCTTATCCTAGTGTGGGGTGTTTAAATTGGGATTCTCACTAAGGTGGGGGTTTCAATTTGGACATCTCACATCAGATTGATTTTTAGAAAATTTGGGGATGTCACAACCTCAAACATAGAAAGCACTTATATCCAATTGGTAATATATAGTTAGTGTGAACTTTACACATGCATACATTACCTTCACGAGTACTTTCATTCAACAAATAGGGTCTTTCATTCAAGATCATATCATGGCATTATCATCTAGATGAACTTTCATGAGTTCAAAAAACCTTCAATTTTCTCATGCTTAAGCTACCCATAATTGAGAAATCATGTGATTAATAGTCATCAGAGAAGAATCACATGAGAATATGAGAAGACTAACTATTCATCATCTACTTGGGTGGATTAGGTAGTTGTTAAAGAAGAGGTGAGTGGACGACTCTCTAAGTTTTAAGGGAAGATGTGGTATGCCTTAGACATATAGAGGCCTATGTGTTTGGCTTTGATACCATTTGTCATGGAACTATTTGTTACCCTAATTCCACACTCCTAATGGCTATAAAGCCAAAGGAGAGTGGACTAGGGTGTCCATTTGTAGAATGGCTCAAATATCTCACACAGACTATACATATGTAAAAGTAGTAACAACAAGATATAACATGATACAAAAGGGGGTAAGAGATATGTACCCATTTCTATATTCAAGAGTAACCCATTGGTGTTTCATTTCTAGTCTTAAAGTCTTGACTGCACTGGATCTTCATTTGGAAACTAAAAATTCATTAAATACAGTATATTAATGCTAAAGCATTAAATATGCCACGAAAAGGCATGTAAATAGTTTAAGAATATATAAATGTTGGTTGGATACATTGAGTACTAATCACATACAAGAAACAAGACAGGGAAACTTGACCAACTTCTCTTATACAAATCATCCTAACATTTACTGATTTTGAGATTGAAAGATAAGATGATGACAAATTAAGCCAAACTCCGAAACTTGATCAAGTTATAGCATGCAACTACATAAATGAGTCACTTTTAGGTCAAGGATGAACCTAGAAGGTCAAATGATCTTTGGGGTGCATTTAGGTATTCTAAGAAAACATCACAGTAAAAGGGGGTTAAAGTTTACTATTTCATGTGATATGAAAGACTATTTTTTTTAGTCTTAGGGAGACCCCACTCCCCCCCTCCTCAAACAGGTGCCAAAGACCGGATGACCCAAGGAGTTGGTAATTACAGTGTGTTCAGGGGGATTCGAACCCGGGTCCCCCAGGGAGGACAAGTCCAACCGAACCACCTAAGCCACTCTGGTCGGGTATAGACTAAAGATCATTAATGTTGCATATAGTGCATGATTGATATTGATTACTAAATAGGGATCATAAAGTGACTTCATTTAGGAAACCAAAGAATATAAGAGAAAAACTAGGTCTTGAAAATTATTTTTATCATGTAGATACGTTCTCTAGATCAAAATTCATATATGGTATGTCCACAACGGCTCAAGGAGTGATTAGATAGAATTTGTGTAAGATTTACCTAATTTTTATGATTATGGACCCTTAGATTCCAATCTAAGGGCCGAGGAGGGCGCTCGAGGGGGTGCCTCATGTCATTCCCAGTTCATGGATGCTCCTCACCACCCACGGTGTCCAATGATGATTATGGATAACTCGCCATCACCAGACTCGACACCAACGGTAACTCGCTCAGCTAGCGGTCACATGCGACCACCAGTAGGGAAGGAGATGGCACCATGAGATCTTGTCCATCTGATCGATGTCAACAATTCGAGGTCCATCCCTCTTTAGCCTCGCATGCGACTTTCGTCTGAGCACGGTGAAGGGGCGCGAAGCTTGATGAATTCAATCGGTTGGGGAGCTTCATGCCTCCTTAGGGTGTGCAAACTAGACTCCCAAGTTTCCTAGGCCCAAGCAGAGGTGGAGGACCTGCCATCCCATGCTAAGGGGTCTTGGGTTGGAGACACCCAAACTACTCATTGGTGGCGGCACTTTGGTTAGGGCGAGCGAGAACGTTGATATTGGGAGGGATTGCAATCGTGCTTTGCTCAATAGATGAAAGGGAAAGACTAAGGAAGGGTTGGCAAAGGAAAAGGGTATCCAATCCAAGGTGAGGTGGAGCGTAGGCTTCCCGAGCCAACCCTCGAGCATCGTACACTGGAGGTTCTACAAAGGTTGGGGAAAAGAGGGGGAGAATGGTTAGGTGATTGTTGAATGGCGTCTCAAAGCCATGAGTGTGGAATCTAACGGAACACATCAAAGCTAAGCAAAGCAAGGGTGATGATTGGTCAAGAGATGGGGTGCAGATCACTGGGGGAACTGGAGTGGACAAATGGGTCATGCACACCCATATTTTTGGCCCAAAATAGGTCTAAATCGATTTAAAAGGATAAAAAAGGTAAAGTCAAGTGATTTTCAAAGAGGTATATCTCTTGCATACTAGCTCAAATTTAGGTGAAATGACATGTGTTGGATTTGTGAGAACGAGCTCTAGAACATGAGGATGAGATAAAGGTGGATAGGTATTATAAAATAAGATCAAAATGAAAGGAAGGGATGGCAATGAGTGATAGGATTTACAACTAAACTAGAGTCAAATTGGGTGTCATCAAGGTATTGATTGCTTGCAATAGTTATCAATTTTGCATCAAATCATATTCAACTATAAAATTGAAGGTAAGACAAGAAAATTGGGCATGGTAGGCTTTAAAAATTACATAATTGAAAAGAAATAAAGATCCATTCCATCACACTCAACTATATCTAAAATGAAACTATAAAATAAAATTTCAAAAACCTGTAATAATTTTGTCTCAATAGAGGGAAACTCATGCATGCTCAATGTTGTCTTTTTTATATCATCTAGGACTATATGTCCATCAACATCCTCCAGGAAGAAACTATGAATGGAAATTATATGATCGGCCAAGCATCATTTTTTGGAAAGGAAATGAGAATGAACTTAACTACCAAGAATTTCTAATGAGAATATGCAAGGAATTTAACAATTTAGGCAAGTATCAAGTATTCAAAGTGTTTAAAATATTCAAAACATTAAATATTAATACTAAATACTAGGAATTTAAATTTACAAATAGAAATTAGGTGTGAAAGTTTATTTTGTTGGCAAAGCCATGCATTCTCTCCATGGAAATCAACAACACACTAATTATGTTTCCAAGTACACCAAGGGACCTTATGTCCTATCTCTACATAGAGTCCTGTAAGTGTAACTCCACTAAGTAATGGGAACTAGATTGTTAGTTTCTACTTTTAAATTGCGTGCTACTATTTCCACAAAATAAATAATGGTGGTTGCTCAAAGAGTAAGGCTAAATACTAAATCGATTTAGGTCGACCAACCTATCTAGTAATGCATGCCTTCAATAAGGGTAATAGGATTCCAAAAAGAAATAGTACAAGAGAAGTCACATCCCAACATTAACAAACAAACCCCAAGGTTAGAAAGCATGAGACTTCATTAGATCCAATTTAGGAATAAGATAATTTTCACCCCAAGGTTAACAAATAGAATCCAAACATAACAATGATTTGTAGGCCAAAAGAACCAACCCAATACAAAAAAGCAAAACTACCAGCTTGCATCAAAATGGCACCTACACTTCTTATAGGGAGAACCTCAACCAATGGCACATAGGACAAAAGAACAAATTATGTTGCTAGAGCTAAAGTTAATGAGATGAAGGATGGGGACAAAAATACGGCCTATTTCCGTCACAAAGCAACAACTAGAAGGAAATAGAATAAAATTTTAGGCTTGAAGGACATACAGGGGGAGTTGAAAGAAAAAGATGACGAGATAAAAAGCATTGTGTTGGATTTTTTGAAGATCTGTTTCACATGAGGAGATAAAAAGCATTGTGTTGGATTTTTTTGAAGATCTGTTTCACACAAGCAACCCGATGGGATTTGGGGAAGCAATGATGGGGATACATCAGCTGGTTAAAGATGAAATGAAAATGAATCTAGAGTCAGACATTAGTGAAGATGAGATTTGGGAGGCGGTGAAATCCATGCATCCAAATAAAGCCCCGAGTCTAGATGGGATGAAAGCCATGTTTTTCCTGAAATTTTGGCATATTGTAGGGGGAGACGTGGCTAATTATATCAAGGGGTGGTGGAAGGAGGAAAGAGACTTAGAGGAAGTGAATGATACTTTGGTAGTCATGATACCAAAGACACAGGAGCCAAAAGCTCTAAATGAATACCGCCCTATCAGTCTATGCAATGTGCTATATAAGATTGTCTCAAAAGTTCTAAAAAACAGGCTGAAGCTAATAATGAACGATACCATTTTAGAGAACTAGAGTGCTTGCATTCCAGGCAGGCTTATCGTAGACAATGCCATAATTGCGTATGAGTTGTTCCACACTATGAAGGGGAGTAAAAGAAAGAAAAAGGGCCACATTGCTTTGAAGTTTGATATGTCAAAGACTTATGACAGGGTGGAATGGAATTTTCTATATCATGTATAGGGGAGAATAGGGTTTGGTAACAAATGGAGGAGGAAGATCTACAAGAAAGAGAGCCCTGAATCGGCCCAAATCCCAAACCAAGCGAACCAATCCCTGAACTGTCTGGCTCGGTACTGAACCAAGAGGGTATGTGAGTGGAACCAGTAGGAAAAGGATGCGCCTCACAGGGACACATGGCGAAACGCTAGTGGCCACAAAAAGGTAAAATCCCCATAAATGCTCAGATCTTCTTTATTTTGTAGAAAATAGTCTGATTATCAGAAAAATAAAAATAAGGTACCAAAATTCTCAGAAAAATGCATAGAACAACATGGAACCATCATATCAGTTTTTTTATGCTTAAATCACAATGATATCATGTAAAATGTTATACACTTGTTTTATGGATAATAAATATCAAATGTTGGCTTAAAATTATGAGAATGTGCCAATAACTCCTAAATGTGACTTATAATCCATCTAATGTTAGTAATTATGATAATGATGCATGAAATCATGTATTTTGCTCCACATAGCAAATTAGGGTTAATAACCCTAAAGAAAATGTTATAAATGCATACATGCTCAATAAATGATGAAATTTATAGAGTAACTCATATCTTTATGTAGAACCTCAGATTTAATTATGACATCATGATGATGCATAGAATCCATGTTATATGAAGTTGATCCTTAATACATGGGTTGTAACCCTAATTTGAATAATAAATGTAACCTAGGTTTAATATGTATAAATAATTATATAGAACCTGGTATTCAGATTACATATACTAATCTGGAATACGACATCAGTAAGATAAATCTAAGACAAGAATACAAGTAATTATGAGAATACCCTAATGACAAAGCTAAACCATAAAATGAATCATAACTAGGGTTGAGATGATGAGAACCTAATGATGGTACATATGATCTTATCTTGATCAAGTTTAAAAAAGATATAGATGACTTAGTAATATGTGATGATTATGATATCTCTTTGGAAGGTACACCATTACCTCTTACTTGGCTTATTATACAATATGCTTATGTTATATGTGTAGTAAAATACTTCGCATATGGTATTGGATGAAATGATTGTTCTTGTATAATATCTTGCTTGATTTTCCATACTTATGTCTATGAACACATGAAACCTAAGATATTTGATCCATCATATGATATCACTATACTCTTTGGTAGTACAGTGCTTGGAAAGTAATCTCAAACTCTTTGGTAGTAGATCACATGTATAATGATCTCAAACTCTTTGGTAGTAGATCATAAAGGCCTTAATGCATTAGTGATCTCAAACTCTTTGGTAGTATATTACATGCATAATGATCTCAAACTCTTTGGTAGTAGATCTTAAGGCCTAAAAACATCAAAGCCCTTGGTAGTAATTGTATAAGATATATGATGGAAATGTGCTTAAAATATATGTTTCCTCTTTTGTTAATGAGCATCTTTTGCACAAGTATATGCTTTTCTTGTATTTATTTAGTGCTGCCAAGTATTCATTTTATCTTATTGCCAAGATATGATGAGAGGTATATAAAATACATGTAGGCGTACTCAGTACAATATTCTTGAATATTGTTCTGACGTATACCACATGTAATCTTTTGTTTAGGTTGTGGATATATGATCTTGAAGACCATGATAGTTGAGAGTTGTGTGGCAAGATGATGTACAGGTGGACCTATTGTCTTAAGATCCTGTAGTTTAGTGGTAGTACATGTATATGTAGAAGTTTGTTGTTCAATATGTAATATCAAATATTGTAACAATTCATGTTGTAATTATATGTTGAATGGTGAACATGTGTTGTATGGTTTTATTATTGTTCATGTGCATGTGCTACTGTTGTTTCCTTCTGACTCTCTTGATTTTCTTCTTCTTAGCCTAGTGTGGGGTGTTTAAATTGGGATTCTCACTAAGGTGGGGGTTTCAATTTGGACGTCTCACATCAGATTAAGTTTTAGAAAATTCGGGGACGTCACAACCTCAAACATAGAAATCACATATATCCAATTGGTAATATATAGTTGGTGTGAACTTTTCACATGCATACATTAACTTCACGAGTACTTTCATTCATCAAATATGGTCTTTCATTCAAGATCATATCATGGCATTATCATCTAGATGAACTTTCATGAGTTCAAAAAACCTTTAATTTTCTCATGCTTAAGCTACCCATAATTGAGAAATCATGTGATTAATAGTCATCAGAGAAGAATATATAAACTTCATTTGGAAACTAAAAATTCATTAAATACAGTATATTAATGCTAAAGCATTAAATATGCCATGAAAAGGCATGTAAATAGTTTAAGAATATATAAATGTTGGTTGGATACATTGAGTACTAATCACAGACAAGAAACAAGGCGGGGAAACTTGACCAACTTCTCTTATACAAATCATCCTAACATTTACTGATTTTGAGATTGAAAGATAAGATGATGACAAATTAAGCCAAACTCCCAAACTTGATCAAGTTATAGTATGCAACTACATAAATTAGTCACTTTTAAGTCAAGGATGAACCTACAAGGTCAAATGATCTTTGGGGTGCATTTAGGTATTCTAAGACAACATCACAGTGAAGGGGGGTTAAAGTTTACTATTTCAAGTGATATGAAAGACTAAAGATCATTAATGTTGCATATAGTAAATGATTGATATTGATTACTAAATAGGGATCATAAAGTGACTTCATTTAGGGAACCAAAGAATATAAGAGAAAAACTAGGTCTTGAAAGTATTTTTATCATGTAGATACGTTCTCTAGATCAAAATTCATATATGGTATGTCTACAACGGCTCAAGGAGTGATTAGATAGAATTTGTGTAAGATTTACCTAATTTTTATGATTATGGACCCTTAGATTCCAATCTAAGGGCCGAGGAGGGCACTCAAGGGGGTGCCTCCTATCATTCCCAGTTCATGGATGCTCCTCACCACCCACAGTGTCCAATGATGATAATGGACGAATCGCCATCACCAGACTCGACACCAGTGGTAACCCGCTCAGCTAGCGGTCACATGCGACCCACCAGTAGCGAAGTAGATGGCACCATGAGATCTTGGCCATCTGATCGATGAGCAACATCTTGAGGTCCATCCCTCTTTAGCCTCGCATGTGACTTTTGTCTGAGTACGGTAAAGGGGCGCAAAGCTCGACGAATTCAATCGGTTGGGGAGCTTCATGCCTCCTCAGGGTGTGCAAACTAGACTCCCAAGTTTCCTAGGCTCAAGCAGAGGTGGAGGACCTGCCATCCCATGCTAAGGGGTCTTGGGGAGGAGACACCCAAACTACTCATTGGTGGCGGCACTTTGGTTAGGGAGAGCAAGAATGTTGAGATTGGGAGGGATTGCAGTCATGCTTTGGTCAATAGATGAAAGGGAAAGACTAAGGAAGGGTTGGTAAAGGAAAAGGGTATCCAATCCATGGTGAGGTGGGGTGTAGGCTTCCCGAGCCAACCCTCGGCCATCGTACACTGGAGATTCTACAAAGGTTGGGGAAAAGAGGGGGGAGAATGGTTAGGTGATCGTTTGATGGTGTCTCGAGGCCATGAGTGTGGAATCTAACAGAACACATCAAAGCTCAGCAAAGCAAGGGTGACGATTGGTCAAGAGATGGGGGTGCAGATCACTGGGGGAACTGTAGTGGACAAATGGTTAGTGCACGCCCATATTTTTGGCCCAAAATATGTCTAAATTGATTTAAAAGGATAAAAAAAGGTAAAGTCAAGTGATTTTCAAAGAGGTATATCTCTTGCATACTAGCTCAGATTTAGGTGAAATGACATGTGTTGGATTTGTGAGAACGAGCTCTAGAACATGATGATGAGATGAAGGTGGATAGGTATTATAAAATAAGATCAAAATGAAAGGAAGGGATGGAAATGAATGATAGGATTGACAACTAAACTAGAGTCAAATTGGGTGCCATCAAGGTATTGATTGCTTGCAATAGTTATCAATTTTGCATCAAATCATATTCGACTATAAAATTTAAGGTGAGACAAGAAAATTGGGCTGGTAGGCTTTAAAAAGTACATAATGGAAAAGAAATAAAGATCCATTCCATCACACTCAACTATCTTTAAAATGAAACTATAAAATGAAATTTCAAAAACCTGTAATAATCTTGTCTCAATAGAGGGAAACTCATGCATGCTCAATGTTGTCTTTTTTATATCATCTAGGACTATATGTCCATGAACATCCTCCAAGAAGAAACCATGAATGGAAATTATATGATCGGCACAAGCATCATTATTTGGAAAGGAAATGATAATGAACTTAACTACCAAGAATTTCTAATAAGAATATGCAAGGAATTTAACAATTTAGGCAAGTATAAAGTTTCAAAGTGTTTAAAATATTTGATTTGTGCGTGTCATAAAAAATATTCACAACATGTTATGGTCCATTAAAAAAGTGTTTAAAATATTCACAACATTAAATATCAATATTAAAGACTAGGAATTTAAATTTATAAATAGAAATTAGGTGTGAATATTTATTTTATTGGCAAAGCCATGCATTCTCTCCATGTAAAACAACAACACACTAATTATGTTTCCAAGTACACCAAGAGGCCTTATGTCCTATCTCTACATAGAGTCCTGTAAGTGTAACTCCACTAAGCTAATGGGAACTAGATTGTTAGTTTCTACTTTTAAATTGTGTGCTACTATTTCCACAAAATAAATAATGGTGATTGCTCAAAGAGTAAGGCTAAATACTAAAACGATTTAGGCCGACCAACCTATCTAGTAATGCATGCCTTCAATAAGGGTAATAGGATTCCAAAAAGAAATAGTACAAGAGAAGTCACATCCCAACGTTAACAAATAGACCCCAAGGTTAGAAAGTGTGAGACTTTATTAGATCCAATTTAGGTACAAGATAATTTGCACCCCAAGGTTAACAAACATAATCCAAACATAACAATGATTTATAGGCCAAAAGAACCAACCCAATACAAAAAAGCAAAACTACCAGCTTGCATCAAAATGGCACCTACACTTCTTATAGGGAGAACCTAAACCAATGGCACATAGGATAAAAGAACAATTTATGTTTCTAGAGATAAAGTTAATGAGATGAAGGATGGGGACAAAAATACGGCCTATTTCCATCACAAAGCAACAACTAGAAGGAAATAGAATAAAACTTTAGGCTTGAAGGACATATAGGGGGAGTTGAAAGAAAAAGATGAGGAGATAAAAAGCATTGTGTTGTAATTTTTTGAAGATATGTTTCACACAAGCAACCCGACGAGATTTGGGGAAGCAATGATGGGGATACATCAGCTGGTTAAAGATGAAATGAAAATAAATCTGTTACAACCCCAATTTTTGGGTTTATTTGGTGAGAAATGTAATTTCTCATATTAAAGATATTTGAACAAATAATGATATAATTTGGTTTGAATAAATGGATTTCATTTACAATATCCTTGATGTTTGGGTTGTGGGCTTTATTGGCTATTGGGCCCAAATAACAAGAAAATTCAATTAGTGAATGAATAATTGATTTTTTTAGAAAAGAAGAATGTGGAAACCTCTAGAAGGCAAATCCAAAGAGGGATTTCGTGCCTCTTGAATTCCTTGGGTTCCAAGGAGTCAAAAGTTGCAAAGAAAAGTAATAAGAAAAGAAAAGATTAATAAAGTATTTCTTTCTTAAGAAAGAAATTGAAAATAATGATAAAATGTGGAAAACAAGTGAAAAGAGGTATAATTGAGTTATCCTTTATGGAATTTCGTATCCCAAGGATTTCTAATGTTAAATGGAATACCAATGAGGTAAATAAAAGAGAAATAAAGAAAGATTCTCAAAAAGAGTTATTTTAATGAGAAATAAACAAGATAATGTGAAATAAAGCATAAAGATGCATCTAGAAGGATAATAAGTATCCAATAAAAAGAAGTTCGAAATAATAGAGTTTCTTGGGATCCAAGGAGTCCCAATGAAGAAAGAGGAAAGAGAAAATACCAAAATTTCAAAATAAGAGGATAATGTAATACATTATTAATGAATTTTGTGATTTTGATAAAAATAAAGTGTTTGTTAATAAAGGAAAATAGGATTTCGAGGCCAATGAATTAAAAAGGACAAGTATAAATAAAATGGAAGAGGAATTTCGAATTCCTAGTATCCATATAATAAGGAATATCCAAAGGATAAAGAAGAGAAAGAAAGCTTGCTTTTTAATGAAGGAAGGTGGTTTCCTAATAAGGAGAGGACTTGTTTCCTCTTAGATGGGTATCTTAGGGTGAGGATATCCTCCCCTATAAAAGGGGTAGACCCCGTGGTCGAGTTCAAAGAAGAAAACCCACGTCTTCCTCTCACTTCCCTATCTTCTTCTTCCTTATTTGCATCCGTAAACCCTAACAATGAGTTATTTCATGATTCTGGAGCAACGGGGAACCCAGGTGGGTTGTGAGGGTAGCTAGTCACGAGGAGGAGCCGAAGCAAGGCCTAGCCAGAGCCGCCAAGCCCTAAGCGACTCACCATGGCAGCAGCATAGCTGCATACAGTGGATGGATCGTAGGTCCTCCCTGACCGACTCGTGCCACCATGGCAGTTAGTTGTGGGCCCTGTAGGTGCGCCAGGGTACGACAAAGGTCGGGGACCTATCCTTGAAGGCCGTAGAGGGTTCAGCAGTGGAGGAGTGGCCGCGCAAGGCAGTGGCTCGGCGGCTAGGGCGGCAACAAGCCACTAGCCCGAGGAAGAAGAAAGGAAAAGAGGTGTAGGATCGTTCTTCCCTCCATGGGCTAAAGACGTGCACAACTTAAGTAGGGGAAAAAGGGTCTTTCAATTATAATTCTCAAACAGACCGATTTGCATGGAATTGTTGATGTGGCAACACGCCATTGGCACAAACAGGTAATTCATACAAAATTCATATCTCAATATTCGTAACTCCGATTAGGACAAGTAATATGTAAATTTTGATCAAGAGAACGCGAGGAATCCAATAAAAATGATATTAAATATTGATTCCATTCCTAATTGCAAAAGTACTATAAGTTGATGAAAAGTGCATTAAAATTGAGTTAAAAACCCTATTTGTGATTAAAGGTTGAATCTAGAATGCTTAATGGGTTAATTGCAGTGTTAATAACCTATTGAATGATAATGTTAGATTCAAACCTGATCTAGATGTATAATTGCATGATTTAGGGTTTTACCTCATATGAGAATGATTAAATAATTTAGAAACCCTAATTTAGGGTAAAAGAGGATAAAATCATATTTAATTTGAAAATGTGAAAATATGATTGTTTAATGATGGTTCTAAGTTATTTGTATATAAAAGACCTTAATTCTGGATAAATACCCTAAAAGTAGTATTTAGGGATTTCTCATGAATAAAAGGTGGAATTAATAGCAAATCAAGTTCATATGTGATTTAGACTGTAATGAACTATGAATTGATGATAAATGTGTATAATGATCTTGTCATGGATTAAAGGGATAAAAATAGTAGCTTTAATGAAAAAGAAGCTTAATTAATGATTAATGTGTCTATAATATGAAAATAGGGTTATATGTTGTTAAGATAACCTTAATGTTGAAGAATAGACGAGATAATTAGGGTTTATGAGTAATGGCATAAAATTAGGGTTTAATATGGTAAAAGATGAAGGGAAACCCTAATTGCAAAACGATACCCTAAAATGGATACAAAAACCCTAGAAAGTGAATCCAAGTTAATAAAGTAGGTTCTTGATAAAGTGTGTAATAAATAGAGTACATATTCTTTTCAGGAATTATGTGATTGTTGAATTACTTGGATTGCATGCTTGGTTGGATTTTCTTAATTCTTCTGAAATCATAAAATCAGGTATGTGGTTACGCTTATGAATATCTCAAGTTAGTTTTCTGAGATTTACCGAAGTTTTCATCGATGTCATGAATTAATTGTTGGATGATTTTAATTCATGCAAACTATAATGTGTCTATGAGTATCACATAAGATATGTGCCTACTAGCTCAGAGCCTAGTCCCCTCTGTGGCTTGATAGTTGACCTAGTAAATGGCTACCAATGGGGTTGGTCCATCAGGTCATTAGATGACTTAGTAAATGGCTACCAATGGGGTAGGACCATCAAGTCATCATGAGTTAGATATTGGGATACCTTCGGGTAGTGCCATGCAACTCTATTACCCTAGGTATTGGCTACCTGTAAGGTAGGTCCATGGGGGTAAGAAGCTCCATAAAGAGAGGTAGCATACAAGGGATAGCACAGAGTTAGGGGATAGGTAAGGATTGAGTAGTATGGCTTAAAATGTAATCTTGGTTGTTAAATGATTAATTGAATGATTACGTTGTTACCATATTTACATGATTATTGTTTCCCCCACATACCAGCATCGGCTGACCGATGTATTGTTTGTCACCATTTTAGGTACAATGAAAAGAACAAACAATAAAGTGGCATATGTGGTACTAAATGAGAATTAAAGTGCAAAGGAGGATTAGATATATTAGTATCTATGTGGATAGAAGTTTTGAAATCCCAGTTTTAAGAGGTATGCAAAAGTTTTTATTTTTCTCCATATTTCAGTATAGTTGGTAGAATTTAATAATTGTTAATGATTATTTGTCGAACCTTTGATCCAGGTTATTGGTTAACGGCTATGTCCTTTCAGTCTCCCTTAATTGGGGGTTACCGGGAGGTGGGGTCATAACAAAATCTAGAGTCAGACATCACTGAATATGAGATTTGGGAGGCGGTGAAATCCATGCATAAAAATAAAGCCCCGAGTCTAGATGGGATGAAAGCCATGTTTTTCTAGAAATTTTGGCATATTTTAGGGGGAGACGTGGCTAATTATATTAAGGGTTGGTGGAAGAAGGAAAGAGACTTAGAGGAAGTGAATGATACTTTGGTAGTCATGATACCAAAGACACAGGAGCCAAAATCTCTAAATGAATACCGCCCTATCAGTCTATGCAACGTGTTATATAAGATTGTCTCAAAAGTTCTAAAAAATAGGCTGAAGCTAATAATGAATGATATCATTTTAGAGAACTAGAGTGCTTTCATTCCAGGCAGGCTTATCATAGACAATGTCATAATTGCATATGAGTTGTTCCACACTATGAAGGGGAGTAAAAGAAAGAAAAAGGGCCACATTGCTTTAAAGCTTGATATGTCAAAGGCTTATGACAGGGTGGAATGGAATTTTCTAGATCATGTACAGGGGAGAATGGGGTTTGGTAACAAATGGACGAGGAAGATCCACCAGTGTGTCTCATCATTCAAGCACACTTTTGCGGTCAACAGAGACAGGACTAGGACAATCAAGCCTTCTAGGGGACTCTGATAGGGTGATCCGCTCTCTCCCTACCTTTTTATTATTTGTGCTGATACTTTTTCTACTTCCATAAACTATGTTGTAGAAAATGGTCTCATCCATGGCATGAGGACGATAAGATGTGCCCCAAACATGTCCCATATTTTCTTTGTAGATGACAGTATCATGTTTGCAAGAGCCACGCGTGAAGAATGCTTGAAGGTAGCTGAAATCATCAACCAGTATGAACAAGCATCGGGACAAAAAATAAACCTATCCAAGATGGAAGTGGCATTCTGCATGGGGTCCCTTTCACCCAGAAATAGACACTCAAGGATCTATTACAAGTACAATAGGTGGATAGGCATGCTAAGTACTTGGGATTGCCGATGGTAGTGGGAAGGTCAAAGAAGCAAGCCTTCAACCTTATCCATGAAAGAGTGGGGGAAAAGCTCCAAGGGTGGAAGGAAATGTTTTTATCCAAATCAGGCAAGGAAGTTCTTACAAAGGCGGTGGCACAAGCTATTCCTAGCTACGTGATGAGTGTCTTCCAACTCCCATGTGGTATTATTGAGGCCATTAATAGTGTGATAGCCCAGTTCTAGTGGGGTGTTAGGGGGCAAGAGGAAGATGTGTTGGGTCAGCTGGAAGAACTTATGCAAGCCAAAAAAATAGGGAGGAATGGGGTTCAGGGATATTAATACATTCAACCAAGCACTGTTAGCAAATCAAGTATGGAGGTCGTACCATAGGTAGGACACTTTGTCTTACAAGGTTCTCAAGGCAAGATATTTCCTGCACTCGATAGTTCTTGAAGCATCACGTGGACACAACCCTAGATACGTCTAGAGGAGCATGTGGGGGTCAAAAGTGATGATCCTTGAAGGCATTAAATGGGCAATTGGGAGTGGAGAATCTATTAACATATAGTCACAGAATTGGATTCAGGGGGTACAACAAACATTGGACATATACAAGTCAGAACACGAGCCGCTTGTAGAGAGGGTCAGTGAGCTTATGGATGAGGACAAATAGAGATGGAATGAAGGACTGGTCTGACATTTGTTCCCGACTAGTATTGCAGAACATATTAGCATGATCCCTCTCAGTGTTAGGAGAGCAAGCGATGAACTCTACTGGTGGCCGAGCCAGGATGGACAATACACTATTAAATCTGGTTATTGGCTCAGGATGCTAGACAAGGGGGAGATGGAGGCGCTACGGATACAGGAAGGTGATGAAATATGGGGAAGGATATGGAAACAAGGATGGCCTACGAAGGCCACTCATTTTCTCTGGTGAGCCTGGATGGGAAGCTTGGGAATGTTGAGTAGAATTTTTGACCGCCACTTCCATGCCGATGTTTATGTGTACTTTGCCAAGGAGGAAAGGAGACAATAAAACATATGCTATTCACATGTGACAATGCAAGGAAGTTGTGGGCTGATAGTACGCCAGCGATCTAGAACGCAGTGAGCACCATAGCCTACCAACCACCCAAGGAGGCGATCAATGCAATGTTGAGGAACAAGGATGATAATATGGCTGACGAGATGGTGGTGAGACTATGGGCCATTTGGACTCATAGGAACATGTGCACATTTGAGAACTTAGAGCAGGACATCAGGTTTACCTACCGAACATTTATGTCCTTGACAAAGGACCACAGAAGCTACAACAGAGGCGCTCTCTTGAATACATCAGTTCAGACACAGAGCCAGCAACAATGGCACCCACCAGAGTCAGGCAAGGTCAAGCTAAATATGGACGTCGTGTGGAAGAAAGGAAAGAATATGGGGATAGGGCTTGTCTGGAGAAACCATATGGGAAGCTTGCTAAGGATTGAGGGGTTATGCCAGATTGATGGACGTTCACGTGGGGGAAGCACTTGTGTTACGACCCCATCTGAGCTTAATTGGTAAACTAGGGTTTACCTAGACAATTGCAAAGATTAATTGGAATAATCATTCTTGAAATCTAATTAATGACGATAACACAATTAGGATGTTTTAACTATGATAAGAAGTTTAAGTTTTCGTTTGCCTTGAGAATTAGGGTTTGAGAAACATAAACCCTAATCGGCCCAAAATAGGGTTTTGATGATACATGAACACAAAATTTGATAGGTATAGTGTCTCAGTAAATGATTTTTAGTATTTTATGTGTAACTCTTATTTACTTCAAATTTGGATATGATTTGTATATATAAAATGTAAACAACTTTGGAAAATATCAGAATTTTTGAATAATGTTCTGACCTATTTATCGGTCGAGTTTCAAACTCGACCGATCATATTTCCAGATTTATATAGCAGTGTGGTAATTGAATTTTATCTTTTTATTGGTATATCCAATTGATCTCAAATTTTAACTGTGCTTGAAAAACACAGTTTTAGACACTCTGTTAAATTGGCATAATTTTTGGATGACTTTTGATCTCTACAGTGAGGGTGTCGGTCGAGTTCTGTGCAAGACAAACTCGACCGAATCTGCTGCAGACTGCAATATAGCAGTGCACTGTTTGATTTTTAATTATTTATTGGTAACTATAATGATCTCAAATTTTTACTGGAGGTCTGAAACTTCATTAGGTATAACATATAAAATTTCCAGAATTTTTGGAGTTTCTGTTAGCTATTCAGTAGGCGAATTACAGAAACTATTGTGAAACTGAATATTCAGCCAATATAATTAAAGCTGAGTGTTGGGTCAATATGCAATTGACCCAAGCAGCTCAAATTGAATTATATGATCGACCACACACACACACAGCTCTCATTCTTTGTCATCCACCCCAGAGAAACGAAAATCTAGAGAGAGAGGGAGAGTTAGGGCTTGAGTGGAGAAAGAGGAGGAATTGCTGACCTAGGGTTTTGCGGTCCGAGGAATGGTGAAATCAAGTAAGTTTGGATTCTTTGCATAGACTTTTATGGTGAATCTTCTCTCTCATGTCAAGATTCCGTCCATGCTCTGATTTGATCCAAGATGATGTCGAAATTCCCTCTTTTCTCACCCTTTCTTCATAATCCCTCATTTTCAAGGTTTCCGAGTTGAATGGAAGAAGAATTGGGAGATTTGCTAGGGATTTGATATGAGTTCGAGATCCCCTGAGTTGAGCTGCAGTTTTGAGGTGTTTTCACACCTTAGGGTGAGTGGGTACTTCCTTTAAACAGTATAATGCACGAAATTTGATTATAGCATCCAAATCCCTAATTGCTTGGTATGTGATTCTAAACCCTGAAATGTCTGTTTAATTTAAGTTGTTGCAAATTGATATGATATGGATTCCTTCTATGTTTGAATGACTCTTTGATGGTAGATTCACATCAGAAACGTATACAACACATCCTAGTAAGAATGCTTTTCAGATTTATACCATATGATGTAATTAGGGTTTAACCTAATTGAGATATCACTAGAGTTTCAACCTTATTGAAGAGGACTAGTAATCTTATAAGTGGTTAGGATGTACCTCATGGGATACCTTATTTGAATTTTATTCTTGGTGCATGATATCTCAGTGAATAGCATGGAAACCTAAATTTAGTTCAATTTCCATGGTTTCATACATATATTGACTGTATATAATTGTTGAAAGCAGTCTTTAATTTGTGAATGTTTATATCGTGTGAAATCCTTATGAGAGCCATGTGATAAGTGAATGAGGCAAATGAAACCCTAAGAGCAGGGTGTTGCTATGTGATAAGAGAATAAGGAAAGGAAACCCTAAGGACATGGTGTTCTATGAATTAAGTTATGGTGATATGAAAGGTTTCCATATGAGATGTGGTGATGCTTAACTGTTGAATTGTATGTTGCTTGTGCATTTAACTTTGCATGCTTGTTCTCTTTGAGTTGGTATATATATACTACAGGGTTTCTTATTTTCACAATACATATCTTGTGAATTGCAGGTGATGAGATATGACATGCCCTAGAAAGGGATGTTACTGAGATCATGCAGATATGTATGAAATGTTAGAATGAGAATACTTGTTGGGCAGACATGATATATGTTTGAATACATGAGCTATGATGTTTTATATGATATGATATGGCAGGCCGTGTGAGCCTTGTGAGAAATGTAAAATGAGTTATGATTTCTGTTTAAAATGTATCTATAATGTTAATGTTAAACTTAGGTGCCCTGAACACCGTAGAACCCCTTTGAGAGGTTTGTACCTTAGGGGTGAAACTCGTGTCCAACATCAACCGGTTGAGTAATTCTGGTGGCACAAGGACAGAAGGGTTATCCAACACCAACCGGTTGAGTAATTCTGGTGGTAACCCAGTGTTGACGCCCTGCGCCTGTGTGCTCAGGTTAGAGGAGGAGTCCAGAGCACTCAGGATGAGTGCAGAGAAGGCCGGAGAGCCTATGAGTCAGGACGGAGAGCCTGTGGGTCCTGTAGCAGACCAGGACTGGCAGTCAGACTTAGCATTTCCTGGGTGTGTCGCTAAGTCTTGTACGGTGTGGTCGTAGTGCACTGCGAGTCTCTATGCAGAGTACACTGCATAGATCAGGGCATAAGTTAAAATATGATCATATAGGTTCACAGAGTTCCTTATAAATGAAAGAGTTAAGGAATACTAGAGCATAGTCTTCTAGTAGTTATTCTTTGGATGCAATATTTACATTCTTTGTTATTTTAATTATATTGTTTTAGAACTGCTCAATGTAGTATTTATTGTTGTTAAATTTCATATCGTTTACTCAAAGTTATATATGTAATCACATTAGTGCCTTAGACTGTTTCTTTGAAGTACTCATTCACTGAGCGAGTAGGCTCACCCCTCTACTCAAACATTTTAGGGTTAACTGCGTGGACTTGAAGATGGTCAGAGCATCAGTGTAGATCTTCCACAAGAGTTAAGTACAAGATTAGTTGAGTCAGTCGGTCCTTGTCACTCTAGGTCCTCAGTAAGAGATAAGAGAGAGAGTTGTAATTACGATGTGTAATATTATTTCTCTTGTGAAATTGTATGCTAATTAGTAGGTCTTATGTGCATAAGGTGTGAGAGACATCATGAATGTTTATACATGTATCTTTACTATTAAAGTCTGTTTAGTAAAAGAAATGTTCATATTCCCTTGTTAAAATGATTTATGTGGTTCAATGCGAAGAAACAAGGGTTTTAAAGAAAGAAAAAAAAATAAAAGTTAAGGGTGTTCTTTGTATTACATATAAATCCTATCTTATGCCCTAATCTCATGATTTGAGGAAATTGTGAGATCGGGGTTTAACAACTTGCGTTCAGACAAGGCCTCATCCAGAGCATTGAAAGAGGGTACCAACACATTCAGGTGGCCACGGACTCACAACTAGTCTGCAACGAGCTTCCCTCAACAACCAGACGGAAGGGTCCCCTAGGGATTATCAACTCTGATATCAAGTTTCTGGGCAACTCTTTCTCCTCTTTTAGCTTAGAATATAATAGTAGGAACTCAAATAAAGTTTCTCATGAGGTGGCCTCATGAGCATGTAGCTCTGGTAGCTCTTTTGCTTTCACACATAGCTTTCCTAGTATATTTTGTACTGCTGCTATAGCCGATTTGGCTCTTTAATTAAATTGGGGAGGGGTTTTCAAAAAACAAAGCCACTGGAACTATGTGATGACACATAGACTACGTTCCATGTAAGGAGTACCTCAAAAGGTTTCAAAACACACAAAAAATGAGGACCAAGAAAAATTAACAGTTAGGGGATGCCTTTTTCCCTTTATCTCCCACTTCAATTGCAACTTTGCCCATAATGTGTTACGTTGAATACCAAGACTTGGCCACTGTACAAAATAGAGGCAGGTGGATTTAGCTTGCTCCCTAGAACGTCCTCACTTGCTAAAATTTCACATGTAGTTCCTAAAATCTCCATAGAGTCAGAGTTGACCTCTAATAGACTGGGAGGAACTTCAGACTATCTAGGTTGGTTCACCTCAACATCTTTCCAAGAACCTAGCCAATTCTCACCAACACAAATCTGAAAATTAGATTGCTATTGAAAATAATGTTCATTTTAGGGCAAGATGTGAGGATGTTCCCAAACAATTTACAACATACACATAGGTTGGGTTTAGCCATGTCTTCTAACTTCAGAGAAGTGGGAACACACTTTAGGAACACAACATCAACCTTAGAAACTAATGAGGAAGCTTGCACCTCTACTCATATTTTGTCCCAACCAAAACACCCTGTAGACAAATCTGAATCCTCAAGATCAAGAGGACACCAATGATGCTTTCCACTCGTGCAATGATTTCAGATGTTCAAGGTACTCTAGGATTCTCAACTTTACACCAAATAGTAATTGAGGGGAAAGAGAGGGTAGTTATAAGAGAACCGTAACTCCCTTTGTGAATGATAACTAAAAGGACATCCATCATCCACAAAGAAGCACCTAATATCCTCTCCCTTCCCTTCATTGTCGGCATGTTGACTATGAAGCCCTACTTTTCCTATGCAATAATTTTGAATTTACCACTTGGATGCCATTGCCTACAACTCCATCTGGTAAAGAGATGATGAGAAGGCTTCTTTGTGGTGAAGTAAATGAGAGATGATCCTTCCATGGCGGAAAATCTGTCTTAGAGCTCATGATTCCATGAGTTTCATACCATTCTTCACCACTGGTTCTAGAAAGGTGATAGATGCAATGGCAGTCTCCACATGATCTAGTTGGAAGTCTCTGATCTAGTCACAACCATGGCTGGTGGTGGTGGGAGCTTCCGATTAGATAGAAGAACCTGAGACTTATTCCTGGTATGTCGATAGAGAACTTGACTTGGATTATCCCTAACCCTAGATCCCTTTCTAAGAAACGGCATGCTCGCTTCTCCCTGATTGGATGACACTTTTGGCATGGTAGAGGAATCTCATGCTTGAACTTTGGCAATTGGTGAAGCATTTGATTCTAGGTTTGTATCTGTCATTGAATACTAACTCAGTTGCAACATAACCGCCTTCTCTAGAAAATGCTTCCGCTTGGAGGTGATGACATCACTAGTGAAGTCTGCAACCTACTCCTCTCCCCCAACTTCCTTAGAACTAGATAGAGAGTTGTTTCTAGCTCACATAGGCCCTCACTAGAGCCCTCTGCCCTCCCTCCACCAAAGGATTGGCCTCTTCCTTTCCCTTTCTCTTGCCATTTTCCCCGACCCTTACCAACCATTGTGAGAAGGGAGAAGAGACCTAGAGAGAAGAGATAGTTTCTCTCTCTAAAATCCATAAAAAGAATAGTATTATGCAAAATACAAGAAATAGTAGTTTTTTACCTTCAAATCAAAATTATCCAAAGTACAAGAATTAAGTATTTAACTCCAAGAATTGATCGAAAGAGAGGTCCATGAATGTAGATAAATATGTATCACTATTGGCTTGGAATCATTCTATATTCTAATTAGTGCTTTTGATGATTAGATTTTTCATTTATGAGTATTATGCACCCTTTATCATCATCTCTAAGGTTTCAAACTTAGTCATATATATGATCAAAGAAACATAACATGTATATGATCATAGTATCAATCATTTCTATAATTACCCTAGTAACATATTAACATGCATATTTTTATCTAGGTCTCAAACATGCACATAAGTACAAGTATGCATCTAGTACAATAGAATAAATTTGTATCTTGTCTTACTCCACATTTTAATTAAACTAAAATCTTGAAATATAAGATCATTTATGATTATATTCACAAAAATAAGATTTTCATTTATGTTTTTCCTTCTGAATTTAAATAAATAAAATAGAACAAATTGGATCTCTATGATCCATAACAACCATTGTACTTCCCCAATGTATATATATACAATTTAAGGGCCTTAGGCCTTAACAAAGATATAAAAGGAATTTAAACTATAACAATATTTTAAACTACATGAATATCAAATTATGAATTTTCAATTATTAGTACATAAACATGTAATATACAAAAATTATTTATTGTTATTTGAATCCCATATGTTAACATCACAAATTACAATAATAGTATGATCAGTATGTAGAACTACTTATTACTAAAATTAAAAAAATTAATAACTCACTAATATATATACTAATGGCATGAGGTTTATCTTGTTGACTAGATGATATAAATATTTGTTATAGCCAACTTAGTACTCATATTCTCCTAAATGTCATCTAACCTATAGTGTAGTATATTAGTATTAAGAATTAATACCTTAATAAATTTTGGACTTTTCACTAACATGTCATATATATAAAGGTACATGTATAGATGTATATCATATGTTATTCGATGTGCAAATGTTACTAACTAGTACGACTAGTTATTACCTAATTTATCCCCATTATGACAATCCAAATGATCCTATCTGTTACATCTACTATAACCAGTTTTTATGATTAGAAGCCTTATAGACTGCACTAATGAATATATGTTTCATAACATGCTAAACTATGCATAACACTTTAACTTATACTTAGTGTGTATGTTGTACATAAATGCAAAGATTCACATAATTCTCTATGTAATATATTCCCAAATTTCTCATCTAACTTATCATGTTAACATGTTTATCTTCTAAAGTGTCTTTTAAAATACATGAATAGATAAACTTACATATGAATAGAGAGATGCACTGATGGCCTCCTTTTTCTCGTGTCCAAATTCAAACGCAGGATAAGGGAAGGAATCAAGTTTTACATTTGTAACCTGAAACCTTCTAAGATGCCCGTAACTTTTATTATGGGGTCGAAGTAGATATACATGGTCAAACACAGGGACGTTGTGACGTTTAGGATGCCCGAGATTTCGTTCTTGGGTCAGATAAGCCAAAAGAGATATTCCATGAAAATATATGCTAGAACTAGTCTAGCGGGTTGTCATAAATTAAAAACAACAATGAAAAGAAAAGAAAACAAAACAAAAAAAATAGAGCATGTGGTCCTACTAATCAGAGAAAGAGAGTTCTTGGCTATATAACCACAAATAGGACAGTCTATGCACTCGTTCTAAGACGTAGAAAGCCCTCGAACATCCAAGCAAGCATCTAGTATGCACAGTGGAATCTATCATGTGGGTCGTCCCACTCGCTCTCGTAATGCATGACTAAAACCATCAACGATATGTCATCGAGTCCCCACTCGAGGATGACATATCAATATCTCAGAATATGCTAAGTTCCCTATCGGGTCTTAGAACATCCGGAGATATTAGGAACAAAGTACCTTAGATCTTCCTCCTCTCAAGTTTAGACCCAAACTATCGTCCCTTAGCTATTCCTACAACGGATCTCTCGATACATGCAAAAATAACAGTTCAAGCGAGTAAGAGATCAACCAAACTAGAAATCATAACTTAGAAAGAGAAAGTAGAATATGCAACATACTAGATCTGATATGAATCTACTTGCTTAAGGAAAAAGTACATATACATGCCCAGATCAGGCTACATATCCAAGAAGGAGCTAACTAGCCATAGACAAGCATAATAAGCACCGAACAAACATGGATGAACATCGTTTGTACTAGATAACCAAAGAACACAACTAAATGAAAGAGAAGAAGGATGAGATATAGCCCATAGAGGAGAGGTGTCTCTCACTCCTCGGCCTTTGTGTAAGAAGGATCTCATCCCTTGGTCCTCCTCTTTGTCCTTTTAGACTCCTTGATCCTTTCTCTCTGTAGATATGCCCTGAACAACAACTCGGTAGAGGTGAGAGAATGGCAGTGGAGAATGATCTTCTCTCTCCTCAGCTTCTACCTTCGGAGATCGTAGACCAGTAGTGGCAGAGGGAGATGATGCAGATATTCTCTCTCCTTGGTGGTGAAGATGAACATAGCACAGACCTTCTCTCTCCTCAACTTCTACCTTTGGAGAGAGTAGATCTGAGATGGTGATGGAGGAGGGAGAGTGTGGAGTCTGGTGGCTGTTGGAGCATGTAGGCTGAGTGCCTTGGTCCTCTCGGACTTTGGGATGGTCCCATGGGGTTCTGGCTCCAACCCGGTAGCCTTCCGACGTCTGAACCGGCTTCCCCCTTCACTTCAGTAGCCTGGCAGCGCTTCCGTCCGATCTCCCCCTTAGATCAGGAGTAGGGGTATTTATAGTGCTGGGTTGTTGGCTACTTTGGAAGACCTCGGTGAAGGTCTTTTTATCAACACTGGTCGCGGTATGCTCTCTTCTGAGTTAGGGCGTGGTTCTTCAACCTTTGGTCACGGTCTTGGGAGGAAAATACCATGACCACGGTTATTGTGGGAGGAAAGGTCGCGCTGTTTGAGCAGTGCGTTGTTGGTGTGATGGAGGTGGCACCTGAGCCTGACAGTGGTTGTTGGTGAGTGGCCGCGTGATGGAGGGGTGACAGCGATCACTGTTGAGGTCGCGATCTGTCAAACAGGCGGTTGTAGAGGAGGTCGCAGTTGGTTGATCGTGACCTAAAGGTGATCATGGTGTAGCGTGATGGTTGTGTCACTGGTCGTGGTGTGGCATTGATGAAGAATCGTGGGTGGCTGCTGCTGTGCTTGAGAAGAGGGCGATGTGTGTAGATTGCAGTTGCGCTGACGACAGGTGAGATTGTAGTCTAGTTGTCGGGTGTTCGTAGTTCCTTGACAACGTGACCGCAGTTAGAGGGATCGTGGTTCGGTGGAAGGAGGTCATGGTCGTTGAAGGATGGAAGGTGTCCGCGATGTTGGTGGAGAGCATGTGATGGAGTCGCAATTAGGGGGAGATGTGGATGGTGATCGCGGTTGGTGTTGGATGCAGATGGGAGGTCGCAATCTGGTACCATGAATAAGATCGCAGTCTTTAAGCAGGGATACCTGTGGTTAGGGTGAAGAAGAGTTGCGGCTGAAGGAAGTTGAAGATGGGTGGGTGGTGCAATTGTGAAGTGAGGTTGCAGAGCCACCACGATTGGAGAAGGGAGGATGTAGCCTAGGTCACGGTGAGGACCGTTGTTGGTGGACGATGCCGTGATGGTGGTGGTGGGCACGACCGCTGTGCAGGTGATGGATCACGATGCAGAGGGTGGATATAGATGGTACGGCACTGTTGTGGTTGCAATCTTGGACGAGTCAACACTGGAGATTGCGGGCGAGGAGGTGATGGCGTTGCAGACCACTGTGAAGGGTGATCTTACTGTGACGATCATGGTCCGAGAGAGGAAGGCAACCGTGGGCTTCCGTGGTCAAGGTGTGATGGATGGAGAGGGATCGCGGGCGGAGAGGTTGGTACAGTTCGATCGCAAGTGTAGAGGGGAGGACACTGCGATCATAGTTGTGTAGTCGCGTCTTGAGAAGGTGATGCTCGTGGGTGTACACTGCGGGAGAAGAAAATTGCCCCACGGCCGCGGTTAGGGTAGGAGACGTGTTATTTGAGAAAGAAGAACCCACGGTTGAGAAGAGATTGTTGACCGTGAATAGAGGAGAGTTGCCCGCAACTCATGCTGTGACTTGAATGAAGAAAAGGGCCTTGGATTAGTGGATGGGCTGAGAAGATTGGGCCTTTGTGCCCAATTTAACCTCCACATGCAAGATAAAATACAATAAAAAAATATGAATTAAATCCACTAAGTTTGGCATGGGTATATAAAGAGGATAAGACAATAAAAGCAATTAATCATAACTAAGCTGGGCCCAGGCTAGTGATCAGACTGTGGTTATCATAAGACAAGGTGTCAAGAAGTACAATTCATTGGGCCTCAGTTTAGGAGACAGAGTGTCTAGAGAAAGGTAGTTCATCTATGTTTGGTGCACGCAAGTCCAACATTGGCTATTTAGCTACATTATAGGCTATTCTAACTACATTGTCTAATGAGAGAAAGAAAGCATAAAACATTAGCATTATTGGGCATATTAAGACCAAAGTGACATGAAACTATAGATAAAATGCACAGATAATATGCATCGATTTGGGTGTTATCAACTACCCCAAGCTTAAAACTTGCTTGTCCTCAAGAAAGACTATGCTCAAAGAACAAAAAGATAATATCAAAATTAAACTTGGCAATAGATGTTAAGGTTAAGAAAAATAGTTTAAAGCATCTATTCTCCTAATCCATGTCATTCAGAACAAACCCCCACCAATCAACCACAGTATTTCCAAAGCAAGATCAAAGAGTTTCCAGGCAAGATTAAGCAAATTCACTACTGCCTGTCAATACTCATGAGGGTTTGAATCATAATTATTTAAACATGAAAGAATTGTCACATAGGTGATCACGCGGGTGATGAGCAATGAGCCATCACCATGAATCCATGCATACCAATCAGGAACAACACGCCTCTCACTTATTCATGTCCTAAGAAACAAAGCAAAAGACTCTAATGACTTCTGAGGATCTTGATCGGCATCAGGTTGGTCCATGTAACGAGCCACAGTCCCTGCAGTCCAAGCCAATTGGCCCAGAGTAGTGAGACGAACTCCTCGTACTACGCTCGAACCAACCCTACTACTGCGATGATCTCATAGGTCTCCTAGGTGTTCTTAGTGACTCTCTAATGAGCTTTAGGGTGGTACTACTAGGAACAACATACCCGCATTCATGAGCGCAGTCATACACCGGTTGGGCACCATCCTCAACTCTCCTAAAAGAGAAAACAATGCTCATTTATTGTTCACACTCACAATTTTATCATCTGCATTCTATTTGTAGGCTCGAGTGAGAACTATATATATATTTTTGGGATTTGTGTGGGCGGCCAAGCCTCTTTTGCACATTTTTATATTTTTCATCTTTTTGACTCAGTCTAATGTGAGAAGGCATGTATTCCATCAACGAAAACATTTCATCTTGATCACAGCTCAAAGCCCATCACGATATACATAACACCTATGTGAAAAGTTGCAATTATGATTCAAGAATCCTTAGAATAGAGGCAAGCTCATGAAACTGCAGCTAGGATTCTTTAGTCGTGTTTTAGTTCATTCCGACAGTCCTTTACCATGTATTTTCCATTCACGACATAGATCAAGGGAATTTAGCTTTAAGCTATGGAAAAGGCACATAACCTTAGATTTATTACCAAACTCAAGGAAAGAGTCAAAGAGAAAGTCAAGCAAAAGGTCAAGCAATTTTTAAGATGAAAACTTGCATCTAGGCATAAAGTCAAGCATTTATCTATTAGATTCGCACCATATAGCCATAATTGCAAAGCTAAAAAGCTGAAAAAGAAGGGTGAAGAGAAAGAAGGGTGAAGCCTACCAACCCCAAGCTTAAATTTTTGCTCATCCTCGAGCAATGCTTAAACTTAAAATAGTGAGGCAGGAATGCATGATTTTAAGGGCAATTGTTGAAGTTCTAAAGATGATGCATAGATGTAAGGATATAAAAAAACAGTTAGAGGAAAGAAACTAACTAACAAGAACAAGAAGAGTAAAATTTATTATAATAAAATGGCGGGAGGGTGGGTAAGAGAAAAGGGGGTGGCTGCCTCCACGATACTAACATTGGGATCCCAAATCCTAAGTTTTGGGACTAGTGTCAGTTGTGTCTTGCCGACGAGTTCCACCACATAATAGGAGTAGAATATGCGGATGTATTGGCCCTGCTGAGTATGAAGAAGCGAAGTGAAATCCAGTGACTCGATGAAGTCATCTTTGTGCTGGAAGTGGCTTGAACTACACTGGGATGAATTCTTCGGCATATCATCCTCAGGGTACCTTTCATTATATGAATATGAATATGACGGTCATGGGATGTCGACATAGAATGAGATGGAGGGGATAGGTTGAATGACTTGGGTAGGATCCATTTATCCTCCCTCCATCTCTGAACTTGAGGTTGGATGCTCAGATAAGCTACTATATACACTCTGAGTCATCCAATCATCTTCTGAACATGAAGTGTCCCCAGAAGAGTCTGTTTGTGGTTCTACCACCCCAAGCTTATCACCTGGTGTGGAGTCGGGGTATCTTCATGTTCAACAACCATGTTGTAGTGAACCGTCCATCCTGCCCCCTTGATATCCACCCTAACTTGTAAAGGTATGGGTGCAAATGGCGGCTTGTGCTGCTCCATCTCATCATCGTCAGTATACTCACTGCTCCATGTCAAGGAGCTGTTGTCGTTGTCACCATCGAACAAATTGTTCCAAACCATAGTTGGCGTACTACTCAAGGAGAAGTGACATGTCTTGATATGAGAGATATCACCCTGGTCTAGTTCAATGTCAGACTCGGGTTCCTCAAACCAACCCTCTAGATGTGACATTGTTTGCCTATTAATGTGAGGATAAGAGTCTTCATCATCGTCATCATAGAACCATTCATTTCTATGACTCATATCTTCCATTGGTTCATCAGTTGGGTCACCTGGATAGAATGAAGGGCTTCCCTAAGTGGGTTGGTCTTCACATAAAAATCTTGGTGAATCCAATTGATGGCCTGAATAGGATGGTGAGATATACTCCGCTTTAGATCCAATGGTATGGTCTTGATGACTAAAATCTTCATTGTAAGGAAGTGTTTCTTATTATTGTGTGATAACCGAATCGATGATCTCTTGAAGCTTCTTGCCCTATTAGACATTTTTATCATGAATCTGTTGAACTTGGACAGCTAATTTTTATCATGAATCTGTTGAACTTGGACAGCTAAGCTCTCGAGATCAGTCAATTCTGCCTTGCACTCCTGTTGTAGACTCGTTGTATCAAACTGATGCGCTTGGATGAACCCTTACTCAGTAGTTTGAAGTAGACTTCTACTGCGGTCTGCAACCTCGGTGGCTACTTTGAGATGATGATCCTGCTCTTATAGTATTTGTTTCATTGGATCAACATCTTCTTGGAAATGAGGGGCTAAGGAGGTGAGTGTGTGAATACTTTCCCTAGCCAACTCCACTGCCTTAATCAGTTCTTGCTCCCATGATGGCACGGAAGTCGAGGGCTGACTGCCAGTCTCCATTATTGGAGTATCTTCATATGATGATGGTGGGGGCGAATATAACTCGACAAGTTGTGAGGCACAACTTTCAATTATTTTCCAGCAGTCAAAACTGTGGAAAAATTCAGGAGGATAGGTGGAAAAAATAACTTGTCTTGCTGAAGTAAGCTCCATGGCTGAAAAAGGTATAAGAAAAAAAAGGAAAACTATTTAGTATATATGGACAAGTATGTATAAAGAAAGAGGAAAATTATGCATATATATACAAGCTTATATTGACAGAACAAATCTTTTAGGTGTGTAAATGTGGAAAACCACGTCCCCGACAACGATGCCAAAAAGTTGATCGCTTCTTTTTTCTCATGTCCGGATACAAATGCGGGACAAGGGAAGGAATCAAGCTCTACATTTGTAACCTGAAACCTTCTAAGATGCCCACAACTTTTACTACGGGGTCAAAGTAGATATACGGGGTCGAACATAGTGACATGGTGATATTTAGGATGCCTGAGATTTTGTTCTTGGGTCAGATAAGCCAAAAGTGGTAGTCGATGAGAATATATGCTAGAACTAGTCTAGCAGGTTGTCACGAATTAAAACAAACAAAGAAAAGAAAACAAAACAAAACGAAACAAAATAGAGCCAGTGGTCCTACTAATCATAGAAAGAGAGTTCTTGGCTATATAACCAAAAATAGGACAGTCTATGCACTCGTTCTCGGGCGTAGATGACCCTCGAACACCCAAGAAAGCATCTAGTATGTACAATGGCATCTGTCTTGTGGGTCGTCCCACTCGCTCTCGCGATGCGTGACTAAAACCATCAACGATATGTCATCAAGTCCTCTCTCAAGGATGACATATCAATATCTCAGAATATGCTAAGTTCCCTCTTGGGTCTTAGAACATCCAGAGATATTAGGAATAGAGTACCTTGGATCTTCCTCCTCTCGTGTTCAGATCCAAACTATCGTCTCTTAGCTATTCCTACAAAGGATCGCTCGATACAGGCAGAAATAACAATTCAAGCGAATAAGAGATCAACCAAACTAGCAATCATAACTTAGAAAGAGAAAGTAGAACATGAAACATACTCGATCTGATGTGAATCTACTTGCTTAAGGCAAAAGTACATATACATGCCCAGATCGCGCTACAGAGACAAGAAGGAGCTAACTAGCCATAGACAAGCATAGTTAGCACCGAACAAAGATGGATGAACATCATTTATACAGATAACCAAAGAACACAGCTGAATGAAAGAGAAGAAGGATGAGATATAGCCTATAGAGGAGAGGTGGCTCTCACTCCTCAGCCTCCGTGCAGGCTGGATCTCATCCCTTGGTCCTCCCCTTCATCCTTCTAGACTCCTTGATCCTTTCTCTCTCTAGATTTGCACCAAACAGCAACCCGGTAGAGGTGAGAGAATGGCGGTGGAGACTGATCTTCTCTCTCCTTAACTTCCTCCTTTGGAGATCGTAGACCAGTAGTGGAGGAGGGCAGTGATGCAGATATTCTCTCTCCTTGGTGGTGAAGATGAATGTAGCACATACCTTCTCTCTCCTCAGCTTCCGCCTTTAGAGAGAGTAGATCTGAGATGGAGGAGAGAGAGTGTGGATTCTGGTGATTGTTGGAGCACATATGCTGAGTGCCTTGGTCCTCTCAGACTTTGGGATGCTCCCACAAGGCTCTGGCTCCAACCCGGCAGCCTTCCAGCATCTGAACTAGCTTCCCCCTTCACTTCAGTAGCCTGGCGGTGCTTCCGTCCGATCTCCCCCTTAGATCAGGTGTAGGGGTATTTATAGTGATGGGTTGTTGGCTACTTTGGAAGACCTCGATCGAGGTCTTTTTATCAACACTAGTCGCGGTGTGCTCTCTTCTGAGTTAGGGTGCGGTTCTTCAACCTTTGGTCATGGTCTTGGGAGGAAGCAACCACAAACATAGTTATTGTGGGAGGAAAGGTCGCGATGTTTGAGCGGCACGCTGCTGGTGTGATGGCGGTGGCACCTGAGCCTGACAGTGGTTGTTGGTGAGCGGTCGCGTGATGGAGGGGTGATAGTGATTGCTGTTGAGGTCACGATCTATCGAGCGGGTGGTTGCATAGGAGGTCGCGGTTGGTTGATCATGACCTAAAGGTGGTCGCGGTGTAGCGTGATGGTTGTGCCGCTGGTCGTGGTGTGGCATTGATGAAGAATCACGGGCAGGTGCAACTATTCATGAGAAGAGGGTGTTGTGTGTAGATCGCAGTTGCACTGACGACAGGTGAGATCACGGTCTGGTTGTCGGGTGGTCATGGTTCCTTGACACCATGACCGAGGTCAGAGGGATTGTTGTTTGGTGGAAGGAGGTCATGGTCGTTAAAAGATGGTAGGTGTCCGTGATGTTGGTGGAGAGCATGTGGAGGAGTCGCGATTAGGGGGAGATGCGGATGGTGATCACGGTTGGTGTTGGATGTAGATGGGAGGTCGCGATCTAGTACCATGAAGAGGATCACATTCTTTGAGCAGGGATACTTGTGGTTAGGGTGAAGAAGAGTTGTGGATGAAGGCAGTTGATATTGGCGGGCAGTGTAGTTCTGAAGTGAGGTTGTAGGGGCCGCCGCGGGTGCATAAGGGAGGATGTAGCCCAAGTTGCGGTGAGGACTATTGCTGGTGGATGATGTCGCGATGGTGGTGTTGGGCGCGATCGCGGTGTAGGTTATGGATCGCGATGCAGAGGGCGGATATAGATGGTGCGATGTTGTTGTGGTTGCGATCTTAGACAAGTCAGCACTGGTGATCACAGGCGAGGAGGTGATGGTGTTACAGACCGCGATGAAGGGTGATCTTGGTGTGACGATCGTCGTCCGAGAGAGGAAGGCAACCGCAGGCTGCTGTGGTCGAGGTGTGATGGATGGAGAGGGATCACAGGCAGAGAGGTTGGTATAGTTCGATCGCAGGTGTAGAGGGGAGAAGGACACTGCGATCATCGATGTGTAGTCACGGATTGAGGAGGTGATGCTCGCGGGTGTACACTATGGGAGAAGAAAATTGCACCATGACCGGGGTTAGGGTAGGAGACACGTTAGTTGAGAAAGAAGAACCTGCATTTGAGAAGAGGTTGTTGACCACGAATAGAGGAGAGTTGACCACGGCTCATGTTGTGACTTGAATGAATAAAAGGGCCTTGGGTTAGTGGATGGGCCGAGAAGATTGGGCCTTTGTGTCCAATTTAACCTGCACATGCATGATAAAATCCAATAAAAAATATAAATTAAATCCACTAAGTTTAGCATGGGTATATAAAGAGGATAAGACAATAAAAGCAATTAATCATAACTAAACTAGGCCCAGGCTAGTGATCAGACAGTGGTTATGATAAGGAAAGGAGTCAAGAAGTACAATTCACTAGGCCTCAGTTTAGGAGAGAGAGCGTCAACAAAGAGGTAGTTCATCTATGTTTGGTGCACACAAGTCCAACATTGGCTATTTAGCTACATTATTGGCAATTCTAACTACATTATCTATGTAACATCCCTGACCTGGGTTATGAACTAACCCTAGGTGTTTTGCTTAAATATGTAATTAGATACTTGTGATTATCTTTTGATATGTAATTAAAGCTTTTGAGAAACTTATATTTTAATTTTAGTCCTTTTTTAACAATGTTGCAATATTATTTTGTTAAATATTGAATAAAGTGCAAATTACCCAATTAGAGGGGTTAACTTGCAAATTGCACATGTTGAGATGTTCCTCTGATGTTGAGACATCATAAGAATGCATATGATATGGTGGAATAGATTCCACAAGCTTGGGCACCAAGATATAGCTTGTAGAGTAATCCTTGTGCTTTAAAACCTGGTTTTGGTGTAAAGTGCAATTTACCTAAAACATAGGGTGCAATATGTAAAATACACCCTTTAGAGTATCTTTCATGACTCTTGGCATCAAGTAGAATAAAGAATATGAGGAGGGCACCTCATTTGAATAATTAAGTAAGAAAGATAGCCTTAATATTTAAATAACCAAGTTTTAAGTAAAATGGCCTTTCATATATATATATATATATATATATATATATATATATATATATATATATATATATATATATATATATATATATATATATATATATATATATAGCTTATTAAGATATATGGTTTCTTTTCCTTTAACCTTGGATAAGAGAGAGGTTTTGCATGTGGAAAGGAGGAAGAAACGTGGCCAAGGGTGGAGTGAGCATGAGTGGATGGTTTTAAAAAATAAAAGAAATAACTACCTTTTCTTTGCCTTGAAAAATATCCAAAATTATATATAAACACCCTTTTTCCACAAGCAAGGGAACATTTCCCTTAGCTTCTTTTCTCATCTTCTTGCTTTGGACGACTAAGGAGAAGCTCTGGAATAGAGGAGGATGACCAAGCTGGTTTGGGTAATCTTTGATCATCACCTAGCTTGAATGCTTGGAGGAAACTCTAATACAAGGTTGGTTTGTTAGTTTTTCTTATACAAATCTTCTTTCTAGCCATCTTCTCCATCCAAATCTTGAAGAAAGGACCTTGGACAACCTTTGCAGCTCAAGCCACCATTAAAGCTATGAATCTTGGAGCTCTGGATCAGTCCTAGAGGCGGTTTTTATAACTTTAACCCTTAAGTTTTGTTAATGCACCTTCTTCTCCAAGAATCGTTGCTTATTCTTCTTCTTTAGACACTTTGGTGTGTTCTTGCTAGCATTTCTGTGAAGAACAGTCCCTGTTCTTGAGGTAGAAGATGATGATGTTATTTCCAATGTTTATTCAAAATCTTACTTTAGCAAACGGTCTTCCACCTCTTGCTCAAACGGTTTTCGAAACTGTTTGGGAGCAAACGGTTTCAAACCGTTTGAAAGCAAACGGTTTCAACCAAGAACGCATGGAACCAAATGGTCCAAGACCGTTTGGATGCGTTGACCAGGAGTTGACCATTTGGAGGTCTGTTGTAAATAATGTCGACTAAAAACCTACCAAAAATCATCATCTAATTCCAAGTAAATCACCAATTGAAGGCACATTAGTCACCTAAACCCTAATCGGGTTAGTTGTTGATTTCAATAATACAATCATGTTGAAGTTTGGGTTGAGTGGCCCAAATGGTTTCAAAACCATTTGGGGATCACCCAAACGGTCTCAAGACCATTTGGTGATCACCCAAGACCGTTTGGAGGTCTAGGGGTTAAGTGGAGTTGACCAATTGAGGGTCCAATGATATCAAATGGTTAAACAATTAAGTGCTGATTTTGTGACCAAATCTAGGGTTCAACCCTTAGGAGAATGACTTGGTTTTTGATGAAATGATGCGAAAACGGTCTCCAGACCGTTTGAAGGATGTCCAAATGATCCAAGACCGTTTGGAAGTCACCTAAGACCGTTTGGAGGTCTAGGGTTGACCATGGTTAAGTGGTTGAAGATTGAAAGGCAACAAGTTGAAGTATAATCGATTAGTGACCCAATGATCAAATCTATGAGCCAAAACATAATAGGTTGAGTTAGTTTTTGATGTTGACTTGAGAAAATGGTCTCAAGACCGTTTGGAGGTCATCCAAATGATCCCAATACCGTTTGGGGTCAGGTCGTGACCAAGTTGAATGATGGTTCAATAGTTTCAATGTCAATTAGACTCATGTTGATACATGTTGAAGGGTGATCGATTCCAAACCCTAAGTCAATTGATCCAAGCCCTAATTGGTGATCAATTGAGGGTCAAATCAGTTGAGGGTTTACCTAATTGACTCAATTGACAAGTGGCTAACAAGTGCATGAATAATTGAGGGGTTCAACCTTGGAAACCCTAACTCAATTGAAATGGTTGAGATACTTTTTGGTCCATGCGGTTTTGAGATGGTTTGGACCAAACGGTCTCAATACCATTTGGGTCCAAATGGTCTCAAGATGGTTTGAGTCCAAATTGTCTCAAGACCATTTGGGACCAAACAATCCCAAACCGTTTGGTGCTCATGCGGTTTCAAGAACGGTTGTGTTCATGCGGTTTCAAAGTCAACTTGGCCAAATGGTCTTCATGACCAAACGGTTTTGAGTGTGCAATTTACCAAACAGTTTCAAAGTCAACTTGACCAAACGGTCAACACCACCAAACGGTTTCAAGATTAGTTCAAAACCATTTGGGGGCTTAGTGTGCAAGACCGTTTGAGGTCTAAAAAGGTCAAGATCGTTTGATGCCTTAGGGGTCAAGATGGTTTAGTAGTCGATTAACCTAAACCTTATAGATACCTAAAGTGATTAAGGAACCAAGTAATTAGTGGATTAATGCATGTTATGATTAATGGTGAACATTACAAAAGTACCCTTGACGGTATAGAGTAACCTATACCCTTTGATCAAGTGAATCTTAATGACCACAATAGTAATGACACAACCCATGATGTCAGTGTTGATTTGACTTAACCTAAATAAGAGTGATGTAAACATCATCTAATAGTAAGAGGAGAGAGAAGACTCCTATTATGAATGAGAATCAAGTAATATACTTCCAATATGTATGAATGTATCTAATTTGGGTATGATCCTTTATGATGAGATAATGGAAACCCTAATTATGATGGTTAATGAATCTTAACCTAATTTGAGGACATTAATGGAAGTAATCCCCATAAATGGTGATGGTATGATCTTAATTCACAGTAATGTGAATTGTAAACCCTAATCTAGGGTAATGTGATGTAATGTGAATAGTAAACCCTAATTTAGGGTAATGTGATATAATGTGAATAGTAAACCCTAATCTAGGGTAATGTGATGTAATGTGAATAGTAAACCCTAATTTAGGGTAATGTGATGTAATGTGAATAGTAAACCCTAATCTAAGGTAATGTGATGTAATGTGAATAGTAAACCCTAATCTAGGGTAATGTGATGTAATGTGAATAGTAAACCCTAATTTAGGAAAATGTGATGGTATGAACAGTAAACCCTACTTCTGGGATATGCTTTTAAGCATGAAACTCTATGATTGAAGTATGAAATAAGGAATCACTATTTCTAATTAAGATGAAGGGGTTGAAAAATCCTAATTGAATTGAATAGGGAAAACCTCACCCTATTAAGGGCATAGTGGTACAACCCTTGAATTGAAAGGTTATATTTTTTTTGCAATATGTTGATATAGAGATAAATTGCCTATTATCAAATAATTAATTGTGCAGGTTTTTATGAAATTGTGAACATAGTCAGATAAGGGCTATGATGTCATATTTATTAAGGCACTTTATAAGCTTTGAAAGTAATAATATGCTATTTTGCCTAGTGAGAGGTAACATATGAGATTGATAGGCTGTGACAGGCATGAGAAATATCTGCATTGTTACAATCAAGGTCATGCTATTAAATGACTTAATGACTATATGTTACTTGGTAACAAGTGTTATGATGATCTAAGGGTTTTAACACCCATGTTTCTGAATCATAATGATGAGATGGTTAGGGATTGATATCCCAATGATAACTGGATGTGAAATGAACTTGATACAATTAATACTCTTTCTTTGTAGCAATTGTTTTAATGGTTTATGTTTGAAAACATGCCTGATGCTAAAAGAATGCCATAATGTACTTAAATAATCAAGTATAATGATATCATGTAGAGCCCTGACCATAGATCCATCATTGTCAGAAGTTAAATGATGGTGAAACAAGTTTTCCTAAGGGAACTCTTGGAGAGCATACTTTTGAGTATGTGGGGGTTATGGACGTGAATATCCTTACGTCCTAATGTAGAATTTGATGTGAGATGCATTTTTAAATCTCTCAATCCTTCATTATATGTTTATGACGGGATTATGTATCATTAATCTCCCGATGATGTTGTTGATGTCGCATCGATGAGAGATAAATAAGAAATCCCTCGATGGCAAAGAGAGTACAGAATGCCACTGTAACTCTAATAGCGAAGTTGCCAGAATACCATGGAAAGCTATTATGGCAGAGACATAAGATGTCCTGCATGTTGTTCCTCATAGTGACTGAGGAGGATGAGGTCATAGGAATCCGGCTCTTTTGATGACCTATGTATGGTATCGATTGCAATTTTGTAATGGTCGGTTGGAGTATGAGAGGTTTAACTCATCTCCTCAGGGCATAAATATGTTTGAAAAATGTAATTAGTTGTATAGCATAATTGCTTAGGTTGAACTATGAGAAACAATGATTGATGTTACATTGTTTATAATGCTCTAGTTGAATAACTAGTATACATGTTCTTCATATTCCTTAGTGATATATGTCTTGTCATTTAATTAATTTATAATTGAAATGATTGCTTAAAAGAATGTTACTTCACTTAGTTACACAATGTTAAACCTGCTATTGAATGTTTATAGTTCTACTGCTTAATGTTATTTCATTATTGCAATAACAATGCTTCTGGCAGAGAGTTATAACTCTCGCTGGGACAATTATATAATTGTCTCACCCCCGTGGGATTCGACTTTTTAGGTAGACGTCAAGGACGAAGGAACCCATCAGTGGGTGAGCAACAACAACAGCAACAACAGCAACATCAGGGACAGCAGTGATTCTCAGGTGGAGACACTATCTGTCAAGTTTTGTAGATAGAATGTCCTATGTGTCGTATCTGTACTCTCAAGTCCTAGGGGTCAGTAGATGTTTAAAGTAGATCTGAGATTTTTGGCTTAATGCCTTGAGATTTTGTACACTGCTCATGTACAGTTTAACAGGGCATTTGATGCTTGTGACTCTCGAGATGTGATTTTACAGAGATGTAATTATGGATCAGTTTGTAAATAACTTATCCTATTCTTTTATAAAAAAGTCTTACATGTTGTGGACCTTTGTGCAAAAAGTTTTAAAATTTTGTGATTTTTAATAATTCCGCTGCTAGTTAATCGCTTCCGCATTCATTGATCTTGTTTTCTGGAGATATGTCGTTACAATTTAGTGGTATCAGAGCTCTAGGTTCGCTGAGTCTACAGAGACATAGGACTTAGGATGTTGAGTCTGTTCTAGTGTCTTCCAGTATATCTGATAGTGTCTTCTACTCATCAAGAGGAGAAGATAAAACTAAGGATGTATGGACTACACGAAGAACACGAGGAACATGTTGCTGAGAGTAGTGTCGCTGCACCCCGAAAAGGTGTAAGAGATCCAGGAATAGAAGAACTTGTGCCTGAACCACCCCAGTTCAATCCAACTGACATGGGGAACCCAGCCGTCCAAGCCATGTTTGGGCAGTTTATGACTTCCATGACACACATGACTGATAGGATGCCTATACCTGCACCTAGGGCACCTACCCATCCTGAAGGACAAGGAATCAGCAAGACGTTTGAACGACTTTGCCGAGTTGGAGCCACAGAGTATGCTGGAACAACTGACCCAGCAGATGCTGACTTGTGGTTAACTAAACTAGAGAAGGCCTTTAGAATCCTGAATATCCCAGAAGCTGAGAAGGTTAGACATGTTGTATATCTTCTCAAGGGGAGTGCTGGTCATTGGTGGACCATGGAAGAACAGAAGAGGCCTGGTGTAGAGGTTGCATGGGAAGTTTTTCGACGAGAATTTATCAACAGATACTTCCCTAAGACATTCTTGGATGACAAAAGCTCTCAGTTTGAGAGGTTGATACAAGGACCTATGAACATTAGCGAATACGAAGCTAAGTTCATGGATCTATTGCAGTTCTATCCGCATATGGCAGCTATATATGAAGAAAGGATTAGGCATTTTGAGAAAGGGTTAAATGTTGAGTTAACTACTCATGTGTCTGCCCTAGAGAATAGAGAAAGGTTCGATACCTTTTTGGAGTCTGTCAAAAGGGTAGAAAGGTCTGTAGCAGAGAAGAGATAGACCCAGAACAAGAGGATGTATCCCCAGTTCCAAGGATCTTCATCTAAAGGTTTTAAGAAACCTAGGTTTTCTACGCCTACACCACCACCTAGATCCAATACCCAGACACAGTGGACATCGAATAGGGGTAGAGTATGAAGCCTACCACTAGAAGGAGCTCGTAGTTCAGCATCTATGTCGGTTACAGAACCACCCAGACCACAACAACTAAACATAAGTTGTTACATATGTGGAAAGATGGGACATCTGATGAAAGATTGTAGAGCTAAAGAAGTGAGTGTGACTCAACCCCAGAGGCAAAGTCAGCAAGGATCTCAAAGGAGACAGTTTCCAGGCAGTGCTAGAGGATGTGGACAAGCGTCCCAAGCTGGATCATTGACACCTAGTCAACGAGCACTGAATCAACCACGGGCAACAGCAAGGTTTTATGCGATGAATCCACCTGATGCAGTGATCAACCCTCGGGTTGTGGCAGGTCAGATGGAATTGTTATATTATGATATGTCAACATCTTACGTTGTATCTGTTTTAATTGATCCGGGTGCTACGCACTCCTTTATCACTAGAAGAGTGATTCTTGACTGCAATCTGACTATAAGTCAAAGAGCAGATAGTTTGTTATGTTGTAGGAGGTATGTTCTCCCTGCATCCTCTTCTTTTCTGAGCATCGCATTCAAGTGGATCTTATACCACTTGAGATGCATGGATTTGATATAATCCTTGGGATGGATACCTTAGAAAGGTATAAGGTTATCTTGGATTGTGAGTCCAAGCAAGTTGTGTTCATTGATGGTAGTGACACATGGATCTTTCAAGGAGATAGAAAAATTCTACCCACCTGTCTTGTGTCAGCTATGGTTGCTGAGAAGCTGATGAAGCAAGGATGTTATGCATTCTTGGCCCATGTGTTAGATACTACCATGGATAGTCCTAACCCTTCTGAAGTTCCTATAGTCAGGGAATTTGAAGATGTATTTCCTGAATAACTTCGTGTTGTACCACCGCCTTAGGAAATTGATTTTGAGATCAATTTAATCCTAGACACGCAACCAATAGCAAAAACACCATATAGGATGGCGCCTGCTGAAATGGCAGAACTCAAGAAACAATTGCAAGAGTTGCTTGAGAAGGGTTTTATCCGACCGAGTACTTCACCCTGGGGTACTCCAGTCCTCTTTGTTAAAAAGAAAGACGGTTCAATGTGGTTGTGCATTGATTACAGTTAATTAAAAAAAGTAACAATAAAGAATAAGTATCCTCTGCCGAGGATTGATGATCTCTTTGACAAGTTGCGTGGTGCAACCGTCTTCTCAAAGATAGATTTAATATCGGGATATCATAAACTACGTATTAAGGATGGTGACATACCTAAGTCTGCTTTTAGGACAAGGTATGGTCACTTTGAGTTCACAGTTATGTCATTTGGACTAACTAATGCACCAACTGCATTTATGGAACTCATGAATAGAATCTTCTGACCTTTTCTCGATCAGTGTGTTGTTGTCTTTATAGATGACATCCTGATCTATAGTAGAGATGCTCAGAAGCATGAACAACATCTTCTTCAGGCTCTAACTTTGCTAAGAGAGCATAAGTTATATGCTAAGTTTAGCAAGTGTGAGTTCTGGTTACCAGAAGTATCTTTCCTTGGACACATAATATCTGCTACGGGTATTCGTGTTGACCCTAAAAAGGTAGAATCTGTCCTGCAATGGGAGCATCCAAAGACACCGACAGAAATCTGTAGTTTCTTAGGGTTGGCAGGCTATTATCGAAGGTTCAATAAGAACTTCAGTTCCATAGCCTTACCCTTGACTAAGTTGACCAGGAAGGATGTTCCTTTTGTTTGGAATGATAAGTGTCAACAATCTTTTCAGCTGTTGAAGGAGATGCTGACAAGTGCACCTGTGCTTGTGTTACCTGAACAAGGGAAAGGATATATAGTCTTTTGTGATGCCTCTAAGAATGGACTAGGATGTGTGTTGATGCAGGATAAATAAGTGATTTCTTTTGCTTCCCGACAACTTAAGAAACACGAGGAGAATTATCCGACACACAATCTAGAGCTAGCTGATGTGGTTCATGCCTTGAAGATCTGGAGACATTATCTTTATGGAGAGGCATTCCAAATTTCACAGATCATAAGAACCTCAAGTATATCTTTTCTCAGCATGAGCTTAATATGAGGCAACGCCGCTGGATGGAGTTGATCAAGGACTACGATTGTACAATTGATTACCATCCAAGGAAGGCCAATGTAGTTGTAGATGCTTTGAGTAGGAAATCAGCAACACCAGCACTAGATAGAGCACAACTGAATTCGTTGGTGTGCTCTAGGAGAGATATGCTTATCTCCTTAAGGAAAGACAATGTACAGTTAAAAGTATCATTGTTAGCCGAGTTGTTGGCTGAGATGCATATAAAACCTACTTTGAGAGAGCAGATTAAGGAGGCACAGCAAGTTGATGTTGCAATTCAACAGGTCAGATCAGAGTATGGTAATGAGAAACGAGACAGTTTCCATCACTCATATGATCAAGTAGCCTGTTATCATGGTAGGATGATAGTACCGGATGTGGATAACTTGAGAAAGTTAGTCCTGGAAGAAGATCATTATTCGATGTATGCCATGCATCCAGGAAGCACCAAGATGTATCGAAACTTGAAAGATAGGTATTGGTGGCCTGGAATGAAGAAGGATGTTGCTGAGTTCGTTATGCGGTGTCCTATGTGTCAGCAAGTTAAAGCTGAACACCAGAAGCCTATAGGAACAATACAACCTTTACCCATACCACAATGGAAGTGGAATCATGTAACCAAGGACTTTGTTGTTGGCCTACCCAAGACAACTAAAGGACATGATTCCATTTGGGTAATAGTTGATAGGTTGACAAAGACAACACATTTCCTGCCTGTAAAAACAACCTATTCTGCTGAGAAACTAGCACAGTTATATGTTGATGAGATAGTGCGACTGCATGGAGTCCCAGTTACCATTGTTTCCGACAGATGTCCCCAGTTTACAAGTCATTTTTGGGAACGACTTCATAAAGCTTTAGGCACACAATTAAGGTTTAGTACAACATTTCATCCTCAGACAGATGGACAATCAAAAAGGACTATATAGACTTTGGAGGACTTGCTTAGAGCATGTGTTCTTCAGTTTACAGGGAGTTGGGATCTACACTTAAGCTTGATAGAGTTTGCCTACAACAATATCTATCAACATAGAATTGACATGGCACCTTATGAAGCTTTGTATGGTAGACATTGTAGATCACCGTTATGTTGGTATGAAACTAGTGAATACCAGCTTTTAGGTCCTGATCTTGTGCAACAAACCACTGAGAAGATTAAAATAATACAACAACAGTTGAAGACTGCACAAGATAGGTAGAAATCTTACGCTAATAAGCATCGTAGACCTTTAGAATTCCAAGTTGGAGACATAGTGTACCTCAAAGTCTCGCCTTGGAAAGGAATTCTGAGATTTGGAAGGAAAGGGAAGTTAGCTCCTAGGTTTATGGGGCCTTACTCAATCGTTGAACGGATTGGAAGAGTAGCTTATAATCTAGAGTTACCACCAGAGTTACAAAAGTTACACCCTGTGTTCCACATTTCCATTCTTAGGAAATGTCACCTCGATACAGAATCAGTTCTGCAACCTATGGAAGTAGAGTTGAATGATGATGTATCTTATGAGGAAGGACCTGTGTCGATCCTTGATAAAAGAATTAAAAAGCTAAAAAAGAAAGATATAAGTCTTGTAAAAGTCCTCTGGAATCATCGTGGTGTTGAAGAAGCCACATGGGAACTAGAGGAAGAGATGAAAAGGAAATACCCTGCTCTTTTCTCTTAAATATGTTTTGCTGATTTCGGGGACGAAATCCTTGTAAGGGGTGGATAATTTGTAACATCCCTGACCTGGGTTATGAACTAACCCTAGGTGTTTTGCTTAAATATGTAATTAGATACTTGTGATTATCTTTTGATATGTAATTAAAGCTTTTGAGAAACTTATATTTTAATTTCAGTCCTTTTTTAACAATGTTGCAATATTGTTTTGTTAAATATGGACTAAAGTGCAAATTACCCAATTAGAGGGGTTAACTTGAAAATTGCACATGTTGAGATGCTCCTCTGATGTTGAGACATCATAAGAATGCATATGATATGGTGGAATAGATTCCACAAGCTTGGGCACCAAGATATAGCTTGTAGAGTAATCCTTGTGCTTTAAAACCTAGTTTTGGTGTAAAGTGCAATTTACCCAAAACATAGGGTGCAATATGTAAAATACACCCTTTAGAGTATCTTTCATGACTCTTGGCATCAAGTAGAATAAAGAATATGAGGAGGGTACCTCATTTGAATAATTAAGTAAGAAAGATAGCCTTAATATTTAAATAACCAAGTTTTAAGTAAAATGGCCTTTCATATATATATATATATATATATATATATATTTATATTTATATTTATATATAGAGAGAGAGAGAGAGTCAGGCTAGAATACACTCGAGTGTACGGATCGCACGAATACACTCAAGTGTGTTTGCATATCAAGACTATTTTTTGCAAAATGTAAACCGTTGATCTTCACTGTCATACTATAACTAGGCTACATACAAATTTTGAGCCCATTTGGATGAGTGTAAGTCACTCATCCAAGGGCAACAAAATTGACGCGTGAAACTAATTTGACATGCATAATTTTTGCGGTCTTCATAACATGAGCTATACATATCCAAATGTGCTCAAATTTTGTGTATGAGTTGTTCACTAGATCTTTAAGAAGATCAATGGATTAGATTAAAAAAAATATTGTATCATGAAAAACTACTTGAGTGTATTCCGCTCTGGATACACTCGAGTGTATTCTAGCCTGACTCTTTATATATATATATATATATAGCTTATTAAGATATATGGTTTCTTTTCCTTTAACCTTGGATAAGAGAGAGGTTTTGCATGTGGAAAGGAGGAAGAAACGTGTCCAAGGGTGGAGTGAGCATGAGTGGATGGGTTTAAGAAATAAAAGAAATAACTACCTTTGCTTTTCCTTGAAAATATCCAAAAATATATATAACCACCCTTTTTCCACAAGAAAGGGAACGTTTCCCTTTGTTTCTTTTCTCATCTTCTTGCTTTGGCCGACTAAGGAGAAGATCTGGAATAGAGGAGGATGACCAAGCTGGTTTGGGTAAGCTTTGATCATCACCTAGCTCGAATTCTTGGAGGAAACCCTAATACAAGGTTGGTTTGTTAGTTTTTCTTATACAAATCTACTTTCTAGCCATCTTCTCCATCCAAATCTTGATGAACGGACCTTGGACAACCTTTGGAGCTCAAGCCACCATTAAAGCTATGAAGCTTGGAGCTCTGGATCAGTCCTAGAGGCGGGTTTTATAACTCTAACCCTTAAGTTTTGTTAATGCACCTTCTTCTCGAAGAATTGTTGCTTATTCTTCTTCTTTAGACACTTTGGTGTGTTCTTGCTAGCATTTCCGTGAAGAACAGTCCATGTTCTTGAGGTAGAAGATGATGACGTTATTTCCAATGTTTATCCAAAATCTTACTTTGGCAAATGGTCTTCCACCTCTTGCTCAAACGGTTTTCCAAACCGTTTGGGAGCAAACGGTTTCAAACCGTTTGAAAGAAAACGGTTTCAACCAAGAACGCATGGAACCAAATGGTCTAAGACCATTTGGATGCGTTGACCAGGCATTGACCATTTGGAGGTCTGTTGTAAATAATGTGGAATAAACACCTACCAAAAATTATCATCTAATTCCAAGTAAATCACCAATTGAAGGCACATTAGTCACCTAAACCCTAATCGGGTTAGTTGTTGATTTCAATAATACAATCATGTTGAAGTTTGGGTTGAGAGGCCCAAACAATTTCAAAACCATTTGGAGATCACCCAAACGGTCTCAAGACCGTTTGGTGATCACCCAAGACCGTTTGGAGGTCTAGGGGTTAAGTGGAGTTGACCAATTGAGGGTCTAATGATATCAAATAGTTAAACAATTAAGTGTTGATTTTGTGACCAAATCTAGGGTTCAACCCTTAGGAGAATGACTTGGTTTTTGATGAAATGATGGGAAAACGGTCTCAAGACCATTTGAAGGATGTACAAACAATCCCAATACCATTTGGGGGTCACCCAAGACCGTTTGGAGGTCTAGGGTTGACCGTGGTTAAGTGGTTGAAGATTGAAAGGCAACAAGTTGAAGTATAATTGATTAGTGACCCAATGATCAAATCTATGAGCCAAACCTTAATAGGTTGAGTTAGTTTTTGATGTTGATTTGATAAAATGGTCTCAAGACCGTTTGAAGGTCATCCAAACGATCCCAAGACCATTTGGGGTCAGGTCATGACCAAGTTGAATGATGGTTCAATAGTTTCAATGTCAATTAGACTCATGTTGATACATGTTGAAGGGTGATCGATTCCAAACCCTAATTCAATTGATCCAAGCCCTAATTGGTGATCGATTTAAGGTCAATTGAGTGTCAAATCAGTTGAGGGTTGACCTAATTGACTCAATTGACAAGTGTCTAACAAGTTCATGAATGATTGAGGGGTTCAACCTTGGAAACCCTAACTCAATTGAAATGGTTGAGATACTGTTTGGTCCATGCGGTTTTGAGATGGTTTGGACCAAACGGTCTCAAGACCATTTGGGTCCAAACAGTCTCAAGACCATTTGAGTCCAAATGGTCTCAAGACCATTTGAATCCAAACGGTCTAAAGACCATTTGGGACCAAACGATCCCAAACCGTTTGGTGCTCATGCGGTTTCAAGAACGGTTGTGTTCATGTGGTTTCAAAGTCAACTTGGCCAAACGGTCTTCATGACCAAACGGTTTTGAGTGTGCACTTTACCAAATAGTTTCAAAGTCAACTTGACCAAATGGTCAACACCACCAAACGGTTTCAAGATTAGTTCAAAACCGTTTGGGGGCTTAGTGTGCAAGACCGTTTGAGGTCTGAAAAGGTCAAGATCGTTTGATGCCTTAGGGGTCAAGATGGTTTAGTAGTTCATTAACCTAAACCTTATAGATACCTAAAGTGATTAAGGAACCAAGTAATTAGTGGATTAATGCATGTTATGATCAATGGTGAACATTACAAAAGTACCCTTGATGGTATAGAGTAACCTATACCCTTTGATCAAGTGAATCTTAATGACCACAATAGTAATGACACAACCTATGATGTCATTGTTGATTTGACTTAGCCTAATGAAGAGTGATGTAAACATCATCTAATAGTAAGAGGAGAGAGAATACTCCTATTATGAATGAGAATCAAGTAATAAACTTCCAATATGTATGAATGTATCTAATTAGGGTATGATCCTTTATGATGAGATCATGGAAACCCTAATTATGATGGTTAATGAATCTTAACCTAATTTGAGGGCATTAATGGAAGTAATCCTAATACATGATGATGGTATGATCTTAATTCACAGTAATGTGAATAGTAAACCCTAATCTAGGGTAATGTGATGTAATGTGAATAGTAAACCCTAATTTAGGGTAATGTGATGTAATGTGAATAGTAAACCCTAATCTAGGGTAATGTGATGTAATGTGAATAGTAAACCCTAATTTAGGGTAATGTGATGTAATGTGAATAGTAAACCCTAATCTAGGGTAATGTGATGTAATGTGAATAGTAAACCCTAATCTAGGGTAATGTGATGTAATGTGAATAGTAAACCCTAATTTAGGGAAATGTGATGTTATGAACAGTAAACCCTAATTCTGGGATATGCTTTTAAGCATGAAACTCTATGATTGAAGTACGAAATAAGGAATCACTATTTCTAATTAAGATTAAGGGGTTGAATAATCCTAATTGAATTGAATAGGGAAAACCTAACCCTATTAAGGGCATAGTGGTACAACCCTTGAATTAAAAGGTTATCTTTGTTTTGCAATATGCTGATATAGAGATAAATTGCCTATTATCGAATGAATTAATTATGCAGGTTTTTATGAAATGGTGAACATAGTCAGGTAAGGGCTATGATGTCATATTTATTAAGGCACTTTATAAGCTTTGAAAGTAATAATATGCTATGTTGCCTAGTGAGAGGTAACATATGAGATTGATAGGCTGTGATAGGCATGAGAAATATCTACATTGTTACAATCAAGGTCATGTTGTTAAATGACTTAATGACTATATGTTACTTGGTAACAAGTGTTATGATGATCTAAGGGTTTGAACACCCATGTTTCTGAATCATAATGATGAGATGGTTAGGGATTGATATCCCAATGATAACTGGATGTGAAATGAACTTGATACAATTAATACTCTTTCTTTATAGCAATTGTTTTAATGGTTTATGTTTGAAAACATGCCTGATGCTAAAAGAATGCCATAATGTACTTAAATAATCAAGTATAATGATATCATGTAGAGCCCTGACCATAGATCCATCATTGTCAGAAGTTAAATGATGGTGAAATAGGTTTTCCTAAGGGAACTCCTGGAGAGCATACTTTTGAGTATGTGGGGATTATGGACGCGAATATTCTTAAGTCCTAATGTAGGATTTGATGTGAGATGCATTTTTAAATCTCTCAATCCTTCATTATATGTTTATGTTGGGATGATGTATCACTAATCTCCTGATGATGTTGTTGATGCCGCATCAATGATAGATAAATAAGAAATCCCTTAATGGCGAAGAGAGTACAGAACGCCACTGTAACTCTAATAGCGAAGTTGTCAAAATACCCTGGAAAGCTATTATGGTAGAGACATAAGATGTCCTGCATGTTGTTCCTCATACTGACTGAGGAGGATGAGGTCATAAGAATCCAGCTCTTTTGATGACCTATGTCTGGTACTGATTACAATTTCGTAATGGTCAGTTGGAGTATGAGAGTTGTAACTCATCTCCTCAGGGCATAAATATGTTTGAAAAATGTAATCAGCCGTATAGCATAATTGCTTAGGTTGAACTAAGAGAAACAATGATTGATGTTACGTTGTTTATAATTCTCTAGTTGAATAACTAGTATACACGTTCTTCATATTCCTTAGTGATATATGTCTTGTCATTTAATTAATTTATAATTGAAATGATTGCTTAAAAGAATGTTACTTCACTTAGTTACACAATGTTAAACCTGCTATTGAATGTTTATAGTTCTACTACTTAATGTTATTTCATTATTACAATAACAATGCTTCTGGCAGAGAGTTATAACTCTCGCTGGGACAATTATACAATTGTCTCACCCCCGTGGGATTTGACTTTTTAGGTAGACGTCGAGGACAAAGGAACCCATCAGTGGGTGAGCAACAACAACAACATCAACAACAACATCAGGGACAACAGTGATTCTTAGGAGGAGACACTGTCTGTCAAGTTTTGTATATAGAATGTCCTATGTGTCATCTCTGTACTCTCAGGTCCTAGGAGTCAGTAGATGCTTAAAGTAGATCTGAGATTTTTGGCTTAATGCCTCGAGATTTTGTACATTGCTCATGTATAGTTTAACAGGGCAGTTGTTGCTTGTGACTCTCGAGATGTGATTTTATAGAGATGTAATTATGGATCAGTTTGTAAATAACTTATCCTGTTCTTTTATGAAAAAGTCTTACAGGTTGTGGACCTTTGTGCAAAAAGTTTTAAAATTTTGTGATTTTTAATAATTTCACTGCTAGTTAATCGCTTCCGCATTCATTGATCTTGTTTTCCCGAGATATGTCATCACAATCTAATGAGAGAAAGAAAGCATAAAACATGAGCATTATTGGGTATATTAAGACCAAAGTGACACAAAACTATAGATAAAATGCACAGATAATATGTGTCGATTTGGGTGTTATCATGCACCTATAAGTTGTATGTGATTTAGTAATATCATGATTGGTACTATTATGTTGTTAGGATGGAGTGATGTCACTCATCAACTACTTGTTGGGAATATCTTCATCATAATTGTGCTTTATAGATCATTTTCAATTGTATATCACCAAGTTATTTCTATGGAGTTGGTGCTACAATCAGATTGGTCGTGTTTGACAAGTCCAAGATGACCAAGGTCACAAAGTATCATCCTGTAGTGGCCTTGTAAGATCAATTGAAGGTGATCTTCATGTTGAATTAACTTTAGTCTAAAGACCTTTTGATGATTGATCTCCATTATCAATATGTCTTCCTGAGGAACAAAATATAATGGAGGGTGGTTTGACCAACTTTGATACTTGTATGTAGATGTGAAGATACTAAAAGATAGGCTCTAGGGCATCAAATTCTGTCCAGGAGGGTGCTAAACCATGAAGGTTGGCTCCATGAATTACAATTTGACAATGATGGTCATTTTTGGATCTTTATATCTGCTCATATTAGGAGGTGGAAAATGAACAGTTGGGATTTGGAACCCTCACGTCAATTTGTTGGAAATAGATGGCTGTGAAAGAATAAGAGAAGTGAGTTTAGGGTTAGTGAGTGTAAGATCCTCAAATTCTACAAAGTTATGTTAAATTTAAGAAAATAAGATGGAATTTTATTAAAGAATATCAAGAAATAAAGTGAAATTGGAAGATAGGATAAAGGAACTGGAATTATATTAGTAGAACCTTAGTTATGCAATGGCCCAAGTGAAGTCCATGGGACTATTTTATTTGCAAATAGGTCCTCATGGAAAAGTTTTAGAAATAAGAGAATTTGCTCATATAAGAATGGTAATGGCATGGTATGTTGTTAGACAATCAAAACATGCGATAATATGCAAGCCTCCAAAATATTCTAAGATATTTTGTGATTTAGATAATTAATTGAGTAATTACCCACCCTGACTTGCAACATAAGATTTGAGGCACCAAACATGATTATCTCGATCTTAATTTTGGAACACTTGATGATAATTAGGAAACAAGATAATTCTAGAATTTGAGATGAAATGGATTTTCCATGTAATGTGGGTAATTGATTTAAGGAAATACTTGAAGAGAGATTTTAGTCTACGATATTTATCCAAATAAATCCCAAAATTTTAATATCAGCTAGGAAATGTACTAACGAAAACTCCTTCAAATTTCATAGACATAAGACATTCCTAGTGGCCAATAGAAAATTATGAATAAAGAGGGACCTACTTGTAATAATTGAAATTTCGTTTACTTGTTTGAAGATAGATAAAAGGTTATATATAAGCACACCTTTGACACCAAACTTGTCTCAATATGATATTATAGGGTTATAAAGAAAGATACCAAATTTGGGAGAAATCAGAGTAAAGATGAGATATATATGGATTTTCTAAGTTTATGTTAAGTGTGTGGACTAACTTGTTAATAATGATTTCTGTCACATTTAGTGGGACCATAAAACTTAGGTCCGGTTCCCTTTTAATTTCATGTGGCCTACTAGCCCTCCGATCCCAAACCAATGATCTAGAGATCGTCTTCCACCTCGTACTCAAAAAGGCAAAAACCAGATACAGTTGTATATGACCTCTTTGACTTCTATCTCCCTCCCCTGACCATATCTATCCCTAAAACCTCACCCAATATGTTTGCAAGATCCATATGTACTACCTAACCTAGCATTCTGCTTTCTAGTAAAGATTGGATTTCTCCAAATCCTAATTTATCCAGGAAGTTGGGGCTTCATGGGAGGCAAGCATCCTTGGAGCCCCATGCCTATAACAAAAGGTTCCCTTAGGATTGATATCCCCTAAACAACATATCACAACCCTCGAGTGCACAAGCACTACTCATGATTCCCCTCACCTTTCCACTTCGATTTTCGACATCCTTATCTCTCCCTTAATGGCACAAGTCAATGCACATCAACTGCCTTGACCAGGTTGATTGGAGTGACTATGCAAGGAAGAGTGAAGGCTTAGAAGGAAGAAAAGAGACCCCAACTACCTCACCCACGATCCTTTTGGTGGCCCTATTGCAAGTCAACAACCACTTCGTGGGGTGGCTGCTCCTGACCACTGTGAGCCACACCCAGACCCTCTCTAGGTCCAGCAAGGGCGGGCGAAGGATAGGCAAATTAACCTCAGGCCTGTGGAAGCAGCCAAAAAGAAGTCAACATTCAAGCTGACCGCAACCATGGTGTTGCAGATGCTGAGTGGTTTGAGCGAGAGGAAGAATAAGAAGAATATAGGAAATAACTTTTTTACCACCACGTTGCTCATTTATAGGTAAGGGGTATTTCAACCCTTGTTTCCTTTATTTCGTGTGGGCTACGTAGGCGCAGGTTGCCACGATTGGATCTTCCTGGCCCCACATCCGATATGGAGTAAAAAATTTTTGCTGGCATGTTAGCATATCATTTCTCTAAATAGGTTAATCTTGTTTTAATTATAGTACTTAAATGGTAGGTATGATAGTAGTGAAATTGTATATGTAATTGATCAGAAAAATGAGTTGATCATGAATATATTGATTCCAGAACCTAACTATGTTGCCTATTCCGAAAGTATATCTAATACTTGTATATATGGTGATTTATGTGAGTAAACACAAGTTTTAATGAAGAGGTGATTAACCATGTTAAATATTGTTCTTGTTCTATAAAATGATATAGTTGAATATAAAGGAAATCCAAGATAATGTTGATAACGATGATGACTAATTATGGTCACTAAGTCAATAATCATACATATGATGAATTAGGTTTATGAAACCAATGTTATAACTTGTAATGATCTTAATACACATAATATGATTTAGTTGTTCTAATGCAGTGATAGGTTATATCTGATAATCAGGGTTTCACCTAATGTCTAATTAGGGTTTATAGCCCTTAATAAATCATGATGTGGTGGAATTAGGGATCTGCAAAACCCACAAGGACCCCAATTTAGTGAAGCAGAAGCCCGAGGACGAAGACAAGTGTCACAGTTTGGTTCCTCTACTTCTAGTAGTAGAGAACAAAGGCAGTAGAAGATGGCAACTGAATCCATGTATTGGGTCAGATAAGACACAAGATAACTCGTGAAAGGTAACATGTCAAGATAGATTTTTTTTTTAATTCTGAATCATCTTTCCTTTTCTACTCTCTGCCTACTAATTATAAGAAAGGTAGTTGTTGTTGAGCTTCCTTTAATTAGTCATGTGAGAACATGAGGAAGAAATAAGAAGGATGAGAACCTATATTCAGTTTAATATTCTCTTATATGTTTTTAAAATTTCTCTCTTCGTGTAGAAAAGGAAGAGATGTAAAAGAAAAATCCAAAGAAAATCTAAGATACTAAGCAGTAAAATTTAAAGAGATGTTAAAAGTATGAAACATAATATAAAAAAATGCATACTACCAAATTTTAGTCCTTGAATACCCTGGCCAGGTATTCATCTATTGAAGGCAAGGTTAGTATGACACTCTTAGATTGCTATCTTTCTGATTACTCTGATCAAGTAGTCATTTTGAGACAATCTAAATAGCATAATGAAGACAAAGATGTGACATGGATATTTCTACCACATCCTAATTGATATATGGAGAAATCTAAGTTAATCATAAATCAATTTATAAACAAAGAAGATGTTTAGTATAATGTATACCTTGGTCTGAGGACCTAGAGGTAACAGTTACCTGATGAGAGGTAACAATGTTCAGTGATGGACTGAGGGTTTGAATACCCAGATCTAGTAATCATGATGATGATGTGATGTGTTTTGGCACATATAATGGATACCAAGGTAAAGAATCTAAGTATCCAATAACTTTCAATGATATGAGAAAATGGGAATATGACTCCTGATAAGAAGTAATGTTTGGCTACCTAGAAGGGCCAACTTTGAAATTTGTCCAGTTACATACTATAGTATAGATAATATATGTTAGGAGTTTATGATCCACATAAACATGACATCATCAAAGATTTTATGTGGAGACTTGATGATATGATGAATGAATAATATATGTCTCCCTTTACCTGGGATTTCAGGGATGAAATCCTTGTTAGGGGTTTATAATTTATAATGACCCTAACCGGGGTTATGAGGTAACCCTATTTGTTTTGTCTAATTAAGTTGCTTATAAATGTAATATAATCCTCTAAGATGTTTTGTTATCATGTGATACACTTATGTTCCAAATTTGGTCCTGATTGAATGTTGTTTGAGCAATGTTCCTTTGTTTTGGACCAAAGTGCAATTTACCAAAGATGAGGGGCTATATTGCAAAATGTCACATGTTGAACATTCATTAAGTGTTTTAGCATCATAATAGAGAGCATTATGCTAAGTGGTGGCTTGTGGAAAGCCCAAATTCCAAGTTTGAACTTGTTTGAACAATGTTGGTACCTTGTGCACCAATTTTGGTACAAATTGTAATTTACCCTAAATGTGGGGTTGATATGAAAATTTACCACCTCTAGAGTGTCCCTACTCCCTCATAGTATCATTTAGAGGAGATATAAAGAAGGAGACACCATTTTTTATTCCATTATGAATGATGGTTATCTTGGTGATGAAATGACTAAGAAAAGGGTTGAATATGAAAGCTTAACTTGAGTTGTATCAAGTTGAAAAGCTTATATATGAGTGCCTATCGGCTAAGGAGCCATAGGAAGAGCCTCATATCGTTTTGTGAACTCTTGGAAAAGGCCATGTCATGAAAAGAACCTCAAGGAGGTGAGTTGTGTCGGGTTACAACTTCCTTAGTAAAGTTGTGACGGGTTGTGAATAAAGTGATGAATTAATTGATATATCTTATTCAAAAGGATATGTAATGGATGAATCCTTATCCCTAAATGATCCTCAACCATTTTTCATATAAAGATAAATGTTGATTCATGCATGTACACGTATCATCCATGCATGGACATGTGGCACCTACTAGCTCAAATTGATGACACCTCATTTTTACCTTTCTTCATGAGCAACAAGTATATATACCCCTAGTTTCATCCCTTAGAGCAATTTTGCGACCCTTACCACCCTCCTACCCTAAGGTATCATGCATATATCTATTGTATCGTGCAGGAGTGATGTGGTATCATGCATAGGTCCTTGGATATCGCCCATAGCAAAAGCATATCGGCCAAGTAGGTGATATTGGCCATTTAGGGTGATATCAGCCATAGAGTGAAGTGTTGAGTGGCATATCGTGAAAGTGTGTGTCATATCAAGCAAGAGGGGTGGCATATCGTGCTAGAGTACAAGGGTATCATGCCAAGGTGATAGATCAAGAAGGAGATCAATACTTAACCCTAAGGTGAGGCCATGATCATCTTCAACCTTGGATTGAAGCATGATTTTAGGGTTTTGATCTTCCTTTCTTTTCTTCTTCACCAATTGCTTATCCATGTTGATTCCATGTTTATGAAGGAGTTTTGAACGAGCCTTGGACTTTTTATAAGTCATCTTCAACCTTAGGAACGTGGAGCTTTGGAGCTTGGATCTTTGAAGTTGTTCATAAGGCGGGTTATATAACTTGAACTCAACCATGCTATTATTCATCGCCTAAATTGCTATATTTAATGATCTACTTTTAATTTCGAAATTTCCTGAAATAGTTGATGAAATTATGGGTTCTAGTAGTTTCTTAGACCTTTTGCATGAATTATAATAGTTATAACTAAGGTCTAGAGCTTGAATATGATGGTATCACTTTATAAAAGTGATATCAGGTGCAAGCACACAAGCAAGCACTCTAACCCGATATGATGATGCACCTACTTCACTAAAACAATATGGATATGATTTTATACCTTCTTGCACAATATGGGGGTGTAGTATACACCTATTGCACGATAGGGAGTCAAGTATGGACTCCATGCACGATACAAGGTTAAATGAATACTTATAAGTTGACATGAAACCCTAATTTGGGTAACCCGATATGAGTAAAGAATAACAAATGCTATTGCACGATATGGTAACCCGATACACAACCCTAATTGATGTCTAGCTCGACATGGTGATGATTTGATACCTCTTAAACACCATGGGTGATACATACATGTATCATGTGCCTATCACAACCAACCCTAACCCGACATGGGTGTTACAACCCAACATTGGATGGTCTAGCCTGACATGGCTTGATGCCCTTCACTCCTATCGACTTGTATATTGGATTGAGCCTGATATGGAAAACCCTAACCCGTAATGGCCAGCCCTAGATGGTGAGCCACCCGATATGGTGATTGAATGCATCTCTAGCCTGACATGGTGATGGCTTAATACATCATGCATGACATGGGTAACACATACAAACACCTCTAGCCCGATATGAATGGTGTGTATATACTTCTAGCCCGATATTGTGAATGCTAATATACTTACAACCTGATATGGTGAACATATGCACACTTGTAACCCGAGATACCTTGTAAAGGTGAGGGTAAGACACTCTTAGGAGTGATGAGTGTAACACCAAGTAATGGTGTGGCTAATACCTTGATAGGTGAAACACCTAAAGTGGTTGATAATGGACAACCTTATATCAACAATGCCTTAAACCGAGATGAGTCCATATCATTGATGATAGTTGGGTAATTCAAGTGTGTGACTTATGGCCAATACTTTACAAGATTAATATGATGGGATAGTGGATAAAGTATTAGGATGGGAAATACACCAAGGCATGGTAAATATCACATCCAACACTTTAAGGTTGTTACACCTTGATGCACCTTAAATACAATATGTATGGATGAGTAACACATGAAGTGTGTCATGCCAATTGTTACATTGAGATGTATATAATGAGCTTAATGCACTTTGATAAGTTTAGGCTAACATACCTTGAGAAAGGGTTAAGCCAAGTTAATAAAGTATGATGTATTCATGCTCTGGTAAGGATGAGAGAGAAACTCATACCTTGTGTTGATAATCATTTAATGATAAATGATGAGAATAAAAAAGTATGATTGAATACTTATGACATCAAAGTATGCTCCTAGATGTGTGGTGCAATGAATTAGGGTTTGGATGTATAATATGAACTTGAAACCCTATTTGTCTATAAAGGAAAACCATAACCCTAATAGTTGTTGCCTAGAGAGAGGTGACAAGATGTTTAATGGGCCTTGTGAGCCATGTGATTAGTGGTTGCCTAGTGAAAGGTGAAAAGATGCTTAATGGGCCTTGTGAGCCATGAGAATAATTGTTGCCTAGTGAAAGGTAACAAGATTTTTATAAAAGTGTCATGTCAAAAATGATAATGTTCAAATTAAACTAGGAAATAAAATTTTAGTAACATAATAATAATAATAACTATGGATACAATAATAATAATGAAATCTTGATCATACATGCTTTATGCTTATACCCAAATAAAAGCTATAGTGTTTTGGATAAGATTAAAGGAGATAAGAGGAATACTTGAATTACATAAAGGATGTGAATAAGTATGATGGCTTGGCTAAGGTTTAATACCTAGTAAAGGTGATGTGGTATTCAGTGATGATGCATATGATTGGCATAGTCCAATGCCTGGAATAGATGCACATGATTGACATAGTTCAATACCTGGAATAATGTCACAGGAATGGTCATAACCCAATACCTGGAATAATGTCACATGATTGGTCATAACCCAATACCTGGAATAATTGCACATGATTGGTCATAACCCAATACCTGGAATAGTTGCACAGGATTGGTAATAACCCAATACTTGGAATAATTGCACAGGATTGGTATTAACCCAATACTTGGAATAATGTCACGTGATTGGTCATAACCCAATACCTAGAATAATTGCACAGGATTAGTAATAACCCAATACCTGGAATAATTGCACAGGATTGGTCATAACTCAATACCTAGAATAATTGCACAGGATTGGTAATAACCCAATACTTGGAATAATTGCACAGGATTGGTAATAACCCAATACATGGAATAATGTTTGCACAGGATTGGCATAGTCCAATGCCTAGAATGGTTGCACAGGATTGGCATAGTCCAATGTCTGGAATGTTTGTACATGATTGGCATAGTCCAATGCCTGGAATGGTTGCACAAGATTGGCATAGTCCAATGCATGGAATGTTTGTACATGATTGGCATAGTCCAATGCCTGGAATGGTTGCATAGGATTGGCATAGTCCAATGCCTGGACAGAATATGATGATGTATACTCACATGACTGGTACAATTCAATATCTGGCTAAAAGATTGGCTAAGGTCAACAGACAAAAATGAGAATGATTCATGGATGACATACCATGATAATGAGTATCTTAGGATAATCTTGAAATGTTGATATAGTATGATGGGTAAATGATATACATGTTCTTCATATTCCTTATAAAGAGAATAGATGATTTACAGCTCTATCATAGATATTTGTAATGCTTTAAAAATGAGAATTTTCTAAACTGCTTATCCTCTGCTCAGTTTAATACTATTTAACTGTGATAATAACATTGTTGGTGGAGAGTTATATATCTCACTGGGACAATTGTCTAACCTCGTGGGATCCACATTTTTTAGGTGGATGTGCACAAGGGGGGGTGGAGACCATACTGTAGAGGGAGAACATTAGCAGTAGGGATAGTAGTGACAGCTCAGGTTGAGTGTATTATCTATCATGTCTTGTAGATAGAAGGCATATGTGTCGTCTCTGTACTCTCAGGTCCTTGGATTTAGTACGTGTTGGTTTTATGAACAATCTGAGATTTTTGCTTGTATGCCTCAAGGTCTGTGGTTGCATTATGTTTATGTTTTGAGAAAGCAACTATTATATGTTATCCTTGAGAAGAGATGGTACAGTGTATGTACAATATGATCAATGATGAATATCATGTTTTGGTTCTTCCTTAAAGAGTTTACTGGAAATGGATCTCTTTGCAAAATGGTTTTAATTTTTAGTGATTTTTGTTAATCCGCTGCTTATGATTATTCTTCATATTTAGTAACAATTTAGTTGTTGGTTTGGTGGTTGTCGTTTCATCTGGGGTGGGAAGTAATACTTGAAGAAAGCATCAATCATTTGTTCCCAAGTTTCAATGCACTCATAGTCAAGGTTATGAAACCAACACTTAGCACTGTCTACCAATGATGATGTGAATAGCTTCAAGTATATGACAGTCACCCTATCTATCTTGATCATAATGCAAATTTTGACAAAATTGTTGATACACATCATTGTATCTTCAGAGTTGTGGTCATGAAAGGCCTATGATTTGACTAATGACACCAATCCTAGATCAATCTTGTAGCTGCCGACATTGATCGATTGTCTATTGATTGTCCCTTTTTGAGCAGTTGATGAAGATGCCTTGATTCTTTCCAAAATTGTCTGTTCTTGTGTTTGGTCGCCCCTTCCTGCTGGCTCATTTTCTTCTGGTGGCTCAGGATTTTCTGGTGGAGGTATAGGTGGTGGAGTTTGACTAAATCTATCCACTAATCTTCCATACTCCCACCCTCTGTGTAGAATCTCCACTTGACCAAAACCTGATGGGGATGACTCTTTGTAGTCATGGGCTCGAGTATGCACTAGTACCTGAAAATAGTAAAAATGATTGTGAAAACATGGTACTAATGGTAAAAACAATAAGAATATTTGAAATTCAACTTTGAATGACTAAAAGAAAAATAAAAAGGTTGGCCTAGAATGGCTAACTACAACACTCGCAGTGTTGAAGCAATTGTTTCCCCGACAACGACGCCAAAAACATGATTGGTAATTTCTACATGCTCAAAACGCAAGTATACGCTATCATAGTAATATAGGCCAATGAGGCCCGGATATCAAACACATGGAAACATGACTTCAGAAACTATTACTAACTGTAATGTGATAACCTTAGGCCAAAGAAACTTGAATGATTGGGTTAATTATCTAAATCAAAAAATTGATCTAAATTATGGTTTTTGTTCTCAGTTTTAGCAAACTCCTTAGGATATTGGTTTCACCATAGTTAACATTGCACGTTGGTCCTAATACATTAATGAAAAACTCTCCTAACCCTAGAATAAGAGCTTGTAATGGGAAATAATCACTCTCACGGTGTAATTCACTACCTAAACTAATAACAACCCCACTCTCGTATCGATTGTGTTATTAGATAGGTGCATTATCGAATGCTTTGGGTAATCTCCTCACGTTTTTAAACCACCTCTCTGAAAGGGCTTCATAGAACATGTATGTGTATGAAGTTCTGACCATTAATTTTCCTTTTTTCAAAGCAATTAACTATCCAAGTTCTACCTATTGTGATCAAGCATGGGTAGTTCATTCATTCACATAGAAATAAATCTAGAAATTAAGAGAAATTAATGAATTAATACATAAGAGTCAAATACAATGCATAACTGGGCTACTCCTAGGTCCTAAGGAATGTGGGGATTAGCCACTCATGGTTTCCATAACCAAAAACATCAAACGAGAAAGAAAAAACATGGAGAACATGAAGAACCCCTAAAGTAGATGGTTCAAATGATCCCTTCTTGCTCATGTGCCGATTTGCTACCTTCCGACTGCAATTTTGTCTGCTAAAAGTGCCCGGATCGTCCAGAACATGTCCTTCTTCTCTGTTATCTCCTCCTCTTTCTCCTCAGTTGTCATTAATGGAAAAAGATGAGATAATAAGGTCTGGTCGCACCTCCTAGGCTAGTTAGAACCTCGGTCATTGGATTAAACGAAGCCTTCAGATCTTCCTGATCCTGACATGTTGATACTACAAATAGAGTTTTCGTACTATCGACTCCTCTAATTGCATGGCCATCTATCAAGTTGTTGGTACTATCGACCTGGCTATCAATAGTACCAAATTGCTTCAAAATTCTTTCACAAATATGTTGTAACGTCGTCGGTAGTATTGACTTGAATGTCAGTGTTGCTGAGTCTTCTCAATTTCTTTTGTTACAACCTGAGCATGTGTCGATATCGCCGACTCCAAATTCAATTGTTTCGAGCTGTGTAGATCCTCATACATTCACCTGAAAAGGATAAAAATCAAAATTACTACATGCAAATGGCTTAAATCATTCAAAAACACTAAAATATTCTTATTTGATGCAAATGAGTATCACATGCTAATAATAGTAAATCATGCACAATTAATGTGAGATTTGACCAAAAAGTGCACAAAAATCAATACAAAATAGCCTGCAAAAATGCCAAATAAACAGTGCATCAAGAATACACTAGAGAGAACTCGTGATTTCAAAATACTTCCATCTCAAAGATAAAGGAACTTCAATTGTCTCAAGACACTGGAAATTCCTACAATCTTTTACAAGTACAATTGTACCTCACGTCAGATGCATCATCTTAAATGGTAAATCCACATCAACATGGGTTGATCATTGAGTAAATGGTTCTCTAACTCTGAATTTAAAACCTAACAGAGTTATCACCGATGACTTCTATGATCTCAAGGTCATCTCTATGATAGAAGATGGGAGATGGGACATCATCTTTCTATCTCACTTGTTCAATGATGAAACTTGCATCAAAATTTTGAACATGATCCCTCCCGATACAACTATAACTGAAGAAAAATGGCATCTCATTTGTAATCCAAAAGGCCCATTCAATATTTCCATCATATCCAAGAACTCCTCAAGAGACAAATTAATATACAATCATGTTAACATTGGTCATGGATTTTAGGTTGAAGTTGTTTACCAACTTTCCATATATTAGGGTAGCAATGATGTGTTCCTAGATATTGTTCATTTCTTGTGTAGTCATGATGGTTATGGACTTCACTGTCAATGTAATATGGGACCTATAGGGTCACACACATAGGTAGTACTTGGAATATCAACTTACTCATGGATAAGATTTAACTCGGTTACTAAAAGAGTTTAGGTAATCAAATTAAACAACACTACCTATCACAGTTGACTGAATGGAGTGTCTAGTTGATCGAATGGTGTGCTAGTTGATCAATTATTGTGCCATTCAATTGACTAAAAGGTCCATTCGATCGACTAGAGCTTAAGTGAACCTAAGTGATGAACCAACAAGTCGAATGATTGGAGTGTCCAACCAACCAAATGTATTGGGTTCCTAGCATATGGTGTATTAAGATAATATAGGGCTGAGGCACCTACCAGACCTCAACCTATGGGTGAGGGAGAGTAGCACATTCCCAAGCACCCTAATATATATAGACGGCGGCGGCCAGAACTGCGTCTCATGCTGGAGTTGACGAGAATAGAGGAAAGGAGCCGGGGCGGCGGCCATGAAAAGGAATCAAAGAAGCAGAGGAGGAGAGTGTTGCCGCCCATCGCAATCCAGAGCAGATCTCGAGGCACCGGCGGCTGCGTCGCTGAAGCAGAGTCCTGCTGGGGACTCGAGCGCGAGAGAAACCAAGAAAGGGGGAACCGGGTCCAAGATCCGCTGAACCAACAGCAATGAGCAAGTCGCCCCTCTTCAGGGCCACATGGCGGATAAGGAAGCATATATCTCTTCACGAATAGTCATTAGACTTTCTCCAAGTCAAGGTATGTCTTGCACATTATTTCTTAGATACATCATTTTTAATGAGAATTGCTAGTTAGGAAGTATGGATAGAAATTTTTTAAGTAACATGGCCAGACCGATACCAGAGTTGCTTATCATGTTGATAAACGTTGAAGCACGAACAAAGAAGAACAAGTATGTGGTGATGATCAACAGAGTAGAGTCCAAGGACAAAATAAAAGCCAAGAAGAGTTCTGAGGCCAAATTGAAATCCAAGTCTTCACACTCAAAATAAGGAGAAAGAAAAGTTCAAGACAAATATGTCCTTTGTATTAAGGGATTTAGGAAGATGAAGTTGGGGATAGAGATCTCCACTTTAGGTATATACATTGTTGAGATAAATTTGTCTACTTCTTCATCTTGGGTACTTGATACTGGATTTGAATCTCACATATGCTCAAATATGCAAGATCTGAAAAGAAGTAAGCCTTTACCAATGGGCGAGGTTGAACGACGCATTGCAAATGGAGCAAGAGTTGCTGCCACTGCATTTGGAACCTATAATTTGTCTCTTCCCACAAGGCTTGTAATAGATTTAAAGAACTGCTACTTTGTACCTGCCATAAATTGAAACATTATTTCTATATATTGTATGGACAAGGATTGAAATGAATTTATTATAAAGAATGGTTAATGTTCTATTTGTAAAGATGAGATCTTTTATGGCAGTGAATTGATGTCTTATGGTCTTTATTTATTGAATCTAAAGACAAATGTTTATAAGGTAATACCAAAAGATTAAAACTTGATAACTCAAACAAAACATATCTTTGGCATGGTCTTCCAGGGAACATTAATGAGAATCGCATATCTAGACTCTATAAAAATGGTTATCTAGACTCTTTTGATTTCGAATCAATAGAGACATGTGAGTCTTGTCTGTTGGGAAAGGTGATCAAGACTCCCTACACTGGAAACAATGAGATGGATAATGGCCTATTAGGATTCATACATACTGATGTAAGTGGCCCTTTTAGAACAAATGATATAGGTGGTTATCAATACTTCATTACCTTTACTGATGACTTAAGTAGGTATGGTTATGTTAACTTGATGAAACATAAGTCAGAAACTCTTGAAAAGTTTGAGGTTTTCACAAATAAAATACATAACCAAGTTGGTAAAAGTATTAAGGCACTTCGTTATGATCGAGGTGGAGAATAATTAAGCCAACAGTTTGAGGATCTTCTACAAGACTGTGGTATCATATCATAATAGATTCCACTTGGTGCATCACAACACAATGGTGTATCAGAAAGAAGGAATTGCATATTTCTAGATATGGTGTGATCAATGATGAGTTTAATTGATCTTCCGAATTCCTTATGGGGTGATTCTCTATAAACTGCCACATTTACACTAAACCATGTACCATCTGAATCAGATCAAAAGACACCATATGAGATATGGTATGGGAAGCATCCCAATGTGTCTTTTATGAAGATTTCGGATTGTGAAGCTTGTTTGAGAAAGAGGTTTCCCAAAAAGCTTGGACCTAGATTGGATAAATGTTGTTTTGTTGGATATCCTAGGGAAACCAAAGGATACTACTTTTATACTTCATCTTAAAACAAAGTGTTTGTTACCAAGGATGTTGTACTCTAAGAAAAGGAATTCATTTTTAAAGGAATCGGTGTGAGGAAAGAAGAAATCAAAGAAGTTCTAGATCAACAAGAAAGCATTAAACCTATAGAGGTACAAGAGGAACACAGAGAGTCACAAACTGTTGTGGACTCTCAAATTCCTCATGTGACATAGGATCCTCACAAATCTAATAGAACACATGTTGAGCTAGATAGTTTTGGTTATCTACTATCTCAAGAAGGTGATGAGTCAATCATTGATGATGATCCAACTACCTACATAGAAGTTGTTAATGGACCAAAGTCAAATAAATGGCTTGAGGCCATGAGATATGAGATGAAATCCATGTATACCAACAAGGTATAGACCTTGGTGGATCCACCTGAAGGGGAAAAACCCATAAGGTGCAATTGGGTCTTCAAGAGGAAGACCTACATGGATGTTAATGTACAAACTTACACATGTCAATTGGTTGCAAATGGTTTCAGAAAGTTTAAGGTGTTGACTATAAGGAAACCTTTTCTTCAGCTTCCATGGTTATGTCCATCAAGATCATATTTTCCATTGCAGCTTATCATGACTATGAGATTGGGTAGATGGATCTTAAAACCACATTCCTTAATGAGAATCTTCTTGAGGATGTTTGCATGACACAAACTGAGGGTTTTATAAATCCAAAGGATGTGAATGAAGTATGTAATCTATAAAGGTCAATCTATGGATTGAAGAAAGCATCTCGGAGTAGGAGTCTTTGATTTGACGAAACATGCAAAGAGTTTGGCTTTAGCCAAAATGAATATGAACCTTGTGTGTACAAGTAGGTTAGTGGGAGCATGATTGTATTCCTCATATTGTATGTGGATGGCATACTATTGATGGGGAATGACAATCCCTACTTTACAGATGGTAAAGACCTGGCTAGGAAATACATTATCTATGAAGGACTTAGGTAAACATCCTACATCCTAGGAATTAAGATCTATATAGAAAGATCTAAAAGGATTCTTGGACTAATTTAGAACACATACATTGACAAAGTGTTGAAGAGGTTCAACACAGAGAACTCAGAGATAGGAAGTGTAACATCCCTGACCTGGGTTATGCTCTAACCCTAGATGTTTTACTTAGTAATTTTGATTAGATTTTTTTATATTTCTTGGAAAGTAATTAAGGCTCAATAGGAACTTATATTTCAATTTTAGTCCTTTTTTAATAATGTTGAAACATTGTTTTGTTAGTTTTGGACTAAAGTGCAAATTACTCAAGTTGAGGGGTTAACTTGCAAATTGTACATGATAAAATGTTTCTCAGATGTTGAAGCATCATAAGAATGAGAATGATGCAGTGGTATGGTTCACAAGCTTGAGCACCAAGATAAAGCTTGCTGAGCAATCCTTGTGCATTAAAACCTAGTTTTGGTGTAATGCGCAATTTACCCAAAACCTAGAGTTCAATATGCAAAATACCACTTCTAGAGGGTCCCCCATGTTTCTTGTCATCATGTAGAGAAAATAAAATGAGAGGGGCGCCTCATTTGAATTATTTTGGAGGAGAGAGAATCTTGGTATTAAAATAATAAAGATTTAAGCATAAAAGGAACTTTATTTCAATTTAATGCAAAAATAAATATATTAATAGAAAAACCCTTCAACCAAAAGGTGAGGGATGAATTTGCAAAAGGGTTGGACGAGCTTGTGCCTTGCAAAGGCACGAAAATATCTTGAGTGAGTGGAAAGCCCACTCACATTAAGTTAATAAAAAGAAATATCCACTAAAAAGGGGATATTAGTATAATATGATTAAGGTGCTTAATTTATTTTCTTTTAATTCTTGTATAATGAATAAGTTTTGCGATTGGGAGAATATGGCTTCATGGCCAAGGAATTGAGGGGGAAGAGGCGGCACTAATTTTGGAATTAAAAGATTTTTATAAGGCATTTTCTCTCTCATTGATTTTCTTATAAAAACACCTTTTACAACCCAAATCAAAGACTTTTTCGAATCCACTTCCTCTCTTTGCTTGCAAAAAAGACCAAGAGAGCTAGGATCAGTAGGAAGACGACCACCAACCTGTTGGTAAGCTTCTTGATCCTCTTTCACCTTGATTTCATGGTGGAAATCACAAAACAATGCATGATTTCTTCTCTATTTCACTCCATCTTCAATCCTAGCCAATCTTTTCACTCCAAAGCTTGAGGATGATCCTTGGGAGAGTTGCAAAAGCTTCCTCCACCATTTTTGACGTGAAGCTCCAAGATTTGAATCTCAATTGGAGGCGGGTTATATAACTCAAACCCTTAAATATTGTTATTGCATTCAAATCTCCATTATTTGTTGAACGTTTTGTTCTATTTGAAATTCCCTTGATCCATTGTTGTAATTACCATGAAAACGGCAGTAGCTTTTGAATGAACGAAGGTAGATAATGATGACATCATCTTAGGCACATATTCCAACAAGTTTCTCTTGCAAACAGTTTTAAGACTTTGATCCAGATGGTTTCACCAAACCGTTTGGAGACTAAACAGTTTGCAAACCGTTTAAAGTCTTGAACCCCAAACCGTTTAGATGAGTTGACCGTTTTGATGGGTTGACTGTTTGAGGTCAGGACCCTAGTACATGTTGGATGAGGATATAATGGTTCCAATTGATTGAATCAATATATGGACAATCATCCAATTAGAAACCCTAATCGGGTTAAGTGCTGATTTTGCAATTGAATAAATTAAATCTTTGGGTTGATTAACCCAAACGGTCTCAAGACCATTTGGAGATCACCCAAATGGTTGCAAGACTGTTTGGAGGTCAACCAAGACCGTTTGGAGGTCTAGGGTTGAGTATGGTTGAGTATTTGAAGGGTCAAAGATAGCAAATGGTAATGCAATCAATAGTTCAATTGTTGATCAATCTAATGATCCAAACCCTAATTGAATTTCACAATTTTAAGTGATAGGATGGGGCAAACGGTCTCAAGACCGTTTGAGGTCAGGTCATGCCCAATTTGAATGATGGTCCAATAATTTCAAAGCAATTAGTTCCACAATGACTAATATTGAAAGTTCATCGATTTCAACCCTAATTCAATTGGTTTCAAAACCCTAATTGATAATCAATTGAAAGTCTAATCAATTGAAAGATGATTCATTAAGCTCAATTTAAGTATGGTGCTTAGGTTCAATTGATGAGTAATTACATGGATTCAATTGATGAAGGAATTAATCTTGGAAACTCTAAATCAATATGAGTGGTTGAGACCATTTTTGGTCCAATCGGTTTTGAGGAGGTTTGGACCAAACGGTCTCAAGACCGTTTGGGACCAAATGGACTCAATACCGTTTGGGACCAAATGATCCCACACCAATTAGACCGTTTGGAGGTATTTCAAGCAAGACCGTTTGAGGTCTGGTTGGTCAAGATCGTTTGGGGTCTAAGTGACCAAGACCGTTTGGAAGTAATTAACCAAAACCATATGGACAATTAAGGTGATTAAAGGTCAATTGTTTAATTGATCATTACGTGATGTAATTCAAGGTTGATTATGATAATTGTACTCTTAATAAGATAGGGGGATTAGTACCTTTTGAATAATTAATCTTTGATGATTATAGAAGTAATGACACAATACATGTGTCATCTCTCCAAGCAAGTTGAGTAAACCTAATCTATGGTGATGGTATGACCCTAATTGAGGGAAATGATAGGTGAAACCCTAATCTATGGTAATGGTATGACCCTAATTTAGGGTAATGATACGAGAAACCCTAATTCAGGGTATTTCAATAATAAAGCCTGATTGAATGTGAATAGTAAATCCTAATTGAGGATGATGTTATGAGAAACCCTAATCAAGGGTGAAGCCATATGAAACCCTAAAGTGAGGGTGATGTCATGTGGAACCCTAGACAAGGGTAAGGTTAAAATGAAACCTTAATACAATAATGTTATGTAAAACTTCATTCAAGGTAATGTTATGCGCTGATATGTGACACTTTGATATGAAATCCTATACTGATATAGGATAAAGATATGTGAAGCCCTAATCTTGGGTTGTAATGTATGAAACCCTAATTTAGGGCAATATGATGATAAATCATGACCCAAATCTGGGTAATGAGATATAGTATTCCTAATTCACATAAATTGGGAAATCCTAAAGCAAAGGAGGAAATAATGATGTTACTCTTACAATGCATAGTGCTGATTTGTAATTGATATAATTGTTATCATGTGCACTAATTATGCAGGTTTCATGAGATGGTGGACATAGCCAGGTATGAGCTATGATGTTTTATTATTGAAATTTCCTTATGGGCCTTGTAAGCCATAATATGTTGTGTTGCCTAGTGAGAGGTTACAAAAGATATTATTGGGCTTTAAGAGCCATGTGAAATACCTACACTACAATTAATATGTTTACAATGATTAAATGACCTGAAGGCATTAAGTTACCTAACAAAGTGGTAACAAGTGTTTTGATGAACTAAGGGTTTAGACAACCATGTTTCATAATCATGATGATGAGATGATAAGGGATGAAGAATACCCTGATGTGATAAGGGATTGAGATCCCAATGTTTAATAATGCTTTGAAAAGAATTTGATAGAAATAGTATTCATTCTTTGTAGCAACTGTTATAATGTTTTATGTTTGAAAAACATGTTTGATGCTAAAAGAATATTGTAATGTACTTAATTAGTCAAGTGAAATGGTATCATGTAGATCCCTAACCATAGATCCATCATCGTTAGTAGTTTGGTGATGGTTAAATAGGTTTTCCTATGGGAACTCCAGGAGGGCATACTTTTGAGTATGTGGGGGTGATGGGCGCGAATATCCTTACGCCCTAATGGAGGAATTGATGTGAGGTAAACATTAAATCTCTCAATCCTTCATTATTTATGCCGGGATGGATGTATCACTAATCTCCCAAAGACCGAGATGGATGTATCATTAATCTCCCAATGATCTTAATGTCGGATCGATGTGAGATAAATATAATATCTCTCGATTGCGAAGAGAGTACAATATGCCACTGTAACTCTAATAGTGAAGTTTCCAGTATACCCAGGAAATCTATTTAGCATAGACACAAGATGTCCTACGTTTGGTCCTCACACTGACTGAGGAAGATGAGGTCATGGAAATTCAGCTCTTCTATTGACCTATGTATGGTACCGATTTCGATTTCGCAATGGTCAGTTGGAGTATGAGTAGTATACCTCATCTCCTCAGGGCTTAAGTATGCTTGTAAAATGTAATCAGTCGTGTAGCGTATTTTCTTAAGGTTGAAATATGAGAATCATTGGTTGATGTTACTTTGCATAATATGTTCTAAATAGACAAATGTTATTTATGCTCTTCAATTCCTTATTGGATAAGTAACATGCTGCTTTATCAAGATATAGCTGAAAGGAATTTGATAGAGAATACTGCTCTAATCTGTTTATATATTGAATTATCTGCTTATGATTTTTCTGCTCAGTTTTATACCATTAATTGCAATAATAATGTTTCTGGCGGAGAGTTATATCTCTCGCTGGGACAATTTTTCAATTGTCTCACCCCGTGGGATCCAACTTTTTAGGTAGACACCAAAGAAGAGGTAGGAACCCTACAGTAAGGGAAGAGCAGCAGTAGCAGCAGGAGTAGAACCAAGGACAGTAGTGAATCCTCAGGTGGAAACACTGGTTGTCATGTCCTGTATATATAGAGAGTCCTATGTGTCGTCTTTGTACTGTCAGGTCCTAGGAGTCAGTAGTTAGTTTAATATGGATTTGAGATTTTGGCTTGATGCCTCGAGATTTTTATACTGCCTATGTATAGTCTAACAGGGCAGCTGATGCTTGTAACTCTCAAGAAGAATTGGTACAAGAGATGTACTAGTAAACCAGAATGTACCTGAGATACTTTGGTTCTTTATGAAAGAGTTTTTTAGTTTATGGATCTCTTTGTAAAAAGCTTTAATTTTTAGTGATTTTCAGTAATTCCGTTGCTAATGAATGCTTCCGCTTAAGTAAATCATGATTTTAAAAGTTGGACGCCACAAGTTTAGTGGTATCAGAGCTCTAGGTTCGCTGAGTCTATAGAGACATAGGACTAAGGTTATTGAGTCTGTTCTAGTGTCTTCCAGTTATCTGATAGTGTCTTCTTCTCATATAGGAAGAGAAGAAAAACTAAAGATGTCTGGATCACACGATGAACATGTTATTGAGAGCAGCATTGCTGCACTAGGAGGAGGTGCAAGAGACCAAGATAGGGAAGAACCCGTATCTGAACAACCCCAGTTCAATCAAGAAGATATGGGGAACCCAGCCTTCAAAGCCATGTTTGGACAATTTATGGCGACCATGACTCATATGGCAGATAGGATGCCACTACTTGTACCTAGGGTGCCAGTTCACCATGAAGGATAGGGAGCCGGCAAGACATTTGAACGACTTCGCCGGGCTGGAGCCACATAATATGTTGGTACAGCTGACCCAGCAGACGCAGATATGTGGTTGACCGAACTAGAGAAGGCCTTTAGAATCCTTAAAATCCTAGAAGCTGAGAAGTTTAGACACGCAGTGTACCTTCTTAAAGGGAGTGTTGGCCATTGGTGGACCATAGAAGAAGGCAAGAGGTCGGGTGTGGAGATCGGATGGGAAGTATTCCGACGAGAATTCGCCAATAGATACTTTCCTAAGACGTTCCTTGATGAGGAAATCTCTCAGTTTGAGAGGTTAAGGCAAGGACCAATGAACATTAGCGAGTATGAGGCTAAATTCATGGAGCTTTTGCGGTTCTGTCCGCATATGGCAGTTACCGATGAAGAAAGGATTCAACATTTTGAGAAGGGATTGAACGCCGATTTGACCACTCATGTGTCTGTTTTAGAGAACAAGGAGAGGTTTGTTATTTTTGTGGAGTCTGTCATACACATAGAGAGGTCTCTGACTGAGAAGCGATAGACTAAGAGCAAGAACATGTATACTCAGTTTCATGGACAAGGGTCTAAAAGCTTTAAGAAACCTAGGATTTCTACACCAATAGCACCACCAAGGTTTAATACCCAGACGCAATGGTCATCTAATAGGGGTAGAGGCCGTAGTTTACCACTAGAAGGAACCCACAGTGCAGCATCAGTATCGGTAATAGGATCATCTAGACCCCATCTAGGGAACAAAGGTTGTTTTATATGTGGAAATATGGGGCATCTGATGAAGGATTGTCGAGCCAGAGAAGCAAGTGTCACCCAACCTCAGAGGCAGAGTCAGCAAAGCTCTCAGAGGCGATAGTTTCCAAGTGGCGCAAGAGGACGTGGACAAGCGTCCCAAGTTGGATTGTCGGAACCCAATAATCGAGCACCGAGTCAACCGCAGGCGACAGCGAGATTTTATGTGATGAATCAGCCTGATGCAGTAGTCAACCTAGGGTTGTGACAGGTCAGATGGAACTATTTTATTCTGATATGTCTACATCCTGCATCATATATGCTTTAATTGATCCAGGTGCTACACATTCTTTCATCACTAAAAGAGTGATTCTTGACTACAATATGATAGTTGGTCATAGGGAAGAGAGTTTGAAGTTAGAAACTCCTTTTATGGGATCTGTAGTGTTGCAGGAGGTGTGTTCTTCCTGCACTCTGTTCTTTTCTGAACATCGCATTCAAGTGGATCTTATACCACTTGAGATGCATGTGTTTGATATAATTCTTGGAATGGATACCCTAGAAAAATATAAGGTTGTCTTGGATTGTGAGTACAAGCAAGTTGTGTTCACAGATGATAATGATACTTGGATCTTTCGAGGAGATAGAAAGATTCTTCCAACCTGTCTTGTGTCAGCTATGGTAGCTGAGAAGTTGATGAGGCAGGGATGTTTTGCATTCTTGGCACATGTAGTAGATACCACCATGGAGAGTTTTAATCCTTTCTAAGTTCCGATAGTTAGGGAGTTTGAGGATGTATTCCCTAAGGAACTTCCAGGCGTACCTCCACCCAGAGAGATAGATTTTGAGATTAATCTAATTCTGGGTACGCAACCTATAGCACAAACACTGTAGAGGATAGCGCCTGCTGAGATGGCAGAGCTGAAGAAGCAACTTCAGGAGTTGCTTGAGAAAGGCTTTATCCGACCGAGCACTTCACCTTGGGGTGCTCCAGTTCTCTTTGTTAAGAAAAAAGACAGATCTATGCAGTTATGCATTGATTACAGGCAATTGAATAAAGTAATTATAAAGAACAAGTATCCCTTGCCAAGGATTGATGACTTGTTTGATCAGTTGTGTGGTGCAACTATCTTCTCTAAGATAGATCTAAGGTCAGGATATCATCAGTTGCGTATCAAGGAAAGTGACATACCTAAGTCTGCCTTTAGGACAAGGTATGGTCACTATGAGTTCATAGTTATGTCATTTGGACTAACTAATGCACCAGCTGCGTTCATGGAACTCATGAATAGAATCTTCCAGCCTTTTCTTGATCAGTGCATAGTAGTCTTCATAGATGATATTTTGATATACAGTAGAGATGCTCAACAGCATGAGCAGCACCCCCGTCAGGATTTGACTTTGCTAAGAGAGAATAAATTGTATGCTAAGTTTAGCAAGTGTGAGTTCTGGTTACCACAAGTTTATTTTCTTGGACACGTAATATCTGCCTTAGGTATTCGTGTTGATCCTAAGAAGGTAGAATCTGTCCTGCAATGGGAACATCCAAAAACACCAACAGAGATACATAGTTTCTTAGGGTTGGCAAGCTATTACAGGAGGTTCATTAAGAACTTCAATTCTATAGCTTTACCCCTAACCAAGTTGACCAGAAAGGAGGTTCCTTTTGTCTGGAATGACAAGTGTCAACATTCTTTTCAGTTGTTTAAAGAAAGGTTGACAAGTGCACCTGTGCTGGTGTTACCTGAGCAGGGAAAGGGGTACATAGTTTTCTGTGATGCATCTAAGAATGGTTTAGGATGTGTGTTGATGCAGGATAAGCAAGTGATTTCTTTTGCTTCTCGACAGCTTAAGAAACACAAGGAGAATTATCCTACACATGATCTAGAACTAGTTGTTGTGGTCCATGCTTTGAAGATCTGGAGACATTATCTCTATGGAGATACATTCCAGATTTTCACAGACCATAAGAACCTAAAGTATATTTTCTCACAGCATGAGCTGAACATGAGGCAACGCCACTAGATGGAGTTAATCAAGGACTACGATTGTACAATTGATTATCATCCAAGAAAGGCTAATGTGGTTACTGATGCATTAAGTAGAAAATCAACAACACCAGCCTTAGATAAAGCACAATTGAATTCTTTAGTGTGCTCTAAGAGGGATATGTTTATATCTTTGAGGCAAAACAATGTATAGTTTAAAGTATCATTGTTAGCTGGGTTGTTAGCTGAAATGCACATAAAACCAACTCTTAGGCAGCAAATTAAAGAAGCCCAACAAGTTGATGTTGTAGTTTAGCAGATTAGGATAGAATATGGTAGTGAGAAACAAGATGGCTTTCATGAGTCAGAGGATCAGGTAGTCTGTTACCATAGTAGGATGGTAGTACCTGATGCCAATGACTTGAGAAAGTTAGTTATGGAAGAAGCTCATTCTTTGATGTATGTTATGCATCCAGGGAGCACCAAGATGTATCATAACTTAAAATACATCTATTGGTGGCCTGGATTGAAGAAAGATGTAGCTGAGTTTGTTATGCGGTGTCCGGTGTGTCAGTAGGTTAAAGCTGAACATCAGAAGCCTACAGGAACAATGCAATCTTTGCCTATACCATAGTGGAAATGGGATCATGTAACCATGGACTTTGTGGTTGGTTTGCCTAGAACAACCAAAGGTCATGATTCCATATGGGTGATAGTCGATAGGTTGACAAAGATAGCACATTTTTTACCTGTCAAAACAACCTACACTGCTGAGAAGCTGACACAGTTATATGTAGATGAGATAGTGCGGTTGCACGGGGTTCCAGCCACTATCATTTCTAATAGAGGACCCCGATTCATGAGTCATTTTTGGGAATGACTTCATAAAGCTTTGGGTACACAATTAAGGTTTAGTACAGCCTTTCACCCTCAGACAGATGGACAATCCGAAAGGACCATACAAACTTTGGAGGACTTGCTTAGGGCATGTGTCCTTCAATTTGTAGGAAGTTGGGATCTACACCTGAGCTTGATAGAATTTGCTTACAATAATAGTTATCAGCATAGTATTGACATGGCACCATATGAAGCATTATATGGTAGACGATGTAGATCTCCTTTATATTGGTATGAAACTGGAGAAAATCAACTTTTGGGTCCTGAGCTAGTGCAACAGACAACTGAGAAGATTAAAATAATACAACAACAGTTAAAGACTGCACATGATAGACAGAAATCATACGTCGACAAACGGCGAAGACCTTTAGAATTCCAAGTTGGAGATAGAGTTTATCTCAAGGTCTCGCCATGGAAAGGAGTCCTTAGATTTGGAAGGAAGGGAAAGTTAGCTCCTAGATTTATGGGGCCTTATCCAATCATTGAACAGATTGGAAAGGTAGCTTATAAGTTGGAGTTACTACCTGAGTTGCATAAGTTGCATCCAGTGTTCCACATCTCTATGTTGAGGAAGTGTCACCCTGACACAGAATTAGTTCTACAACCTATGGAGGTATAATTAAATAATGATATATCATATGTTGAAGGACCTGTGACGATCCTTGATAAAAGAATTAAAAAGATGAAAAAGAAAGACATTTGTCTTGTAAAAGTCCTCTTGAATCACTGTGGCATTGAAGAAGCTACATGGGAACTAGAGGAAGAGATGAGGAGGAAATACCCTACTCTTTTCTCTTAAATGTTTTTGTTGATGATTTCGAGGACGAAATCCTTGTAAGGGGTGGATAATTTGTAACATCCCTGACCTGGGTTATGCTCTAACCCTAGATGTTTTACTTAATAATGTTGATTAGATGCTTGTTTATATTTCTTGGAAAGTAATTAAGGCTCAAGAGGAACTTATATTTCAATTTTAGTCCTTTTTGAATAATGTTGAAACATTGTTTTGTTAGTTTTGGACAAAGTGCAAATTACCCAAGTTGAGGGGTTAACTTGCAAATTGTACATGATAAAATGTTTCTCAGATGTTGAAGCATCATAAGAATGAGAATTATGCAGTGGTATGGTTTCCACAAGCTTGATCACCAAGATAAAGCTTGCTGAGCAATCCTTGTGCATTAAAACCTAGTTTTGGTGTAATGTGCAATTTACCCAAAACCTAGGGTTAAATATGCAAAATACCACTTCTAGAGGGTCCCCCATGTTTCTTGGCATCATGTAGAGAAAATAAAATGAGAGGAGCACCTCATTTGAATTATTTTGGAGGAGAGAGAATCTTGGTATTAAAATAATCAAGATTTAAGCATAAAAGGAACTTTATTTCAATTTAATGCAAAAATAAATATATTAATAGAAAAACCCTTCAACCAAAAGGTGAGGGATGAATTTTAAAAAGGGTTGTACGAGCTTGTGCCTTGCAAAGGCACGAAAATATCTTGAGTGAGTGGAAAGCCCACTCACATTAAGTTAATAAAAAGAAATATCCACTAAAAAGGGGATATTAGTATAATATGATTAAGGTGCTTAATTTATTTTCTTTTAATTCTTGGACAATGAAGAAGTTTTGCAAGTGGGAGAATATGGCTTCGTGTCCAAGGAATTGAGGGGGAAGAGGCGGCACTAGTTTTGGAATTAAAAGATTTTTATAAGGCATTTTCTCTCTCATTGATTTTCTTATAAAAACACCTTTTACAACCCAAATCAAAGGCTTTTTCGAATCCACTTCCTCTCTTTGCTTGCACAAACGACCAAGGGATCTAGGAGCAGTAGGAGGACGACCCCCAACCTGTTGGTAAGCTTCTTGATCCTCTTTCACCTTGATTTCATGGTGGAAATCACAAAACAATGCATGATTTCTTCTCTATTTCACTCCATCTTCAATCCTAGCCAATCTTTTCACTCCAAAGCTTGGGGACGAGCCTTGGGAGAGTTTCAAAAGCTTCCTACACCGTTGTTGACATGAAGATCCAAGCTTTGAAGCTCAATTGGAGGCGGGTTATATAACTCAAACCCTTAAATATTGTTATTACATTCAAATCTCCATTATTTGTTGAACGTTTTGTTCTATTTCAAATTCACTTAATCCATTATTGTAATTACCATGAAAATGGCAGCAGATTTTGAATGAACGAAGGTAGATGATGATGACACCATCTTAGGCACATATTCCAACAAGTTTCCCTTGCAAACAGTTTTAAGACTTTGGTCGAAACGGTTTCACCAAACCGTTTGGAGACTAAACGGTTTGCAAACCGTTTAGAGTCTTGAACCCCAAACCATTTAGATGAGTTGACCATTTGGATGGGTTGACCATTTGAGGTCAGGACCCTAGTACATGTTGGATGAGGATCTAATGGTTCCAATTGATTGAATCAATATATGGACAATCATCCAATTAGAAACCCTAATTGGGTTAAGTGCTGATTTTGCAATTGAATAAATTAAATATTTGGGTTGATTAACCCAAATAGTCTGAAGACCATTTGGAGATCACCCAAACGATCTCAAGACTCTTTGGAGTTCAACCAAGACTGTTTGGAGGTCTAGGGTTGAGTATGGTTGAGTATTTGAAAGTCCAAAGATAGCAAATGGTAATGCAATCAATAGTTCAATTGTTGATCAATCTAATGATCCAAACCCTAATTGAATTTCACAATTTTAAGTGATAGGATGGGGAAAACGGTCTCAAGACCATTTGGAGGTCATCCAAATGACCTCAAGACCGTTTGAGGTCAGGTCATGCCCAATTTGAATGATGGTCCAATAATTTCAAAGCAATCAGTTCCACAATGACTAATATTGAAAGTTCATCGATTTCAACCCTAATTCAATTGGGTTCAAAACCCTAATTGATAATCAATTGAAAGTCTAATCAATTGAAAGATGATTCATTAAGATCAATTTAAGTATGGTTCTTAGGTTCAATTGATGAGTAATTACATGGATTCAATTGATGAAGGAATTAATCTTGGAAACCCTAAATCAATATGAGTGGTTGAGACCATTTTTGGTCCAATCGGTTTTGAGGAGGTTTGGACCAAATAGTCTCAAGACCATTTGGGACCAAACGATCCCAAACCAATTAAGACTCAAACGATCCCAAGTACATATGTTCTAAACGGTTTCAAGCACCAACTTTGTTAAACGGTTTCAAGCACCAACTTTGTTAAACGGTTTCAAGCACCAACTTTGTTAAACGGTTTCAAGCACCAACTTTGTTAAACTATTTCAAGTACCAACTTTGTTAAACGGTTTCAAGCACCAACTTTGTTAAACGGATTCAAGCACCAACTTTGTTAAACGGTTTCAAACCGTTAGACCAAGACCGTTTGGAGGTCTAAACGGTCTTAGACCGTTTGGAGGTATTTCAAGCAAGACCGTTTGAAGTCTGGTTGGTCAAGACTATTTGGGGTCTAAGTGACCAAGACCGTTTGGAAGTAATTAACCAAAACCGTATGGACAATTAAGGTGATTAAAGGTCAATTGTTTAATTGATCATTACATGATGTAATTCAAGGATGATTATGATAATTGTACTCTTAATAAGATAGGGGGATTAGTACCTTTTGAATAATTAATCTTTGATGATTATAGAAGTAATGACACAATACTTGTGTCTGCTCTCCAATCAAGTTGAGTTAACCTAATCTATGGTGATGGTATAACCCTAATTGAGGGCAATGATAGGTGAAACCCTAATCTATGGTAATGGTATGACCCTAATATAGGGTAATGACATGAGAAACCCTGATTCAGGGTATTTCAATAATAAACCCTGATTGAATGTAAATAGTAAACCCTAATTGAGGATGATGTTATGAGAAACCCTAATCAAGGGTGAAGCCATATGAAACCCTAAAGTAAGGGCGATGTCATGTGGAACCCTAGACAAGGGTAAGGTCAAAATGAAACCTTAATACAATATTATGATGTAAAACTTGATTCAAGGTAATGCTATGCACTGATATGTGTCACTTTGATATGAAATCCTATACTGATATAGGATAAAGATATGTGAAGCCCTAATCTTGGGTTGTAATGTATGAAACCCTAATTTAGGGCAATATGATGATAAATCATGACCCAAATCTGGGTATTGAGATATACTATTCCTAATTGACATAAATTGGGAAATTGTAACTCAAAGGAGGAAATAATGATGTTACTCTTACAATGCATAGTGCTGATTTGTAATTGATATAATTGTTATCATGTGCACTAATTATGTAGGTTTCATGAGATGGTGGACATAGCCATGTATGAGCTATGATGTTTTATTATTGAAATTTCCTTATGGGCCTTGTAATCCATAATATGTTGTGTTGCCTAGTGAGAGGTAACAAAAGATATTATTGGGCTTTAAGAGCCATGTGAAATACTTGCACTACAATTAATATGTTTACAATGATTAAATGACCTGAAGGCATTAAGTTACCTGAAAAAGTGGTAACAAGTGTTTTGATGAACTAAGGGTTTAGACACCCATGTTTCATAATCATGATGATGAGATGATAAGGGATGAAGAATACCGTGATGTGATAAGGGATTGAGATCCCAATGTTTAACAAAGCTTTGAAAAGAATTTGATAGAAATAGTATTCATTCTTTGTAGCAACTATTATAATGTTTTATGTTTGAAAAACATGTTTGATGCTAAAAGAATATTGTAATGTACTTAATTAATCAAGTGAAATGGTATCATGTAGAGCCCTGACCATAGATCCATCATCGTCAGTAGTTTGGTAATGGTGAAATAGGTTTTCCTACGGGAAATCCTTGAGGGCATACTTTTGAGTATGTGGGGGTTATGGGTGCGAATATCCTTACGCCCTAATGGAGGAGTTGATGTGAGGTAAACATTAAATCTCTCAATCCTTCATTATTTATGCCAGGATGGATGTATCACTAATCTCCCGAAGATCGGGATGGATGTATCATTAATCTCCCGAAGATCGGGATGGATGTATCATTAATCTCCCGATGATCTTAATGTCGGATCGATGTGAGATAAATATAATATCTCTCAATTGCAAAGAGAGTACAGCATGCCACTATAACTCTAATAGCGAAGTTTCCAGTATACCCTGGAAAGCTATTTAGCAGAGACATATGATGTCCTGCGTTTGGTCCTCAAACTGACTGAGGAAGATGAGGTCATGGAAATCTGGCTCTTCTATTGACCTATGTATGGTACTGATTTCGATTTTGCAATGGTCGGTTGGAGTATGAGCGGTATACCTCATCTCCTCAGGGCTTAAGTATGCTTGTAAAATGTAATCAGTCATGTAGCATATTTTCTTAAGGTTTAAATACGAGAATCATTGGTTGATGTTACTTTGCATAATATGTTCTAAATAGACAAATGTTATTTATGCTCTTCAATTCCTTATTAGATAAGTAACAGGCTACTTTATCAGGATATAGTTGAAAGGAATTTGATAGAGAATATTGCTCTAATCTGTTTATATATTGAATTATCTGATGTTAAATGCTTATGATTTTTCTGCTGAGTTTTATACCATTAATTGCAATAATAATGTTTCTGGCAGAGAGTTATATCTCTCGCTGGACCAATTTTTCAATTGTCTCACCCTGTGGGATCAAACGTTTTAGGTAGACACCGAAGAAGTGGTAGGAACCCTACAGCAAGAGAAGAGCAACATCAACAAAACCAAGGACAGCAATGAATCCTTAGGTGGAAACACTGGTTGTCATGTCCTATATATAGAGAGAGTCCTATGTGTCGTCTCTGTACTCTCAAGTCCTAGGAGTTAGTAGTTAGTTTAATATGGATCTGAGATTTTGGCTTGATGCCTCGAGATTTTTATACTGCCTATGTATAGTCTAATAGGGCAGTGGATGCTTGTAACTCTCGAGAAGAATTGGTACAAGAGATGTACTAGTAAACCAGAATGTACCTGAGATACTTTGGTTCTTTATGAAAGAGTTTTTTAGTTTATGGATCTCTTTGTAAAAAGTTTTAATTTTTAGTGATTTTCAGTAATTCTGCTGCTAATGAATGCTTCCACTTAAGTAAATCATGATTTTAAAAGTTGGACACCACAGGAAGCATGCCATGTCTCAAGATGTTACTATCTCTAGAGTTTAATGTCTCAATTCTTGTGATGAATGGTAACACATGAATAAGATTTCATATGCATCTGTAAATGGATCTATCATGTATGCAATGTTATGTACTCATCCAGATGTCTCGTATGCCTTGAGCAAGATGAGCATATATCATTCAGATCCCAGTGAAGCTTGCTGCAATGCCATGAAGAACATCCTTAAGTACTTGAGAAGAATTAAGGATCAGTTCCTTGTCTATGATTTAGAGGAAGAGTTTGTGGTAAACGGTTACATCGATGCAAGCTTCCAAACTGACAAAGATTACCATAGATAGTAGTATGGATTTGTGGTTTGCCTGAACAACAAAGTTGTAAGATGGAAAAGTTTCAAGAAAGTAACAACTGCATATTCTACAATAAACGCTGAGTATATTGTTGCATCTAATGCAAAAAAGGAGTTTGCTTGGAGCAAGAATTTCATCTCAGAACTTGGGGTGGTTCCAAGCATCAGTAATTCAATTGAGCTATATTGTAACAACAATGGATCTATTTCACAAGCTAAGGAACCAAGATCGCATCATCATTCCAAGCATATACAAAGGCAGTTGCATGTCATACGAGAGATCATACAATGAGATGATGTAAAGATCTGTAGAGTACCAACTGAGAGCAATGTAGTTGATCCCTTGAAAAAAGCAATTTCACAGTAGTAGCATGAAGGTCATGTTAGATCACTTGGTATTAAGTTCATGGCTGATTGGATCTAAGTGCAAGTGGGATTTTGTTGGTATGCATGCTCAAAGAGTCAATCAAATGATGGTTTCAATGACGTATTTTGTAACTATTTGATTAATAATTAAGAAAATCTTCCAATTTATTCTATTTTATTTAGTTATGAGATATGATGTAAGATAATAAAAGTCTAAAGAATGATATTACTCAATGAGGTATGTCTTGGGTTGATGAGTTGAACAATGACATATAAATGTTAAGAGTATATGCATTCTTGTTATGTCCCTAGTAGGATGTTATTGTGTAAGTTGATAGACAAAAATAACACTTAAGACTATAGTGTGTGTTGGTTGATGACAAAATATCATTAATCATGATATGTGATATCAAGCCAAACACATAGATACTTGCTAGAGAAGATGTATCAGACAGACCCACCTTGAGAATAATGCATGTAAACCATGCATGCTAGTCAGAATCATCTCTCGTAGTGATGGTGGTGTTTTTCTAAGATCTGACATCACTACACTCATCACATGACATTCGATGTGCTTTGCCATCATCCATCGTGACCTTGAATAAGGGTTGCCATAAAGGTGGTGCTGGGGTGAATTGAGACACATGGGGATGAGTGTGAGTGATGTAGATGGGGTTTGTCTTTCCTATAGGATTTTGATTCCCAACCACTAGATAAACGAGACTGAGAAATGCATGGCCATGCTCATGTGAGTCAATATATGATATTGAGCTTACATATATCTCAGACATTCTTCTCTAGTTCAAGGAACATGGACTGAACATTGAAGAGGATGATGATTCCATGCCTTAATTTCAATCTAGATATCAGAGACAAAGGAACTATATGATCACTGTAACACCAAACACACATTGTAGGTTGAAGTTGTTCTCCAACTTTCCGATTACTTGGGTAGTAATGATGTCTTGCTAGATACCGCTAATTACTTGTGATGTCACAAATTAGTTATGGACATTAACTTTTAACATAACTTCAAACCCATAGGGTCACACACATAGGATACACTTGAAATAGGAGTTTATTCATGAATGTCATTTAAACAACAATAGTTAAAAGTTGACTGGACTATGAACTGATCGGTCAGAGTGTTGAACCAATCAATTCAAGTATCAATTCAATTGAACCAACATTGGTAATCAGAGATATATGTGATGTCTGGTTCAATGAGTGAATCGATCAGCTCAGATATGTGAATTGATTGATTCTATTTGTAAACTGGTCGTTTGATTGATCAATTTGATTAGATCAAGGATTGACGCCGACATCATGTTGTGCATTAATTAAATATTAGTTTCCAATATAATTGTGATTGGGAAACATAATGAAACTATTGGTTCAAGGGTTGCAGCGATCGACTCACATGTTAACTGGTTGGTTCAGAAGCGAACCGACCTATTCAATGATCACAAGTTTTGGATAATTCATGAAATTCTACCTCTTAAACTCTTACTGAGACTGGAAACCCTGACCTCATCCCTTCTATATATAGAGGGGTATTGGGGGCCTTCCTGAGACACAACAATAAGCTCTAACAATTGTTTTCTTCTCATAGTTGTGGTAACGTGAGAACTCAAGCAAGTTCTACCCGCCAAAGGGAGGAACAACACGGGAGAGACAATTGTAGGAAATCAAGTTGACGCTAGCACGTCGACTAGTAGGAGATCAAGTTGACACTATCACGTCGACTAGGAGAGACAAGTCTTTCTTGTCTGTTCATCTAGAATGATAGGAGTTTCCAATAGTCACTATGGACTACTATAGAGGCGAGGAGGTTGTTGCCACTCGATAGGAGAATAAAGTCAACTACCGTCTATAGTGATCAACTAGGAGGCCAATGCTGACAGCCATCCAGCTGTAGCTTGAAGAAAGTCACACACTGTAACAAGGGATTGTCGTTGGACTTACTCTAGGACCAAGTATAAACCTTGCAACCACCTTTCTCATTACATAGTTGTTAACACGATCTACTATTCAAAGGGGAATATGGCAGCTAAGTTTTTGTTTCCATTGTCTTATCTGATTCCATTTTTCTCTACAGTATGTGCGGTGATGGCCAATACCCCTTAGATGCTTGTGTATTTGGATGGTTTATTTCATGTCTTATAAATTTAGTGTGCATACTAAGTCTTCATTTCCCTTATCCAAATGTAACTAATGCTCAACCCCTTTGCTCCCCTCGAATGTAAGTCAAGGTATTCACTTTATCCAATGTAATATATATATATATATATGATTAGCATTAGTTTTTGTTTTTCCAAGAAGAAGGAATTTTAACTGGGTGAGTTGACCGAGTGGAAGTCAAGTAGATCAATTGAAGGACAGAAGGAGCCTACAATTGACTGGAGGTCCAACCGAATGACTGGAGGAGTCCAGCCAACCGCTTGAGCTAGGAACCAATTGACTGACCAATAGAGATCATTCGAATGATAGGAGGTTGAACTGTTCAACTAGATGGTCCAGTAGATTGACCGACCTATTCCCAACATAAAAAATCCAATACCAATTGGTACATATGATGTATGACCTTAAGTGGTTAGCAATTCTTTGTGGCTCCGAAGAATTGTGTTAGTATAGCCATAACCATCACTCATATGTTTGTGATTTCAGGTTTCATTTATGGATATAGTATGTATATGATACATATTATAAGTATGTGGTGATTAGATATGTACATGTATTTATAAATAAAATCCCTCAATAAATATTAAGTTTTAGATTCTTTGCATAAGCAACACACATGAAAAACTTGATCGACCAAGAGTAGGTTATGCCAAAGCATAGTACACTGTCTATCTCATGGAAGTGTGATTGTAGTTATGTGCTTCTGCAATAACAGGGTGCATTTATATCATGTTGGCTTTTGGGACGGGCTTAACTAGGTGACCTTAATAGGATTAAGTGTGTAGAATCTTACATATGGATTATGACAAGGTGTTGTGTATACCATCTATCTAAGAATTGCATTGGATGCAATTAACATATGTTACCTACCTTAGTAATTGGTTATAGACGTCGATGTTGGTTGGATAATAATTCAATTATTTTAGATCTTGGCTCACTAGAGGATTGTACGTTGCACTCTTATGAATTTATGGTGAGGGCCATTAATTTGAACAAAATAGTGGGACAAAATACTTAATTAAACACCTAATTAATATGCTCAATATTTTCAAATTACTTCAAAAGTTTGTTGACATATGTAAATCTTATATTGTAGAAACAACTGGCAACTAATAACACATTTTCTTTGTGATCAGTCATTGATAAGGACAAACTGAATGAGACCAACCTCAATAAGTGGTTTAGGACTTTGAGTATGGTTTTCACTCATGAGAACAAGCTCTATGTCATGGAGATACTAGTGTTAGAGGAACCAATGCCCAATGTTCCTATGGATAGGCGGATGCTTATGGGAAGCATGTCAACAATGCCACTAACATAAAGAACCTTATGCAATGTTGTATGAATTATGAGTTGCATAAGAAACATAAAATATGGACATTCTCCAGACAGTGACACATCTTAAGGAATGCACCAGAATCATGCAAAGCAAGAAAGGTACAATGTCTCCAAGGCACTCTTTGAGTGCAAGATGGCACAAGGAGATCTAGTAGATCCATGTGCAAAATATGATTGGGCATGTGGAAGATCTAGAGAGACTGAGATTTCCTTTGAGCCAAGAGTTGGCCAAGGATATGATTCTACATTCACTGCTTGAATCATATAGCAAGTTTATCAAGAACTTTTACTTGAACAACTTAGCTACACTATTGTCACAATTGCTTGGCATGTTAATAAATGTCAAAGAACAAATGAAGAAAGAAAAACCTAAACCTGTCATAGTGATAAGCAAAAGGGATTCCAAGGGTGAAAGAAAAGCTAAGGAAAGTTTTGAGGTTAAGCTAAAGTCCAAGTTTTTTGCTCTCAAGATAAGGAGAAGGGTAAGTGAAAAAGGAATCTATCCATTTCACTTAAAGGAACTTAAGAAGATGAAGAGATAGAGATCTCTAGTTCAAGTATCTATACACAAATGAGATAAATATTACTACTTCATCACTTTAGGTATTGGATACCAGATGAGGATCTCACATATGTTATAATGTGCAGGATCTAAGAAGAAGTAAGCCTTTAAACAAAGGATAAGGTGGAACTAGACTTCAAAAAAAAAAAAGGTGGAACTGTGTAGAGCAAGAGTTGCTTCCAATGTCATTTAGAACTTGCCAAATTTATCTATGCCCAAAGGGATCCTAATAGAATTAGAGAATTGCTACTACATATCTGCCATTTATAGAAACATCATTGATCTTGTTTGGACAAGAGTGGATTCATATTTCAAATAATAAATGATGGATGTTTCATTTTAAAGATAAGATTTTTTATGGAAGTGCCCAAATATCTCATAATTTATACTGATTAGTTCTAGAGACAAGCGTATATTACATACATACCAAAAGGCTAAAACTAAATAACTCAAATGTAAAATACCTTTTACAGTGTCATATAAGGAACATAAATGAGAAACTCATCTCTAGATTCCATAAAGATGGGTTTTTAGACTCTTTTGGTTTTAAACCAATAGAGACATGCGTGTCTTGTTTATTGTGAAAAATACAAAGGCACCTTTCACTAGAAACAGTAGGGGAACGAGTGATCCATTGAGACTCTTACATATTGATGTATGTAGGCCATTTAGAACAAATGTTATAGGTGGGTACTAATATTAAAGAACTATAATGTGTTCGATGTGGAGAATACTTGAACTAAATGTTTGAGGACCTTATGTGAGGTCATGGTATTGTACCACAATGGACTCTAGAAAGAAGGACTCATATGCTATTGAACATGGTGTGGTCATTTATAAGTATAGTTGATCATTTGATTTTCCTCTAGGGGATATGCTTTAGAAACCATAGCATTTATAGTGAACCATGTACCATCTAAATCAGTTCAAAATATACCCCATGCGATATGGCATGGATGTGTCCCGATATGTATTTTAAGAAGATTTGTGGATGTGAATCTTATAAGATAAAACAATTTCTTAAATAAAGATTAGCCTCAATTAAATAAATGTTATTTTTGGGATATCCAAGGGTACTACTTTCACACTCCATATGACAACAAAATGTTTGTTTCTAAGACTATTATATTCCTCTAAAGAAATATGATTCCAAAGTAGTGGGATAGAAGTAGGACTTGAAGAAGTTTGAGACTGGCAAGAAATCATTAAACCTAGAGAGGTACAATAGAAACAAGGAGAGTCACAAATTGTTTTGGAATCTCAAGTTCCTCATGTAACACTTACATGAACCTCATGGATCTAGTAGGACATGCCTTGAGCCTAAAATATTTGGATATCTCATAACTCAAGAAGGTGATGAGTTGGTCATAGATGATGAGACAACATCCCACCTAGATGTTATTAAGGGACCAAAGTATGAGCAATGGCTTGAGGCCATGACATCTAAGATTGACTGCATGTAACCAACAAGGTATGGACCTTGGTGGATCCACCTGAAGAGATAAAACTCCTAAGGTGCAAGTGGGTTTTGAAACTAGCATGGATTGCATTAACAATGTCTAAACCCATCAAGATCATGCTTTCCATTGTAGCCTAGCTACAATGGTCAATCTATGGATTGAAGTAATCATCTAGGAGATGGAGTCTTTGATTTGACATGGCAGTCAAAGAGTATAGCTTTTTCCAAAATAAAGATGAAACTCATTTTTACAAGAAGGCTAGGTTGAGCATAATTGTATTCTACATTTTGATGGGTAATGACATCCATGCCATATAAATATAAAGAACTGGCTGGGAAGTACCTTTTATATGAAGGATTTAGGAAAAGCATCTTATGGGATAGGAATCAAGATCTATAGAGTCATCCTAAGGGATAGGAATCAAGATCCATAAAGATATATCTAGGAGTTTTCTTGGCCAAAGTAAGAGTACATACATCGACAAAGTGCTTAAGGGGTTCAACATGCAATAATCAAAGAGAGGAAATTTTTCCATGTTCCATGGAATTAGTCTCTCTAGAGCCAAGTGTCCCAATTCTCATGAAGAATGGGAGCGGATGAGTAAGATGCCATATGCATCCACAATTAGATCTATCATGCATGCAATGTTATGAACTCATCATTGTGTCTCGCATGCTTGGGCATGACATGTAGATATCAGTCAGATCATGATGAAGGTCACTGGACTGCCTAAAGAACATCCTTAAGTAGCACTAAGGATCTGTTTCTTGATTATGTTGTTAAGGCAAAGTTGGATGTAAAGGGTTACACTTATGCAAGCTTCTAAACTTACAAAGATATTGATCATAATTTGTATTTTCCTTAACAATAAAATTTTAAGCTGGAACGGTTCTGAGGAAGAGGCCGTTTTTGGTGATTACAATAGAAGCCAAGTACATTGTTGTTTTGGATACAACTAGGGTATTGTATGAATCAAGAAGTTCATTGGTGAACTTGGGGTGCTTCCAACTATTGACAATGCAATAGAGGTACTAGAACAACAATGGATCTATTGGATATGCTAAGGAACCCGGATCCCATAGTTCAACACTTCCATCTCATATGAACATCGTACAATGAGGAGATATGAAGATTTCCACCAACTAGAATCAAGTGTTGCTGACCCATTGACAAAAACACTTACGCAGCAGAAACATGATGGTCATGGTATATCACTTGGAATTGGATTTGTGTGTGATTGGCCCTAAGTGCAAGTGGGAGTCTGTTGGTATGTATGCCCATAGAGAGAATCTTTTGATGAATATATCGGAAATCAATTACTTCATTTCATAATATTAATAAAGGTAACTTTGCTCGTTATGCTTGCCTTAGTTAAGAGATAATTACAAAAGCATAATATATTTCTAAATAATGATGTTACTTGATGATATACGTCTTTAAGTTAAGGACCTGAAGAATGAGATCGTATGTATAATAAGAATATATACATTCTTTTTATGTCCCTAGTCAGATATTATTGTGGCATCAAGATGACAATAATACATAAAATTGGAATGTGTGTTGAATGATGAAAGAGTCTCATTAGTCATGATATTGGATATCAAGTCAAACTCCTAGGTACGTGTTAGAAAATAGTGTACAAGATAAGCCCACCTTGAGAGTGACACATGGAAATCAAGAAATGGTAGTCAGGTCGGCTCTCAAAGTGATTGTGGTTCTTAGACCAAAATTCACTACACTCATCACACATCGTTTGATGAACTTTGACACCATCACGCATGATCTTGAATAAGGATTTCCATAAAGGTGGTGATTGGGTATGTTGTGACACACGGGGCACTAGTATAGATATTACCTTTAGCATTGATTAAATATGACTTTAGAAGTTAGTTTCCAAGTGACACCCAAGTGGGTGACACTAAATGTAGGCACCGTCAGCGTCGGTTTCATAACCGACGACACAAAGCCATCCCCCGATTGCAAGCCTAAAAAATGTGCCAGTAGGGGGACCAAAGGCGTCGGTTATCTAGTCATAATCGACACCACATCCCATACTAAAAAAAAATTGGCCCCAAGTTAGACCATAAGTGTTGGTTAGCAACAAAAGACCAACACCATTAGGGATAAAGACATCAGCTAACTATTAATAACTTACAAGTTAAGTTTTTGTTGTTAGTTTCTTTTGTTAACCGATGACTATGTTTTTTTTCTTATTAGCTTGCAGGCTTGTTGTCTGACTGGTTAGCAGGATGCAGAACTTACAGTTCAATACTGAACTACAAGTTTACAGTATGCATTGATTTCAGCCAACAACAGGCCACAAACTTGTAAAATTTACACGGATGGACAAATTTATATCATGTGATTCACACACATGTATAAGCACATTTAATTTTCAAATATATATGATTCATCACACACATGTAGAAACATGTAGTTTTCATTCCTCTATTTCATATTCACACGTGTAGCACCCTACAATTCCATTCATTTCATCTCTTTTCACATTCAGACACATGTAGAAACATTCATGTATTCATCTTCACATTCACACATATGTATAGATAAGACAATTCAAAAAAATTCATTCAGACATGAAAATATAAGCGTGTCTTTCAAAGTTTAACATGTCATCAAATACAGAAATAATTATGACAATAAAGTTTAGAAATATCATTATTTATCATTATCATCATCATCATCGCCATCAGTATTCCAATGATAATAAAAACTTCCCACTACTTGTAAGGCTTTTACCCATTGTTCTCTTACATCATCTAATTCGTCAATCATATAGGGAGTATGTACATCTAATAACTTTTCACCTGTAGTGAAGTCACTGGTTTAAAACACCTACAAAGAGAATGATGTATATATTAAATTAATAATATATAATAAGATTGATATATTTCATATTATCTAATGAGACTATATATAATACCTATTGTATGGTATTGTTTTTCATTGCAGCATGTTTGATAATTAGGTCCATATATCGCATCATGTAGTATGCACATGCCCAGTCGTTGTCTTGTGTAGAACACTAAAAATTGAAACATATAAAATGTTAACAAATACAAACAAGCATAGTTCACATAAATAATATATACATTGGAGTCTAGAAATTACTTTCACATTCTCTCAAAGTAACAGTTTCTTTGTCTTGGATATGTTTCCTTCAACTTTTTTGAACGCTCTTAAAGCCCTACATGTTAATGTAACACATTAAATTGCATTATTAAATAATAATGTAATAATAGATGTTAACGGATATAAAATATGAAAGATTTCTCACGTAAATAATAGCCTTTTCATTTGGTGTCCGTATAATGGGTCTAATTCCTTCCCCGAAGGATCTAGATAATAAATAGTCTACATCTTAGGGACAATAACTAGTAACTCCCAATGCTTAGCACTAGAGGTAAGAAAGTTCAAAATTAATAACTCAAAATCCAAAATAAAATGTAATTTTCTTAAGTCCAAATTATAAGCAAAGTAAATTTAACACTGAATGGAGCTATTATCACCGTCTATTTTTTTACCAAAATATTTAAAAGTGGCAGAGCAGTATAAGATAAGTGATGAAGGCTCTTTATCTACGCGACTGATCAAAGATGGAATTAGAAACCCCATATGGGGAAATGAAAAATCTTTACAGATCGTGTGTAAGTGGCTGCAAAACATTTATGTATATTAATATATAAGGAACCAAATCACCATATATAAAATAAGGTATATGGATATATAAAACATGATCTCACCATATCCATATCTCTATCATAGATGTATTCAGCCAATCATAATGAAACAACTCCAAAATATCTTGTATAAATAGATTGTTATCATATGATTTGCCTGCAACATCCACCAGAATAGAAACATTTATAGGACAATTTGGGTTATGTTCGCCTATCCATACTGTCATACCCTTACAATTAGGACCTAACGAGTCTTATAGGTCCCTTGCAAGCCAACTAGGTACTTCAAGAGGAGGTGGAGGTGGAGGTCGAGCTGTAACGGGTTTCTTCCTTTTGACCTGTATATATAATTTTAGATCAATTGACTAGCTCGTATATACATGCTAACAAATTAACATAATGTAAAACCATACAATATAAGTATAGACAAAATCCATTTTGGGCCACAATATCACTCCACCTTCTGCTTCACAAAGACTTTTTGAATCTGGGTGGGCATATGGCAATGGATGATACCTCCAATGGTGGAGTACAAGTCTTGGGTTCACACGAACCCCACCATATGGTACTGGAGTGCCATGAAACATGTCCCCTGGAAGAGGTGGGTAAGCCTCGACCTCTGCAATGATAAATTCTTTACTTTTTAGATGGCATGGCTTCAATCCCTACAAATTTACGTAAAGTATGTTATATACATATATACATAAACATATCATCTTAAAAAGACTAGCTACTATGTCATAAAGGTACTTATAACGGACGTGCTAGGTGGTGGGTCTATAGGATTACGCCCAACCACCTCTACAGTAGGAGAAGAGAGGGATGCCACAGGTACTATTTGAGTGGCAATAAGAGATGACTGCCACTTGCTCATTGCTTCATGGACTCTCCTATCAATTAACTCATCTACCTATACATGGATAGAAGAAATTCTAGCTTTTTATTATTGAATTCCCTTTTGCAATAACATTCTAAAAAAATAATAGGTTACCTCATCTTTTGAAAATCCCACTTTTGGGACCTGTTTGCGATGTGATGGCCCAAAGAACGCTTTTATGCCCACATCAGCACCTGCACCCCTAACACGTCCAAGATGCTCTGGGTTACCAAGAGCAACTATCAATTCATCCCTTATGCCCTCAGGGATGAACTTGCCTTGCTTCCTCTACTCATGAAGTTCATGCTAATCTCCATCAATAGAAATTGGTAAGTAAACATAATAATCAACATCGATTACTCTGAGAGTTGAATTTTATCATTTTCACAGCCTCCTCAGCAGCTGCGGGTTTGGTTATATATCCTTTCTTGTTATGCCTCCTAGCTATCCACACAATATGGCAAGGCAGAGGTGCAGGAGTAATAGTAGAGGACTCCCCAGTCTCCTGAGTAGCAGCAGACTCAGCAGTAGCAGCAACCTGTAGTCTTTGGCGAATGCATGCATAGCCTTTTGGACCCATCGTGTGGTCATGCACATTCAGTGCAGGCCTTGCTCTTTGAGCATCACTGATAGCCATGTTAGTAAGCACATTGATTTAGTTAGTAACACTAAAGGTCAATCTTGAATAGGTGAATACATAAGAATATATATTAATTAAATTGGGAGTGATGCTTAATACCTTGAATTCATCAATTTTTCTTTTGGCAACAAACTCCTCCCAGTCATTGGGGTCTAGGTAGTTCCATTTCTCAGTGACTGACTTCTTCCTCTTCTCAACATCTCGTATGTAATCCCGGGTGAGATGTGTCTTATAGTTCCTTAGGACTCTACCACAACACTACATCACACATTTATGATGCAGGCTTTCATCCAGTTCAAATATACTTTGTAAAATTTCATACATTTAACTAGTATCCTAAAAATTAGTAATATGCAAAATAGAATTGCAAATAATAATAACTCATGCATAGTTCTTTCCATACTCAGTCTTTCTTCCCCTTAGGAACTTTATTCCAAGATTCTACATTAGGACTACAATGGCTACGAGTAAGAATCCCCAGATATGTAATAAATGAGTTGTGGTTCACTCCAACTGGATTTTCTGTTTGATCAAAATCCACAACCAGTTTGGGTCCATTGCCCCTTTGTTGTGGTAACTTGTTCATCATAGTGATGCCCCTCACTTTTTCAAAAAAAATTCACTGCTCATCAAGTGCCCCAAGTTCTTCAGGGGGTACATCATAAACCTAAAATTTGACAAAAAAGCACACTTACATGTTATAACTTATAAATGGACTTATAGATAGAAATATAGGATATATTTTAAAACTTACACTGTGAGGTGGTGCATTGACATCCTCACCCTCACAGTAATTATCATCACGATCATCATACTCATGCTCAGCCATCTGAAAGTGTCATTAAAAAATCAAACATTTAACATTTAACATAACTAGAAGATAATAAAACATTGCAAAGTTCACATTCAGAAAAATAAAAACATGCCTCTAATACTGCGATCTTTTATCAATTAACATTCCTTTGGTGTGATCTCCACACACATACAAGTCATCGTTAGCTTCAATATTTGGTGGTGTTGGCAACCCAAATGAGAATGGACTCGAGTCATCATACTTATCATAGTACTCTTCTTCATCTATAGGATCTTCAATGAACTGTCTTTTACCATGAAGAACAACCGACCATTTATCGTTTGCAGAATCATCGATATAAAATACTTGTTTCATCTGTGATGCCAATATGAATGGTTCACCTTTCTCACCAATCTTTTCAAAGTTCACTAATGTTAAACCCAATTCATCCACTATAAATCCTTTGGTGTTATCAACCCAATTAAATTTAAAGAGAGGAATTTTGAAATCTACCTAGTCAAACTCCCATATGTCTTCAACGACACTATAATATGACATTTTATCTTCATGTGGACTCTTATCCTTTACACTTGCAAAAAACAATGAAGATGCTTGAAGGGTGACCCCACTGTTATGGACGACGCTCTTATCATCTTGACACTTTCTGTAATATGAGAACCCATTTATGTCAAACCCTTCATAAGACATGACATTCAATTTGGGTTTAAAGGCGAGGCATTTGATATTTTTAGCAAGATTATTTGGTGTTTGAGATAGTTGATGTAAGACTTTATCTTCAAACCACTTAATAAATGTCTTGTTATGCTCTCTAACAAGCCACATTAAATTGGCTCGAGGATATTGTTTCTTGATGAAATTGGTATGTTCCTCGATATAAGCACTCACTTCGTCGATGTTGTGTAAAATATACAAGTGAGCTTGTTCCAACAGCTCACGGCTGATTACTTTCATCCGTGATCCCAAAATTCCTTTTCCAAAATACTCCTCAATATTATTGTCATTAACAGGAGCATCATTACCACTCAGAAAGTCATTGCAAAAACCTCTCTCGCCACATAACCCTCAATAATACTCCCTTTAGGACGATAATGGTTTCGAACATCACCTTCAAAATGCTCATGTTGTTACGACCCCATCTGAGCTTAATTGGTAAACTAGGGTTTACCTAGACAATTGCAAAGATTAGTTAGAATAATCATTCTTGAAATATAATTAATGACGATAACACAATTAGATGTTTTAACTATGATAAGAAGTCTAAATGTTCTTTTTTTTGTCTTGAGAATTAGGGTTTGAGAAGCATAAACCCTAATCAGCCCAAAATAGGGTTTCAATGACATATGAATACAGAATTTGATAAGTAGAATGTCTCACTAAATGATTTTTAGTATTTTATGTGTAACTCTGATTTACTTCAAATTTGGATATGATTTAGATATATAAAATGTGAACAACATTGGAAAATATCAGAATTTTTGAAGAATGCTCTGACCTGTTTGTCGGCCGAGTTTCAAACTCGACCGATCACATTTTCAGAATTTTACAGCAGTGTGGTAATTGAATTTTATCTTTTTATTGGTATATCCAATTGATCTCAAATTTTAAAATTATTTTATAAATACAATTTTAGACACTCTGTTAAATTGGCATAATTTTTGGATGACTTTTGAATCACTACAGTAAGGGTGTCGGTCGAGTTTGTGCAGGACAAACTCGGCCGAATATATTGCTGACTGCAATATAGCAGTGCACTGTTCGATTTTTAATTAATTAGTGGTAACTCCAAATGATCTCAAATTTTAACTGAAGCTTTATAGAATAATTATAAAAAACGTGCTAAATTCCCATAATTGTTAGAGAATGTTTGATCTCTGAAATAAATGAATTACAGTAACTTTTGTATAACTAAATATTCAGCCTATATAATTAAAGTTAAGTGTTGGGTCAATATGCAATTGACCCAAGCAGCTCAATTGACTTATATGAACGACCACACACACAAGCAGCTCTCATTCTTCGTCATTCACTCCAGAGAAACGAGCTCCTAGAGAGAGAGGGAGAATTAGGGCTTGAGTGGAGAAAGTGGGGGAATTGCTGAATTAGGGTTTTGCGATTCCAGGAAGGGTGAAATCAAGTAAGTTCGGATTCCTTGCATAGACTTTTATGGTGAATCTTCTCTCTCATGTCAAGATTCCGTCCTTGTTCTGATTTGATCCAAGATGATGTCTAAATTCCCTCTTTTCTCACCCTTTCTTCATAATCCCTCTTTTTCAAGGTTTCCGAGTTGAATGGAAGAAGAATTGGGAGATTTGCTAGGGATTTGATAGGAATTCGAGATTCCTTGAGTTGAGCTGAAGTTGTGAGGTGTTTTCACACCTTAGGGTGAGTGGGTTCTTCCTTCAAACATTCTAGTGCACGAATTTGATTATAGCATCCAAATCCCTAATTTCTTAGTATGTGATTCTAAAACCTAAAATGTCCGTTTGATTTAAGATTGTTGCAAATTGATATGATATGGATTCCTTCTCTGTTTTAAATGATTCCTAAATGGTAGATTCATATCAGAAATGTATGCAACACTTCCTAGTGAGAATGCTTTACAGATTTATATCAAATGATGTAATTAGGGTTTAACCTAATTGAGACATCACTAGTGTTTCAACCTTATTGAAAAGGACTAGTAACTCTATAAGTGGTTAGGATGTATCTCGTGGGTTATCTTAATTGAATCTTATTCTGGATACATGATATCACAGTGATGATATGGAAAAATCTAAATTTAGTTGAATTTCCATGGTTTCATGTCTATATTGATTGCATATGATTTGTTGGAAACAATCTTTATTTAGTGAATGCTTATATCCTATGAAATCCTTATGAGAGCCATGTGACAAGTGAATGAGGTAAACGAAAAGGTGAATGAGGCAAATGCAACCCTAAGAGTAGGGTGTTGGCATGTGATGAATGAATAGGGCAAATGAAACCCTAAGGATGGGGTGTTCAATGAATCATGCTATGGTAATATGAAAGGTCTCGATATGAGATGTGGTGATGCTTAATTGTTAAATTGTATGTTTCTAGTGTATTTAACTTTATATGCTTGTTCTCTCTGAAATGTTATCTACATACTGCAGGGCTTCTTATATTTCAATATATATATCTCGGAAATTGCAGGTGATGAAATATGATATGCCCTAGAAAGGGATGTTACTGAGACATGGTATATGTTGAATACATGAGCTATGATATTTATTTGTTAATCAAGTATAGACCTAAGTGCCCTAACACCGTAGAACCCCTAAGAGGTATCTGCAACTTAGGGGTGAAACTCGTGTTGCAACATCATCCGTGCTTGTGTCACGGACAAACGAGGAAAGACAAAATGCAGTGTCTAACAACAATCGTGCTTGTGTCACGATGGCACTGGGAAAAAGAAAAAGAAAACTTGGTTATCTAACACCATTCGTGCTTGTGTCACGAAGGTAACCCTGTGACTCTCCGCCAGTGTACTCAGGTTTAAGGAGGAGTCTGGTGCACTCAGAGTAGTGCTATAAGGCCGGCGAGCCAGTGACCCTGTGGCAGAGCAGGGCTGGCGTCAGACTTAGCATTTCCCGGGTGTGTCGCTAAGTCTTGTACGGTGGGATCGTAGCATGAATTTGCTGCGGATCTTTATATGCAGAGTACACTGCATATATTTAGGGCATAATCTAAAATATGATCATATAGGTTCACAGAGTTCTTTATAAATGATAGAGTTAAGGAAGACTAGAGCATAGTCTTCTAGTAGTTATTCTTTGGATGCAATATTTACATTCTTTGTTATTTCAATTATATTGTTTTAGAACTGCTCGGTGTAGTATTTATTGTTGTTAATTCTCATATCGTTTCCTCAATTTATATCTGCAATCACATTAGTGCATTAGTCTGTTTCCATGAAGTACTCATTCACTGAGCGAGTAGGCTCACCCCTCTACTCAAACATTTTAGGGTTAATCGCGTGGACTTGAAGATGATCAGAGCGTCAGAGTAGATCTGCCACATGAGTCAAGTATGAGATTAGTTGAGTCAGTCGGTCCTTGTCACTCTAGGTCCTCAGTAAGAGATAAGAGAGAGAGTTGTAAATACGATGTGTAATATTGTTCCTCTTTGATGTGTATGCTAATTAGCAAGTTTAATGTGCTTAATGTGTGAAATACATCGTGAATGCTTATACATGTATCTTTTCTATTAAAGTTTGATTAGTAAAGGAAATGTTCAGATTCCCTTGCTCAGATGTTTTATGTGGTTCAATGCGAAGAAACAAGAGTTTTTAAGAAAAGCAAAAGTTAAGGGTGTTCTTTGTGTTAAATATAAATCCCATCTTACGCCCTAATCTCATGATTTGAGGAAATTGTGAGATTGGGGTGTAACAGCTTGGTATCAGAGCTTAGGGTGAGTTGTCAAGGACCATTAAGTTAGTAAGTTAGAGTCCTAAGTGTGGCAGATAGGAGATGTTTGATGTTAGCTTTGGGGATTTGAGTATTTGGATATCCTGGCCCGATATCTGAGTACTTGGATCAGCCAGTACAAGCTACTATGTCTATTCTCTCACGTATACCCTGGCCAGGTATACAGTGGAAGAATGGGCTAGAGAGGAACCCTAGAAATGTTAGGGTTAGAAAACGAGAAAAGAAACAAGAATTAAGAGCATAAATGTAAAAGGAGATAGAACTTACATTTCATAATGTTGTTTTTGTTGGAAATGTATAGAAATGCTCTTATATGTTTGAATTGAAATATTCAATACTTTGAAATATGGGTCTTTAATATCTGTTGTACACTATGCAATTGTAGCATTTATTGATTTTATTCTTTGTAACAAGTAGACTAGAATTGACCTTTGAATGGGCTTTTGTTTCTATGGTTTTGCCCGCTGATTCGAGTGAAATTGACATCAGCAGGTCTATTTAGGTTTTCAGTCTGTGCGCGGTTTGGATGAGTTCGTGTTTTGGTCGGCCGAGTTCCTTGTCTAGGATTTCAAACAGCGTTTTGGTCGGCCGAGTTTGGTCTTGAATCGGCCGAGTTTCTTTATAGGTAAACAAGTAGTGTTTCGATCGGACGAGTTCCTCAGAGGATCGGCCGAGTTTCCTACTGATCGGCCGAAGTTGGTCGGCCGAGTTTCAGAACCTGGAAGGTGATCGGCCGAGTTCCAGAGTGATCGGCCGAGTTTCTGAGCTGTGAGTGGAAGTTCAGGAAGAATGTAATCCTTGGTAGTTCTTGGCTTCAGGACTTCAGGTTTGGCCTGGTCCGGTTGGCAGGATGCGTTATTAGGATCTAATGAATCCTATCAATAGCATAATAAGAATAGAATTGGAATAATTAGACCCACATCAGAGTAAGAATGTACATACAGTAAGACGTTGAAACATATGGGTAAGATCAGAAAAACTAAGAATTAGTTGAAACTGATATCTGAGGTTTAACTTTGGGGTCTCAAATGTGAAACCCTTAATTGGGAATAATAGAACATGATATGAAGTTCATAATCAGTTTATTGATTAATATTACATGAACTATACATATGAAATATAGAAAAGATATGTGAAATGTATGTATGTATGGTTCAAGATAACAAGAATTAATCATGAAGAATGAATCATATAGTAGTGTATAATGCTTTTATGAACTCTAAAGCAAAGGCTAAGTAGAAGAATAGAGTGAGCTTTCAATAGGTCCATGAAAGTAAAAAGGATCGTATGAATATGTAATTCATAAGACTAGAACAACAAACTAGTTTCTAAGCAAAGGACATAGGTGTAGTTTAACGAATGAATAAGTCATACAAAGGTAGACTGTATTCAAAAGAGAAAAACTTGATTGAAAGAGAAATTATGTTTGACCCATGCATGATCCACTTGATGTAAAAATGAAGAATATGTAATGTATTCAACATGAGTAAAAACTAATAGAAGGACTATTAATTTAGAATGTTAACTTCACAATAGTATAAAGATAAAGGAGGAAATAGGTGAAACATGGTATACATGACCATACATATGAATAAGCAACATGGTCATAAGAAGAAAAATTTAGAATTAAAGATGACAGGTTAAAGAGTAGTATAGGGATAGAGGACTATGAAATGTAAGAAAGGGTTTGAAATATGATGGAGCAGTTATAAAATAAAGAGGTTGTGAGATTCAAGCAAGTGCTAATTAATCAAATATCTCTGTTGATAACTAAGTAAATCTGCATACGAGAATGTATTAAGGGAATGTTTGAATACAAGAATTCCAAGTCTTAAAATCATCTTCTCTTTCATATATTCCTTAATGAGAGCAAGATGGGAATGAAATGATAAGAGAAAATGAATCATATATGGTGCATAACTACCTTGGTGGGGTCATCTAGTGAATGTAATAGTGACATACAGTATGATGAAGTGCGATAAGAAATAAAATTCTTGTGTGATAGCAAGAATAATGAATAATCTATTCCTATTTTAAATGCTTCAATGTTAATGATGTTTATCGTATATAATCATATGAAAAGGATAGGTAGCAAAAAGTAAAGAAGTAATGAATGAGCAGAGAGATATGGGAAAACACTAGCTTTGTGTAATATGTAAATTTGTTCTTGCATGTATGATTTGTTGAAGGCATATTAGGATATGAAAGTTGGTTCTGCATATGATTTCAGTGTATGTGTGCAAGCTATATGTTAAATTAAAGGCGTATGATAGTTGTAGTAATTCATACCTGATATGCATCCTAGTATTGTGTATTTGTAATATGGGGATACGGTTTGGATGATGTTAGAACACATGGAGAGATACCCTGAACAAGGTAGTCATACATATTCACTCTTATTAATAGAAAAGGATGATAATCAGATTGTTTGGACAAGTAACCCTAATGAGGTGTAGCTTGTTATACCTAGCTCTAATATAACTGAGTGATGGTAATTGAGTATGATTAATGCTTGAATGACTGATACAATTGTGGATTACCTTATTACTGTTGTTGAAACCCTAAAATGATATAATACGATGGTTACACTTTGAATTGTGTGTGGGCCCATAACCCACAGGTCCCAGGATCGAAACAGGATAGTATGAAATGAGGTGGTAATGCTTCACCTCATGCATCCATGACCCAATGGGGATGCCAAGAGTAGTATTGTGCAATTGATTGTTGAATCTAGTCTTTTAATTCATGACTGTTTTGCTATTTGAGTAGCATGTTATTAAAGTTTAAAACAGTATGGTGAACGTGCTTTTGTCACTTAAAAGTGATACAAAACAATAGAACTCTCTGAGCAGCAAAAGTTGGGATAGTTGTATCAGAGTATCAGAGTTGCGCAGCGAAAGCGTGGTAGTTTATCTTTGCATTCTATGTTTGACTGTGGCATAAAGAATTTGCTTGATATCATTGAGAACTATTTGAAATATGTTGTGATTTAGTAAAGAATTAAAAGATCTAATGTTGAAAACTACATTCAGGTATGAAATACAAGAATATAATGACATGGAAGGCTTTAGAAGCTTAGAATAACCTTGAATGTATCTTTCTTGTAGGTTTATGTTTCGAGGACGAAACATTCTAAGGGGGGGAGAGTTGTTACGACCCCATCTGAGCTTAATTGGTAAACTAGGGTTTACCTAGACAATTGCAAAGATTAGTTAGAATAATCATTCTTGAAATCTAATTAATGACAATAACACAATTAGGATGTTTTAACTATGATAAGAAGTCTAAATGTTCTTTTTTTTGTCTTGAGAATTAGGGTTTGAGAAGCATAAACCCTAATCGGCCCAAAATAGGGTTTCAATGACATATGAATACATAATTTGATAAGTAGAATGTCTCACTAAATGATTTTTAGTATTTTATGTGTAACTCTGATTTACTTCAAATTTGGATATGATTTAGATATATAAAATGTGAACAACATTGGAAAATATAAGAATTTTTGAAGAATTCTCTGACCTGTTTGTCGGCCGAGTTTCAAACTCGGCCGATCACAATTTCAGAATTTTACAGCAGTGTGGTAATTGAATTTTATCTTTTTATTGGTATATCCAATTGATCTCAAATTTTAACAGTATTTGATAAATACAATTTTAGACACTCTGTTAAATTGGCATAATTTTTGGATGACTTTTGAATCCCTACAGTAAGGGTGTCGGTCGAGTTTGTGCAGGACAAACTCGGCCGAATATATTGCTGACTGCAATATAGCAGTGCACTGTTCGATTTTTAATTAATTAGTGGTAACTCCAAATGATCTCAAATTTTAACTGAAGCTTTATAGAATAATTATACACAACGTGATAAATTCCCATAATTGTTGGAGAATGTTTGATCTCTGAAATAAATAAATTACAGTAACTTTTGTATAACTGAATATTCAGCCTATATAATTAAAGTTAAGTGTTGGGTCAATATGCAATTGACCCAAGCAGCTCAATTGACTTATATGAACGACCACACACACAAGCAGCTCTCATTCTTCGTCATTCACTCCAGAGAAACGAGCTCCTAGAGAGAGAGGGAGAATTAGGGCTTGAGTGGAGAAAGTGGGGGAATTGCTGAATTAGGGTTTTGCGATTCCAGGAAGGGTGAAATCAAGTAAGTTCGGATTCCTTGCATAGACTTTTATGGTGAATCTTCTCTCTCATGTCAAGATTCCGTCCTTGCTCTGATTTGATCCAAGATGATGTCTAAATTCCCTCTTTTCTCACCCTTTCTTCATAATCCCTCTTTTTCAAGGTTTCCGAGTTGAATGGAAGAAGAATTGAGAGATTTGCTAGGGATTTGATAGGAATTCGAGATTCTCTGAGTTGAGCTGAAGTTGTGAGGTGTTTTCACACCTTAGGGTGAGTGGGTTCTTCCTTCAAACATTCTAGTGCACGAATTTGATTATAGCATCCAAATCCCTAATTGCTTAGTATGTGATTCTAAAACCTAAAATGTCCGTTTGATTTAAGATTGTTGCAAATTGATATGATATGGATTCCTTCTCTGTTTTAAATGATTCCTAAATGGTAGATTCATATCAGAAACGTATGCAACACTTCCTAGTGAGAATGCTTTACAGATTTATATCAAATGATGTAATTAGGGTTTAACCTAATTGAGACATCACTGGTGTTTCAACCTTATTGAAAAGGACTAGTAACTCTATAAGTGGTTAGGATGTATCTCGTGGGTTATATTAATTGAATCTTATTCTGGATACATGATATCACAGTGATGATATGGAAAAATCTAAATTTAGTTGAATTTCCATGGTTTCATGTCTATATTGATTGCATATGATTTGTTGGAAACAATCTTTATTTAGTGAATGCTTATATCCTATGAAATCCTTATGAGAGCCATGTGACAAGTGAATGAGGTAAACGAAAAGGTGAATGAGGCAAATGCAACCATAAGAGTAGGGTGTTGGCATGTGATGAATGAATAGGGCAAATGAAACCCTAAGGATGGGGTGTTCAATGAATCATGCTATGGTAATATGAAAGGTCTCGATATGAGATGTGGTGATGCTTAATTGTTAAATTGTATGTTTCTAGTGTATTTAACTTTATATGCTTGTTCTCTCTGAAATGTTATCTACATACTGCAGGGCTTCTTATATTTCAATATATATATCTCGGAAATTGCAGGTGATGAAATATGATATGCCCTAGAAAGGGATGTTACTGAGACATGGTATATGTTGAATACATGAGCTATGATATTTATTTGTTAATCAAGTATAGACCTAAGTGCCCTAACACCGTAGAACCACTAAGAGGTATCTGCAACTTAGGGGTGAAACTCGTGTTGCAACATCATCCGTGCTTTTGTCACGGACAAACGAGGAAAGAGAAAATGCAATGTCTAACAACAATCGTGCTTGTGTCACGATGGCACTGGGAAAAAGAAAAAGAAAACTTGGTTATCTAACACCATTCGTGCTTGTGTCACGAAGGTAACCCTGTGACTCTCCGCCGGTGTACTCAGGTTTAAGGAGGAGTCTGGTGCACTCAGAGTAGTGCTATAAGGTCGGCGAGCCAGTGACCCTGTGGCAGAGCAGGGCTGGCGTCAGACTTAGCATTTCCCGGGTGTGTCGCTAAGTCTTGTACGGTGGGATCGTAGCATGAATTTGCTGCGGATCTTTATATGCAGAGTACACTGCATATATTTAGGGCATAATCTAAAATATGATCATATAGGTTCACAAAGTTCTTTATAAATGATAGAGTTAAGGAAGACTAGAGCATAGTCTTCTAGTAGTTATTCTTTGGATGCAATATTTACATTCTTTGTTATTTCAATTATATTGTTTTAGAATTGCTCGGTGTAGTATTTATTGTTGTTAATTCTCATATCGTTTTCTCAATTTATATCTGTAATCACATTAGTGCATTAGTCTGTTTCCATGAAGTACTCATTCACTGAGCGAGTAGGCTCACCCCTCTACTCAAACATTTTAGGGTTAATCGCGTGGACTTGAAGATGATCAGAGCGTCAGAGTAGATCTGCCACAGGAGTCAAGTATGAGATTAGTTGAGTCAGTCGGTCCTTGTCACTCTAGGTCCTCCGTAAGAGATAAGAGAGAGAGTTGTAAATACGATGTGTAATATTGTTCCTCTTTGATGTGTATGCTAATTAGCAAGTTTAATGTGCTTAATGTGTGAAAGACATCGTGAATGCTTATACATGTATCTTTTCTATTAAAGTTTGATTAGTAAAGGAAATGTTCAGATTCCCTTGCTCAGATGTTTTATGTGGTTCAATGCGAAGAAACAAGAGTTTTTAAGAAAAGCAAAAGTTAAGGGTGTTCTTTGTGTTAAATATAAATCCCATCTTACGCCCTAATCTCATGATTTGAGGAAATTGTGAGATTGGGGTGTAACACATGTATTGTTTAAAGGGATACATCCAATGCAAGAAAACTGGTCCCAACATTTTCACTTCCCTAGTCAAGTGGACAACAAGATGTACCATGATATTAAAGAATGAAGGAGGAAAATACATCTCAAGATGAAATAGGGTAACAACCACTTCTCTTTGCAACCTATCGAGTGTATCAAGATCAATAACTTTGCTACACAGACTATTGAAAAAGAAACAAAGTCCGGTGATTGTAAACCTTACATTCTTTGGCAGTATAGATTGAATTGCCATGGAAAATATTTGTTACATTAGAGTGTGACAATCATGAGATTTAAGACCTATCAACTTTAGATCTTTCATTGATACCAATCTACAAATGTTGGATGAGTAACCATGTGGAACCTTAACATTTACCAAGCAATCACAAAAAGCTTTATTCTCCTTTCTAGACAATGTGTAACAAGCAGGAGGTAAGTATGTTCTCCGATTGCTACTAACTACTTCTGCTAATTTTGTCCTTATTCCCATTTCATGTAGGTCCATTCTGGAATTTATCCCATCTTTAGTCTTACCTAGTATATCTAACAGAGTACCAATGACGCTATCACAAACATTTTTCTCAACATGCATGACATCGATACAATGCCTGACTGCCAAAGAGCTCCAATAAGGAAGATCCAAAAATATTGACTTCTTCTTGAATAAAGATTTGTCACTCCGTGTGGCCATGGTACATTATGATCTCTTACCAAATTCATTGACAAAGTCTTTTACTCTTTCATAAACAACCTCCCCTGGTATAGGTTTAGGTGCACTTCGTTCCTCAATCCGTCCATTGAACACTTTGCGCAACCTACAGTATGGATGGAATCTCAGAAGAAACCTTCGATGAACAAGATTTACAGTCTTGCCACCATGTTTTAGTCATATTAAATCAGTGTTCTCTTCACATATAGAATACACTTTAGATCATTTGACACTATATCCAGACAAATTTTCATATGCTGAAAAGTCATTAATAATGCAAAACAGCATAGTGTGCAAACAAAATGTCTCTCTTCATGAAGCATCATAGGTCATCCCGCCTTCACCCCAGAAAATCTTTAAGTCATCAATCAAAGGTTCAAGATAAATATCGATATCATTTTCAGGTTGTTTAGTGCCCGATATCAACAACGACAACATAACATACTTATTTTTGTACACAACCAGGGAGGAAGATTGTATATAACAAGCATAACAAGCCAAGTGCTATGTTTGTTGCTCAATGTCCTATACATATTCATCCCATCTGTACAAAGTCCAAGTCTTAGATTCCTGACTTCTTCACCAAATTTAGGGTACAATAAATCAATCGTCTTCCATTGTGGGGAATCAGACGCATGTCGTAGGATCCCATCATTATTTTTCTTAACATCTGCAACTCAAATTCTTCACATCTATCAGATTAGCAAACAAGCGTTGAAAATGTGATATTATAGGTAGATACCACATCACCTTGGCAGGAGAACTAGCTTTGGACTCCCCCAAAGTTGTCATTTTATACCTTGGCGCACCACATTTTAGACAATCTTTCAAATCCACATAGTCCTTTTCAAAAAGTACACAATCATTTAGGCATGTGTGTATCTTCTTGGCCTCCATTCCCATTGGGCACAATAATTTATTTAACCAGTATGTTGAGATTGGTAGCTCGTTTCCTTTAGGCTGAATTTCTTTCAACAAAGACAGCAATGACGTGAAGCTTTTGTCGCTCCATCTATTGTTAGCTTTCATCTTATATAATCTCAACACAGCGCTAAGCTTCATAAACTTAGTACAACCTGTGTATAACAATATCTCAACATCATGCAAAATGTTTCTAAACATGGGAGGTGGATCGATGTGCTCTACCCCACAACTATCCAGCATCGCATCAATGATGTCTACTGGAACTGGTTCGTCCACATATACGTCATCAGATGTAATTTCTTCTTCCACACAAGCATTGCTATCGACATCCACTGATTTTAGGTTTGAAATCTCTCCATGCCAGTGCCATTTTGTATAGCCTTGTACAATCTAGTTGCACATGACATGACTTTTGATTTTGTCACCAATACTAACTTACAAGTTGTTACCGCAATGCCTACATAGACAATAGAACCTATCTCCAGGATGTTTCCTATGTTCCTCGACAAAATCTAATAAACTGATCAAGACTAGAAATAAACTCTGGGGTGTAGTGATTTGGAAAGGACATCCATGATCTATTCATTCTATGATCAAAGAGAAAACAAGTATATATTAGGGTTTAGGGTTAAAAGATTAGGGTTTAGGGTTAAAAGATTAGGGTTTATGGTTAAAAGTTTAGGATTTAGGGTCTTATATATAATAAATGTGTACCACCTATGTCATTCTTGATTACTTAATTTCACTAGTAAGTGTATAATGTATATTCGATTTTCAAGAAATTTCAGCACCATTTCCCCGCAGTTTTCCAAGTACACCGATGTACATGGGTAAATTCCCACTGACATATGTACTTAGAGAACAAACGGGGAAGTACTGACCAAACAACATGACAACCGAATACACATTATACATGTAAAGACCCTAACCTTCGTTTTGGGCTTACCCTGTTTGTTTTGCCTAAACCTTGTGATTGGTTGCTTGCTAATCACCTTTAGTGGTGATTAGGGTTTGCTTTTGTTCTGTTGAGAGTTGGAGGTGCTACTTGCAAAATAACCTAAGTTAGGGTTGAAAAGCAAGTTTGTCACCTTGAGAGATTTCTTTCTCCCTCTTTGCTTCGTCTAGGTTTGAGAGGAAGGTTTAGGCTCATGTCTTGAGTTGTCTTGGGCTTTGTTGAAGTTCTGTTGGGCTTGGTTGAGCCTTGCCTTGCTTTGAGGAGCCCTGTATCAGGCAAGGATGCCTTTTGTCAGCCATGGGGTATCGCCCCTGGGGGGTGTCGTCCAAGGTGGTGGTGGTGTGTCGACCTTTGACCTTGTTTGACCTCCTTGCTTTGGTTGTGTCACCCTAGATTGGACATGTGACCGAACCTTGGTTGAGTGGTGGCATGGCATGTGCATGTGTTTTGCAAGGTGGTAAAATGTGTGGACAAGTGTCCCTTGGTAAGGTGACACCTTGCCTTGGTTTAACCTTGACCCTCATCTATATATGCCTTGTCTTTCTCTTCCTTAGGAACCCTTTAGATCTTTGTTGCTCCTCCCTTCCTTGGTGCACGATACACCTACCCTTTGGTGTGTTTGGTGGCCGATACAGCTTAGTGGAGCAAGTTGGTGGTCGATCCCCTTCTTGAAGTCTTCTTCTTCTTTTCTCTAGCTTGGTGGCCGAACCCTAGGTGGGTCTTGTTCTTTGGTAAGCATCTTCCCTCTCTCCTTAGCATCTTCTTCTCCATCTTGCCTACTCTTCAGCCATGGTGGTTATGGTTCTTGTTCCTTTTCTTGAGGTGGCCGAAAGTGGTGTGCTTGGAGCTAGGAGCTTGAAGCTTGGAGCTTGAGGCGGGTTACATAACTTCTAACCCTAGCTATACTACCTTCTTTATGTTGCATGTTTCCTATATGTTGATGATCGACCATTTCATGTTATGCTTCCTGCTCTAGTACATGTTGTTGATCTTATGGATATAGTGAGCATGATGTGGTTGATGTTGTTGATGGTTTATATGCTTTTACACCTAATTGGTCGAACCATAGTTTGGTGTTTTCTTTGGTAGCAACACCCCTTTCTCTCCTTGGTTCTTGAGAAGTGAGTTTGAGCTCTAGTGATCTGGGAAATACCCCTCTCTCGTTTAAAGTTGAGAGGTGAGTCTACATTCTAGTTGCTTGGGCAACACCCTCCTCTCACCATGGATTTGAGAGGTGAGATATTGGATAGATGAACCATGTTCAGGTTGGTCCTTGTGGTTTCCCGATTTGTGATAGAGGTTGTGCAAAACCCCTCTCTCTTGGTTGTTGACAGGTGAGCCGATCTTCTTGATCAATTACGGTTTTGGTGCCCTTGTGCTTACGGTTGAAGATGACCATGTTGGGTTGTGCCTTGCATGATATGACCTTGGAGTAGTGCTGCCCGATAGCCTTGTCTTGGGTTGTACCCTTGGCCGATACACCTAGTTGAGATGGTTGGTTTAATGCACAATATGGTTCTCTTAGTTTGAGATAGAGCTTGGGCAACACTCCTTATATCTTGTGCTCTGAACGATACATCTTGAAGTAAGGTTGCCTGATACCCCTACCTTGTGTTGACCTTTGGCCGATCTAGTATGGAGTTGAGATGGTTGGGTTGGTGCCCATTATGCTTTGGCTGATATGGAGCCTTGTAGGCCATCCTTGTGTTTGGCGATATGGTTTAGTTATGATGATGCCCGATATGGGTTAAGTGGAAATCCTAGTTGTTGCTTTGATAGAGGCTGATATGGAGTGTTGCCTAGTTGAGCTTGGTCGATACCCTTTGTGGAGTTGAAGCTTGGGCGATACACCTTGATGTGTTCTCTTCACGACACACCTTGTGATAGGTCTTGGCGATATGAAGTAGTCTTGTAGTGCCCGAGATGATGGTGGTTTAGGGAACCTTAGTGGTGTTGACCGATATGTTGCATGAGTAGCCAGCATGCCCATGCCCTATAAGGTATCTTGGATGACATGGGTGCCCTGGCCGATATGGATGACCCTTGAACGACATGGAGATGTGTGCACAATAGAGGTGCCTTGGGCATTATACCCTTTGGCCGAAATGGTCAATGTTGAGGGTTAGACATTAGAGGAACTCTAACCCTAACCCTGATCCTTTTGCAGGATAGGCCTTTGGCCGATAGCATCTCCTAATGCATGATACACCTTGCCCAACACCATGTGATCTGGTGGGTTCTAGTTGCATGATGGGTGAAGTGATGGGTTGGCCGATATGGTGGTGAGCTTGCTTAGGGTTGGGAAACCCTAGTCGATGCATCCTTTGGTGAGGGTTTGACCATACCCGATACACCCTTTGGTGAGGGTTGGTGCTCCTCGCCATACCTATAGTAAGGGTTGTCGGAGCTTTGGTGAGGGTTTTGATAACCTGGAATGTTTATAGTTGATGGTTCTCTGTTAATAATAATAATACAAGTGATATGATGTAATCACCTTAAATCATGTATATACATGACAATGAGATAGGTTGTGAACCAGGAAGCTTGGAAGCATATGATGTTGCTACACATGCAAAAGTGGCACGTGTATATGGTCACAAGTATGGGGCATGATGTATGCTCATGATTGATAATAATACTATGAATGATAAAGCTTATGTGTGATATAATCACGGATGTTTCTCTATACTTGATAGCATGATAATCCTATTAATCCATGATGGCTTCAGTTATCTCTATGGATGTGTATACTAACCATGTAGGTATTCTATGTGGATTCATGGTCTGGTAAGAGCTATGAGATATATGTGTTTTGACTAGCACAATGTAATGATAATCCTTGTTAATGAGATAACAGGTTGATAGGTCTGAGGACCTAATATAAGGCTGAGTGCCTAGTTGAGGTGTTATCCTCTGATGATGAGTTAAGGGATGCGTTCCCAGAATGTTGATGCATGTTATGATGCCTTGAGAGGCAGTGGTTGTTATTATGAGGGATTGAGATCCCAGGATAGTATGATGATGGCATTGATGATGTAATTCTATAAGGCTATGTTATATTTTGGTTGCCTCAACAATTGGCTTAAAATATACTAATTAATTATATATGAACATATTATGTAGTTTGCCCTAGCCATAGATCCATCATCGTCAGTATTTGGTAATGGTGAAACAGGTTTATCCTGCGGGATTACCTAGAGCGCATATTGTTGAATATGCGAGGTTTCCCCTAGCCTAAAATAGGAGGGTTTGAGTGCAGCTGTGGTTGCAGACTCAGGATATATGGAGCATGGTGAACAGACCCATGTCTCAAGATATGTGATGATGAGCATGATGTGTTCATGGCTCAGACGTATATACTAGCACCTGTGTCAAGGTGAGCTAGAGATATGGGTAGCTTGCGGAGTTGACCCCGAGGCTGAGGCCCTATAAGCCTAAAACTGTGGTCTTGCTTGATGATTCATGTACTGACCACGGGAAGGTGAGGTCATGGAGTCCGGATCTCCGTATACCTTGTATGGCACCGGAATGGGCTTCACAGTCAATGGTTGGATTTGAGCAGGGAAGGCTCACTTCCTCAGGGCATAATAAAATATAATCCAGCTGAATAGTATATCTTGCTTAGAGCAAAATATGGAACATTGATTGAGGCCTTGGTTATATAGCTAATCTAGTTGTACTATGTAGTGGTTTGTACGATCCTTAAACCTTGTGATAAGTTCTTATAAAGCTTATCTTGTCAGTCATGTTCCACAAAGAAATACTTGGTTATATGCCTTCTGGATATCTTGGTAAGGTTGATGGTAATAATAGCCTTACTCCGTATGTTGCTCTTGTTACATGTTTTATCAGTATCTGTTGTTATCTACTTTAACCTTTTGAGGTTTTATAGTTTCGGCGGGAAGTTATGTTTCTCGCTGGGACTGTGTGTCTCACCCCGCTGGTTTACACCCTTTTTAGGTGATCGCTCTAGATGTGGTGGTGGTCGGGAGGTTGCGACCGAGCAGCTAGAAGAGCAGTAGAAGGCAAGAGATGGACATGCTGCTATTTTGGTGGTTCTGTAGTAGAGTCCTAGAGTCATCCTTGTCCTCTCAGGTCCTCAGAGGTGTTTTAACGACGTTTCATGATGTCTAGCTGTTGTAATTTTTGTATATCCTACTGCTGGTCGTGTGTGGGCCGTTATGTATGTATAAATAGGTGTTGAACTCTAGTGCTGACAGTACATCTGGTTCCGATAAGCTGTGGGCCTATAGCAAGGCTTGTGAATGTTTATATAACATGTTTCTCTACAGGATCTGGATGCAAAAGTTCTAATGTATGTTTGTGCATTCGATTTTAACTAACCCGTGTTTTTGGTAATATGAGGTTCTGCATGTTTTTGCATGTCACCTCATTGTATGTGTGATGGCGGGGTGTCACAGGTTGTTTGGTATCAGATCCCTAGGTTCGCTGAGTCTACAGGGATCTAGGACTAGGTTTATGTATGTTCTTGTGAGTTTCCCAGATTTTCTTACAATAACCTTCTTCTCTCAGTGGAAGATAAAGCTTAAAGATGTCTGGATACCATGAAGAACATGCTACTGAGAGTAGCGATGTTGCATCAGTTGATGGAGTAGGAGGACAGGCACATGAAGATCGGGTGCCTGAGGTCCCCCAACTTGACCCAGCCATTCTTGAAAACCCTACCTACCAACAGCTTATGGGGCAGTTGATGGCTACGATGAATCACATGGTGGAAAGGTTGCCAATGCCTCCGCCAAGAGCACAAGCTCCCCATGGTGAAACATCGGGTATTGGGAAGACCTTTGAGTGGCTTCGTCGAGTCAGAGCTTCGGATTATGCTGGAACAGTTGATCCGGCAGATGCTGATCTGTGGCTGACAGGTCTTGAGAAGGCCTTCCGGATCATCGACATCCCCGAAGCAGACAAAGTCAAGCACACTGTCTACCTTGTAAAGGGTAGTGTTGGCCATTGGTGGGCCATTGAGGAGGAGAAGCGACCCGGTGAGGAGATCGGTTGGGAGGTTTTCCAGCAAGAGTTCGTCAGTAGATACTTTCCGAAGACGTATCTGGACGAGAAGATCAACCAATTTGAGCGTCTACGTCAAGGATCGATGAGCATCACCGAGTATGAAGCCAAGTTCATGGACTTGCTGAGGTTTTTTACTCACATGGCAGTGACAGATGATGAGCGGATCAGGCGATTTGAGAAAGGTCTGAGTGATGAGTTGTCGACACCTACTGCTGCTTTGGAGAATCGGGAGCGGTTTGCCATGTTCGTGGAGTCCATCCGCAGGATTGAACAATCTATTAGGGAGAAAAGGGAGTACATGACCAGGAAAAGGCTTGTTCAGTTATAGGGACAGAGATCTGGTGGCTTCAAGAAGCCAAGGTTTTCAGCACCTTCTGTAATGTAGAGTTCTCGTACACCATCTGAGTGGTCTCCGAGTAAGGGAAGAGGTTATGTTTCTTCGTCGTCGAAGGTGCATAGTACATCTTCTGTGGCAGTGACAAAGCCATCTAGTCCACAGACAGAAGGCAGGTCATGTTATCACTGTGGACAGACTGGGCACTTAAGGTCAAATTGCCCAAGGAAAGATGTTGAAGTGACACAGCAGCCGAGGCAGAATCAACAAGGGTCAGACAGACAGCAGCCCATTGGTAGTAGAGTGTGAGGACGCGGTCAAGCATCACAAGTAGGATTGTCTTCTCAAGGAAGCAGAGGACGTGGACAATAAGCAACGGCTCGATTCTATGCTATGAGTCATACGGAGGCAATAGTCAACCCGCGAGTGGTGACAGGTCAGATGGAGTTATTACATTCTGATTTGTCTTATTCTTTCTTTATATCCATTTTGGTTGACCCGGGTGCTACGCACTCTTTTATCGCACATAGTCTACTTGCTAGCTGTCCTTTACATGTTAGTTGTAAGAAAGATAACATGTTGTTAGAAACCCCCTCTCGATGGTTCCTCGATGCTTCGAGAGGAGTGTATGTCTTGTGTTCTATCTTTCTCGGGACACAGTATACAAGTGGATCTTATACCACTTGATATGCATGGATTTGATGTGATCCTTGGGATGGATACCTTAGAGAAGTATAAGGTCGTGTTAGACTGTGGTTCCAAGAAGGTAGTGTTTGATGACAGTGGAGAGAAGTGGATCTTCCAAGGATATAGGAAGATTCTTCCGACATGTCTAGTGTCATCTATGGTGGCAGAAAAGTTGTTGCGGCAAGGTTGTAAAGCATTCTTAGCTCACGTTGTGGATACCAAGGCGAAAGGTCCTAGCCTTGAGGAGGTGATGGTTGTCCGAGAATTTTCAGATGTGTTTCCTGATGAGTTCCCTGGTGTTCCCCCACCTCGAGAGATTGATTTTGAGATCAATTAGGTACCAGGAACGCAGTCAGTTGCACAAACACCATATAGGATGGCTCCAACAGAGATGGTAGAGTTCAAGAAGCAGTTACAGGAGTTGTTGGAAAAAGGTTTCATCCGACCAAGCACGTCTCCTTGGGGTGCTCCAGTGTTGTTCGTTAAGAAGAAGGATGGGTCGATGCGGTTATGTATAGATTACCGGCAGTTGAACAAAGTCATGATCAAGAATAAGTACTCATTGCCAAGGATAGATGATCTGTTCGATCAGTTGCATGACGCTACAGTGTTTTCAAAGATTGATCTACGGTCTGGGTATCATCAGTTGAGGATTAAGGCGGATGACATACCAAAGTCAACATTTAAGATGAGGTATGATCACTTTGAGTTTGTGGTTATGCCGTTTGGGCTAACCAATGCACCTGCTGCTTTCATGGATCTGATGATCTGAGTGTTCTGTCCATTCCTATATCAGTTTGTTGTAGTTTTCATAGATGACATCTTAATCTATAGTCGAGATAGTCAAGAGCATGAACGACATCTTCAACAAGCGTTGACTCTTCTTTGTCAATGCCAGTTATATGCCAAGTTCAGTAAATGTGAGTTCTGGTTGAAGGAAGTGACATTCTTGGGTCATGTGATATCTGTAGAAGGAGTCAGAGTGGACCCTAAGAAGGTGGAGTCAGTTGCATATTGGGAGCAACCAAAGACACCGACAGAAGTTCATAGTTTTCTGGGTTTGGCAGGATATTACCGGAGGTTTATCAAGGACTTTAGTGTGATCACTTTGCCAATGACAAAGTTGACCAGGAAGGATGTACCTTTTATTTGGGATGATCATTGTCAGCAAGCTTTCTAAAGTTTGAAGGAGAAGTTGACTAGTGCTCCAGTGCTAGTGCTGCCAGAGCCTGGGAAGGGCTATGTTGTTTTCTACGATGCTTCCAAGAAAGGCTTAGGTTGTGTCCTGATGCAGGAAGATCATGTGGTTTCTTTTGCTTCGCGACAGCTTAAGAAACATGTGGAGAACTATCTGACACATGATTTGGAGTTGGTAGCGGTGGTCCATGCGTTAAAGATTTAGAGACACTATCTTTATGGGGAAGTGTGTCAAATCTTTACAGATCATAAAAACCTAAAGTACATCTTTTTGCAGAGTGAACTGAACATGCGATAGCATTGTTGGATGGAGCTAATCAATGATTATGATTGCACCATTGAGTATCGTCCTGGTAAGACAAACATGGTAGCTGATGCGCTTAGTAGAAAGTCTTCTTCTCTCTCCACGAAGAAGGGACAGTTGAGTTCCTTGGTATGCCATAGGCGGGATATGTTTGTCTCATTGCAATAGATGAATGTGCAATTGGAAGTTTCCTTGTTGGTAGGATTGTTGGCACAAATGCAAGTCAAGCCTATGCTGAGACAGAAGATCAAAGACACATAGCAGGAAGATGATACAGTGCAGTTGATCAAGTCAGAGCTTGGCAATGAAAAGCGTGATGGGTTCCATGAGTCCGAGGATGGACTGGTTTGCTATCATGGTAGGATGGTGGTCCCCGATGGTGATAATCTAAGAAAGCTAGTGCTCGAGGAAGCACACATGTCGATGTACACTATGCATCTAGGAGTCACCAAGATGTATCATAATCTAAAGTACCTTTATTAGTGGTCTGGCTTGAAGAAGGATGTAGCTGAGTTTGTGGCTAAGTGCGCAGTATGTCAGCAAGTTAAAGTTGAGCATCAGAAGCCGGTAGGTATGTTGCAACCCATGACGATACCACAATGGAAATGGGATCACATAACCATGGATTTTGTAGTTGGTCTACCAAAGACAGCTAGGAATCATGATTCCATTTGGGTAATAGTGGACATGCTGACAAAGTCTGCTCATTTCATACATGTAAAGACAACATATACAGTAGAGAAGCTTGCACATGTGTATGTAGACGAGATAGTGCGTTTGCACGGTGTACTAGCAATGATAGTCTCCGATAGAGGTTCTCAGTTCACAAATCATTTCTGAGAACAATTGCACAAAGCGTTGGGAATGCGGTTGAAGTTTAGTACCGCTTTCCACCCACAGACGGATGGATAGTCTGAAAGGACTATTCAGACCTTAAAGGATCTTCTCCGAGCATGTGTGTCTCAGTCTGATAGAGTTCTCTTATAACAATAGTTATCAGTGGAGCATTGACATGGCTCCTTATGAGGGTCTATATGGAAGGAAGTGTAGATCCCCTTTATGTTGGTATGAGTCTGGTGAATATCAGCTTTTGGGTCCTGAGTTAGTGCAGCAGACAATAGAAAAGATCAGAGTGATACGACAACAACTGAAGGCGGCACAGGACAGACAAAAGTCTTATGCAGACAATCATCGATGACCTTTAAAGTTCTAAGTGGGATACAAAGTGTATCTCAAGGTCTCACCTTGGAAAGGCGTGCTAAGGTTTGGTCGGAAAGGCAAACTGGCACCCAGGTATATGGGGCCATACCCGGTAATAGCACGTGTTGGTAAAGTAGCTTACAAGTTAGAACTACTGCCAGAGTTGCACAGATTACATCCGGTGTTCTATGTCAGCATGTTGAAGAAAAGTCATCCAGACACAGGGACAGTGATACAGTCGGTTGAGGTTGAGCTTGATGAAGACGTGACCTATGAGGAGGGTTCGGTGGTGATCCTTGATAGAAGAGTAAAGAAGCTGAAGAGGTAGGAACTGGTTCTTGTGAAGGTTCTTTGGCATCATCGTGGTGTTGAGGAAGCCACATGGGAGCTTGAGGAAGAGATGAGGCGGAAGTATCCCTCACTTTTCTCTTCATATTTCGGGGACGAAATCACTTTGTAGAGGTCTATTGCTCGTAAGGACCCTGACCTTCATTTTGGGCTTACCCTATTTGTTTTTCCTAAACCTTGTGCTTGGTTTCTTGCTAATAATCTTGTGATTAGGGTTTGCTTATGTTCTGTTGAGAGTTGGAGGTGATACTTGCAAAATAACCTAAGTTAGGGTTGAAGAGCAAGTTTGTCACCCTGAGAGATGTATTTCTCCCTCTTTGCTTCCTCTAAGGTTGACATGAAGGTTTGGGCTCGTGCCTTGAGTTATCTTGGGCTTTGTTGAAGCTCTGTTGGGCTTTGTTGACCCTTGTTGGGCCTTGCCTTGCTTTGAGGAGCCCTGTATCGGGAAAGTATGCCTTGTGTCGGCCATGGGGTATCTCCCATGGGGGTGTCGGCCAAGGTGGTGGTGGTGTGTCGACCTTTGACCTTGTTTGACCTCCTTGCTTTGGTTGTGTCACCCTATCTTGGACATATGGCCGAACCTTGGTTGAGTGGTGGAATGGCATGTGCATGTGTTTTGCAAGGTGGTAAAATGTGTGGACAAGTGTCCCTTGGTAAGGTGACACCTTGCCTTGGTTTAACCTTGACCCTCATCTATATATGCCTTGCCTTTCTCTTCCTTAGGAACCCTTTAGCTCTTTGTTGCTCCTCTCTTCCTTGGTGCACGATACACCTACCCTTTGGTGTGTTTGGTGGCCGATACAGCTTAGTGGAGCAAGTTGGTGGTCGATCCCCTTCTTGAAGTCTTCTTCTTCTTTCTCTAACTTGGTGGTCAAACCCTAGGTGGGTCTTGTTCTTTGGTAAGCATCTTCCCTCTCTCCTTAGCATCTTCTTCTCCATCTTTCCTACTCTTAGGCCATGGTGGTTATGGTTCTTGTTTCTTTTCTTGAGGTGGTCAAAAGTGGTGTGCTTGGAGCTAGGAGCTTGAAGCTTGGAACTTTGGAGCTTGAGGTGGGTTACATAACTCTAACCCTAGCTATACTACCTTCTTTATGGTGCATGTTTCCTATATGTTGATGATCGGCCATTTCATGTTATGATTCTTGCTCTAGTACATGTTGTTGATATTATGGATATAGTGAGCATGATGTGGTTGATGTTGTTGATGGTTTATATGCTCTTACACCTAATTGGTCGAACCATAGTTTGGTGTTTTCTTTGGTAGCAACACCCCTTTCTCTCCTTGGTTCTTGAGAAGTGAGTTTGATCTCTAGTGATGTGGGCAATACCCCTCTCTCGTTTAAATTTGAGAGGTGAGTCTACATTCTAGTTTCTTGGGCAACACCCTCCTCTCACCATGATTTGAGAGGTGATATTTTGGATAGATGAACCATGTTGAGGTTGGTCCTTGTGGTTGCCTGATTTGTGATAGAGGTTGTGCAAAACCCCTCTCTCTTGGTTGTTGAGAGGTGAGCTGATCTTCTTGATCAATTAGGGTTTTGGTGCCCTTGTGCTTAATGTTGAAGATGACCATGTTGTGTTGTGCCTTGCACGATATGACCTTGGAGTAGTGTTGCCTGATAGCCTTGTCTTGGGTTGTACCCTTGGTCGATACACCTAGTTGAGATGGTTGGTTTGATGCACATTATGGTTCTCTTGGTTTGAGATAGAGCTTGGGCGACACACCTTATATCGTGTGCTCTAAACGATACACTTTGAAGTAAGGTTGCTCGATACCCCTACCTTGTGTTGACCTTTGGCCGATCTAGTATGGAGTTGAGATGGTTGGCTTGGTGCCCGTTATGCTTTGGCTAATATGGAGCCTTGTAGGCCATCCTTGTGTTGGGCGGTATGATTTAGTTGTGATGATGCCCGATATGGGTTAAGTGGAAACCATAGTTGTTGCTTTGATAGAGGCCGATATCGAGTGCTTCCTAGTTGAGCTTGGTCGATACCCTTTGTGGAGTTGAAGCTTGGGCGATACACCTTGATGTGTGCTCTTCACGACACACCTTGTGATAGGTCTTGGTGATATGAAGTAGTCTTGTAGTGCCCGAGATGATGGTGGTTTAGGGAACCTTAGTGGTGTTGACTGATACGCTGGATGAGTAGCCAGAATGCCCATGCCCTGTAAGGTATCTTGGACGACATGGGTGCCCTGGCCGATATGAATGACCCTTGAACGACATGGAGATGTGTGCATAATAGAGGCGCCTCGGGCATTATACCCTTTGACCGATATGGTCAATGTTGAGGGTTAGCCGTAGAGGAACCCTAACCCTAACCCTGATCCTTGTGCACGATAGGCTTTTGGACGATAGCATCTTTTGATGCACGATACACCTTGCTCGACACCATGTGATCTGGTGGGTTCTAGTTGCATGATGGGTGAAGTGATGGGTTGGCCGATATGGTGGTGAGCTTGCTAAGGGTTGGGAAACCCTAGCCGATGCATCCTTTGGTGAGGGTATGAACATACCCGATACACCCTTTGGTGAGGGTTGGCGATGCTCGCCATACCTATAGTAAGGGCTGTCGGAGCTTTGGTGAGGGTTTTGATAACCCAGAATGTTTATAGTTGATAGTTCTATGTTAATAATGATAATACAAGTGATATGATGTAATCACCTTGAATCTTGTATATACATGACAATGAGATTTGTTGTGAACCAAGAAGCTTGGAAGCATATAATGTTGCTACACATGCAAAAGTGGCATGTGTATATGGTCACAAGTATGGGGCATGATGTATGCTCATGATTGATAATAATACTATGAATGATAAAGCTTATGTGTGATATAATCATGGATGTTGCTCTATACTTGATAGCATGATAATCCTATTAATCCATGATGGCTTCAGTTATCTCTATGGATGTGTATACTAACCATGCAGGTATTCTATGTGGATTCATAGCCTGGTAAGAGCTATGAGATATATGTGTTTTGACGAGCAAAATGTAATGATAATCCTTGTTAATGAGATAACAGGTTGATAGGTCTGAGGACCTGATATAAGGTTGAGTGCCTAGTTGAGGTGTTATCCTCTGATGATGAGTTAAGGGATGCGTTCCCAGAATGTTGATGCATGTTATGATTCCTTGAGAGGCAGTGGTTGTTATTATGAGGGATTGAGATCCCAAGACCGTATGATGATGGCATTTATGATGTAATTCTATAAGGCTATGTTATACTTTGGTTGCCTCAACAATTGGCTTAAAATATACTAATTAATTATAGATGAACATATCATGTAGTTTGCCCTGGCCATAGATCCATCATCGTCAGTATTTGGTGATGGTGAAACTGGTTTATCCTGCGAGATTACCTGGAGCGCATATTGTTGAATATGTGAGGTTTCCCCTAGCCTAAAATAGGAGGGTTTGAGTGCAACTGTGGTTGCAGACTCAAGATATATGGAGCATGGTGAACAAATCCATGGCTCAAGATATGTGATGATGATCATGATGCGTTCATGGCTCAGACATATATACTAGCACCTGTGTCAAGGTGAGCTAGAGATATGGGTATCTTGCAGAGCTGACCCCGAGGCTGAGGCCCTATAAGCATAAGACTACGGTCTTGCTTGATGATTCGTGTACTGACCACGGGAAGGTGAGGTCATGGAGTCCAGATCTCCTTAGACCTTGTATGGCACCGGATTGGGCTTTGCATCCAATGGTTGAATTTGAGCAGGGAAGGCTCACTTCCTCAGGGCATAATAAAACATAATCCAGCTGAATAGTATATCTTGTTTAGAGCAAAATACAGAATATTGATTGAGGCCTTGCTTATATAGCTGATCTAGTTGTACTATGCAGTGGTTTGTACGATCCTTGTACCTTGTGATAAGTTCTTATAAATCTTATCTTGTCAATCATGTTCCATAAAGAAATACTTGGTTAATGCCTTCCAGATATCTTGGTAAGCTTGATGGTAATAATAGCCTTGCTCAATATGCTGCTCTTATTATACGCTTTATCAGTATCTTTTGTTATCTGCTTTAACCTTTTGAGGTTTTATAGTTTCAGAAGGGAGTTATGTTTCTCGTTGGGACTGTGTGTCTCACCCCGCTGGTTTACACCCTTTTTAGGTGATCACTCTAGACGTGGTGGTGGTCGTGAGGTTGCGGCTGCGCAGCCAGAAGAGCAGTAGAAGGCAAGAGATGGACATGCTGCTATTTTGGTGTTTATGTAGTAGAGTCCTAGAGTCATCCCTGTACTCTCAGGTCCTCGGAGGCATTTTAATGACGTTTCACGATGTCTAGCTGTTGTAATTTTTGTATATCCTGCTGCTGGCCGTGTGTGGGCCATTATGTATGTATAAACAGGTGTTGAACTCTGGTGCTGACAGTACAGCTGGTTCCGATAAGCTGTGGACCTATAACAAGGCTTGTGAATGTTTATATAACATGTTTCTCTACAGGATCTGGATGCAAAAGTTCTCTCATGTATGTTTCCGCAATCGGTTTTAATCAACCTATGTTTTTGGTAATATGAGGTTCCACACATTTTCGTGTGTCATCTCGTTGTCTGTGTGATGGCGGGATGTCACAATACACTTACATCCTAAGTGAGATTAAGTGTTCAAGAACATTCCCATACCGGGGGCTATCTAAGATTTACTCCTAATGAGTAAATCTCAGACGAGTTTCTACGCCAACAAAATACATGTATATATGTTGTCATTCATATACCTACAATCATAGTATCATCGTTCATATCCTAATTTTTGTGTAACATCATTTAATTCAATTCATTCTTCCATTTGAGTAAGTTCATTCATTCATCATTAACCCAAATTAATCAATAATAAACAACTACACAATTTTGAAGAACAATTATATATTGAAATAAGTTAATTCAATCACTAACAAGAGAGAAAGAAAGCAATATCAATTAATTAAATTCATTCATTCATAAATAACCCTAGTTAATCGTTATTAATCAACTACCCAATTTTGGAGAACAATTATATATTGAACTAAGTTCATTCATTCCTCGTTTAACCCTTATTAAGCAATACCCTGATTAATCAAAAATAATCTTACAGAAAACTCACCGCACTGGTGGAACAGGCTGTGGTGGCGGTGGCCGGAGCTGGAGGTGGTCACATCTAGATGTGAAGCATGCGACAAGCGGTAGCGGCGGAGATGACTAAGCTGCGGTGAAGCAGGTGGAGAGCGGTGGTAGGATGGTGGGTTGTGGTTGTGTTTGTTGGCAGAGATGACTGAGCAAGCAAGCGGCGGCCACTAAACTGGAGCAGCGAAAAGTGACTGGAGCGGTTGCGGTGAGCTCCTCAGTGACTAAATTAGAGTGATGAGGGTGAGCTCCTCAGCGGTGGTGAGCTTCTCTCCACATTGGCGGTGGCGGAGAGCTCCTCTCCACAGTGGTGGTGGCAAGCTCCTCTCTACAGCAACAACAGCAGTAGCGACAAGCGGCCACAGAATCGTGAGGCCTAGCTAGCTTGAGTGGCAATAGAGAATCGGGAATGAAATAGAGAAGGGGAAGAGTCTGTCTCACACGTGCGGGTGCTATTAAGTTAATTATCGGCATCGGTTATTATGTAAATTCGGCACTTAAAAAAAATAGACGATGATATAAACTCATAACCGACACCTATCTACAACTTCAAACAAAAAATTTGCACTAGGGAGGGTGTTCATCGTCAGTTTCAACGTATAACAACCGATGTCTGTCCACATATGCTGACAGAAAAATTGTTCTTGAGTTACAATCATAGTTGTCGGTTTCTCCCCTAACACTGACGTCGATTAGGCGAATTGGGGGGGGGGGGGTTCACGGTGACAACGTGCGAACACACATTGTCGTCGGTTCTTGTACAAAAACCGACGCCAAATAAGGACTAAATTTTTTCCTCACGAAGGATATATAGTTGTAAGTTATTTTTTAAACCACCGACGACATATGGGGGGATAAAACTTTTGCGGGGCTTGGCGTGGAACATGAGTAGTCAGTGTTTCTCCAACCGACATCGAATTGAAAATTTTGGAGGCATTTTTTTTCCTGGAAAATTGCATTTCGCTGGTGATTTTGGATGTCAGTTTTTATTTCGGCCAGCCGACGTTAAAGAAAAAGAGATATCTGTGTCTTTTGTAAATTGGTCGGCCTTCACATATAGGTTTCATTTGTCATTTTAAACTGACATTGTAGTATATTAGCGTTGGTGTTTTAATTTTAACTGACGCCAGCAAATGTGACATTATATGTCATTTCCGTACTAGTGGGGTTTGACTATGAATGATGAAGATGGGATTTGTCCCTCTTATTAAGAGTTTGATATCTTGGGCCCTTGATAGTTGAGACTGAGAAACACATGGCCATGCTCGTGTGAGTCAATATGTGATATGTGAGCTCATTGTATCTCAAGAACCTACTCTTATTCAAGAAACTAAATTGAGTATTAAGAGGATGACAATTCCATTCCTCAAATTCAATCTGGATATCACAAACAAAGGAACTATACAATCATGTTAAAACTAATCACAGATTGTAGGTTGAAGTTGTTCTCCAACTTTCCAATTACTTGGTATCAATGATGTGTAGCTAGATACTGCTCATTACTTATGTAATCATAACGGTTAGGGACTTCACTTTCAACATAATATGGGACCTATAGGGTCACACACATAGGATTACTTGGAATAGGATCTTACTCATGGATAAGATTTAACTTGGTTACTAAAAGAGTTTAGGTAATCAAATTAAACAACATTGCCTATGCCAATCAACTATTTGGATTGTACATTCGACCGACTAGTGTTCTAGTCGATTGATTGGATGTCCAGTCAACCAATTGGAGCTTATTGACCCTGGCCACTGGAACCAACAAGCCGAGCAGTTGGAGTGTCTGACCAACTGACTGAACAAAGTTCTCAGTGGAGATAAACATACTGAGTCGATCAACTGGAATGTCCAGTCTACAATTGTATGCAAACCTATTTTACTGGGTCAAAGGACCAATTTGATTGGGTCAAATGATTAATAAAATGCATAACAATGTGCATTCATCATCACATTAAAATACATTTTATTGCATTGTTGGCACAAGCCAATCGAATAGTTAGATAGTCCAGTCGACGGACTGGTGTGCCAGTCCACTAATTGGATGGTCCAATCGATCAACTGGTTGTCTGCAATAGTTATCAAGCCATGAGATCTAACCTTTCGTATCCCCTAGGTTTTGAAAACCATATCCCATCCATTCCTATATAAGGAGGGGTGGTGGCTAAGGCTCAATACACACAATAGACACAAAGTCTAGAGAAGGATTTGAGAGATTGTCTCAAGACTCCTCATCTCACAATTATGGTTATGTGTGAGGGAGCTTAATAGTATCACCCAAAAAGGGAGAGATCAAGGGGAAAGGAAGTCAACACTAGCACATTGACTAATAGAAGGACAACTCCTTCCCGTTGGCTCTAGAAGTGCAACATGGAGTTCTTGGTGGCCCACATGGACAAAATAAAGGTGTGGAAGCTTTTGTTGCCACACTACAATTATATTATCAACCACTATCTATGTGTTCTACACCATAAGGAAACCTAAGGTTGCTGGTTAGAAAATATAGATACATCATTTTTGCACCCTCTTTCTTAAATACATCATTTTTACACGATTTACTAGTTAGAAAATATGGAAAGAAAAATTTCATTTTCACTGCCTACTCTATGCCCATATTTCCCTATAAAAGTTCATCCTATTATACATACAGAGATAGTGTATCCACATATTATAATTTAAATTCAAAATTTTGGTTGAATCACCCTTAACAACTATACAACCCAAATAGGGGTTCTAAATGTCATCTTGACCCTAGGTCTCATAACTTACAAGAAAAACCATAAGGCTTGGATATAATATGATGCCATTTTTAAGGTATATATTTAACATCATATTTCGAATGGGAATTTCTCCAACTAAGGTCTCACATTAATAATATATTGATGGACCTACACATATTATCCTTATATTGGCTATGCCTTATATTATCACACACTTAGATTGTTAGGTCCTATCCCTCATAGATCCTATTACCTATATTGGGTTGACCCGCCCTAGGTCGAGACACCACCCCTAAAAGATGAATTGAGGGTATTATATTTTTCCCTTATGTAATCACTAATTTCCTATGCTTCATTTATATTTAAAACCCTTTATACATATCATGCATGCATAACTCCATGTACTAGAATGCATGGTAAACTAGGGTATCTAATCGGATGTATAAATTGAATTATCAAACTTGTCTTGGTTTTATCTTTGCTTCATTCATACTTAGGGGTTGTTTGGGTAGGGTATGATTTCACCCATACTATTCCCACTGCCTAGAATTGGGGTTTAGGTTTAGTGTTAGGGTTAGGGACTACACCCCCATATTTTAGGGTTTTATGATTCCCATGACCTACTAAGGTTTTCATACTATATTGGGTTATCCCACTCAATTACTTCATGGACGAATGTATTTTCCCCACCCATATTCATGTCCTTCTAGGGTTTACCCTCACTACAGGGACCTAAAACACATGTCACATCTTTCACATTTCTTTCTAATTAACATTACTTTTTTATTAGTGTAGGATGCCATAGTCCTACTTATTCTCAAAATCCTAACTTGAGATGAGGATGGGAGTGCATTTTATGATTTATTAAACAAGGAGTGAGAAGTTGAGAAATTAGAGATAGGAATGTTGGGTTTTACATGGTCGGAGCAGGCAGCGGAAACAAAAATTTTACTTGACCATAAACCCATAACCAGCAGATCGCATCAACATCTATGTAATAGGAAGGATGGTTTTAGCGAGATATACCTAGTCTTGAGGCTTGCTCAATGACTATACCTCATAGTAAGTGCGGTCTTCAACCACCTATCTTTAACAACGTCTGTGCAGCTCCTGGTCTGGACCTGGACTGCAGTCGAATGTCATCCTCCTGAGTGATAGAAGTCTCCTACCTCTATAGATAGTCCACATAGACTATAGGGAACTCTAGTCATCCTAAAGAACAAACTAGAAGGAGTTGTCCCCTTCTGTCAGCGTACTAGTCACTGACACACTCTCCCACAACCAATTGTTTTTCTGTAGTTGTCTTTCCCTCATTGTTCCTCCCTAGACGGGTAGAACTTACTTGGGCTCTCTCAGTTACCACAACCAGAGAGGACAACAACTTTATAGAGCAACTTATGTTCTGTGTTGTGTGTCTAGAGAAGCCCCATTTACCCCTCTATTTATAGTACATGGCAGGGTCAGGGTTCCCAGTCTGTGCAGGAGTAGAAGGATCTGGAATTTCTATGAACAATTTGCACTTAAGTAGGAGAACCGGTTGTTTCAAAATTGAAATGGTCATTTGGCAAGGTGAATTGATCAGTTCACTTGTGAACCGGTCGGTTGGGAGTGTGAACCGGTCTGTTCACTTAGTGAACCGGACATTTCACTTCCTGGACTTACCTCCAATTGACTTTCCTTATTCATTTCTAATTAACACAAATATTAATTCTTGCCCCAATCGAATTGAACAAGTGAAACGAGAAAATTTTTCTCACAAAATGGGACAACCTAACACTTCTTATTTGGATAAGTGAACAGATCGATTCACTGGAGTGAACCGGTCATCTCACTGACCATGGGTCGGTCGGTGGTTCAGATTGTGCAGAACACAGTCAATTCAATTCTCAATCAATCTGACACTCTAATCACTTGGTTCAACAATTGAACTTGATGATTATGAGTCAAGTCTATTGATTGAATGTTTGATTGGGTACCTAAATACTTTAGTAATCAATCTAAACATCATTCATGGATAAACTCCTCTTCCAAGTTAATCCTTTGTGTGTGACCCTATAGGTCCCATTTCACGTTGGCAGCGAATGTCCATAACTAGCTTATGAAATCACAAGCAAAGAGTGGTGCCTAGTCGCACATCAGTGCTACGCAAGTGAAAAGGAAAGTTGGAGAACAACTTTCAATCCTATAGTCTATGATTGGTGTTCCAGTGAATGTATAATTCCTTTATCTCTGATATCCTGAATGAACTCAAGGCATGGAGTTGTCATCCTTTCAACGTTCATTCATGTTGCTTGAACTAGAGCAGACTGATTGAGATATGTGTGATATTAATATCATATATTGATTCACATGTACATGTGCATGCCTTTCTCAGTCTCACTTATCAAGTGGCATGGATATCATACTCCCTTAGGAGGTATAAATCCTATATGTATCACTCACGGTCTATCTCATGCATCAAAGCCACCCAATCATCAATGTTATAACAACCCATGTTTTAGGACTGTGTTTGGTGATGTCAAAGTGTACCCAATCACATTTGACAAGTGCAGTGATTTCAGGTCTAAGAATCAAAATCACCACCATCACTATGAGAGATGATTCTGACTACCATTTAATGGTTCCATGTGTCACTCTCATGGTGGGTCTGTCTCATACATTGTTCTCTAACATGTATCTATGTGCTTGGTTTGATATCATATATCATGACTAATGAGACACTATCATCAACAAACATACACTCTAGTCTTGTTGTGTCATTGTTGTCTATCAACCTTCCACAATGACATCTGACTAGGGACATAACAAGAATGTACATACTCTTAGCATCTGTATGATCTCATTGTTCAGGTCCTTAACCTGAAGACATACGTCATTGAGTATTGTCATTCTTTAGACATTCATTCTGGTCCATCATTTATCTCATAATCGATTGAGCTAGAATAAATTAGAAGGTTGCCTTTGATATTTATTAAATCAATCATGATGTATGCCAATCCAATCATCATATGATTGGCTCTCAAGGCATACATACCAACAGACTCCCACTTGCACCTAGAGTCAATCACCTTTGAATCACATTCTTAGTGATCTCTAAACATGTCCCACTAGTTTTTATTGCGCTAGTGCTAATCCACTGAGTTAACAACATTTTTCTTTAATCGGTATATTGTATGTTTTACATCTCCTCACTGTACGACATTTCGTATGAGATGAAGTTACCATAATATGCTATCTGGTATTCCTTGCCTAACAATTAGCTCCATATGTTAACTTAGTATTTCTACTTTGTCATCAATGGTTGGAATATCTATAAGTTCATTAGTATGAACTTCTAAATCCATATAGTATCCTCTGGTGTTCATAACACAAGGATATTGGGCATTCCCTTTTATGACTTAAATGGCCTTTTAAATTTTACTTGGAGCATTTTCATTTAACAACTCATATTCACTTTTATATTTTGTATTTTACGATCAATTTATGTCATTTTGTAAGCTTGCATCAATGTAACTCATTTACACTCAACTCTTCCTTTTATTACCATATAACTAATCCTTTAATACTTCATAAGTACATAAATAAGTTCCTTATGGTATTCCAGTGACTCTCACTGGAAGTCGACAGACATCCACTCGTCATGTCCATTACATACAAGATAACTGGATGAGCATATCATATTGTCATGTCAAATACATACAAGATGATGAATGCATTTATATATTTTCTTGTCATGTCAGATACATATAAGATAATGGGATGATTACATACATGATAGATCCAATGTGAATGCATAAGGCATATATCTTTGAGTTCCTATTCTTTATAAAAATTTGGGACACTAGGCATTTGACATACTAACTCCATGTAACATGTACAAGTTTTCTCCCAATAAATTTTTGCATACTGAACTCTTCAACACAGACTGCCAATGTATTCTCTCTCTTTATCAGGTCAAGTGACTTTTGAGAACTATCTCTATAGATCTCTATTCCTATCACATATGTCATTTCTCTTTATTCCCTTAAAGAAGGTATTTCCATACCAGTTTCTATTCTTAGAACGTTTCATTCCTCATCATCATGTGAAATGAGATTATGCTCCCACTAAATCTTTGTAATCACATATTCCTTTGTTATTTTGATATATCCGTCAAACCTTTTGACTATATAATCAAAGTAAAGACTCCAATTTTGAGGTGCTTGTATTTAATCAATCATATTGATTAATCTCTTGTAACTTATAGACTTCATTTGCATTAATGGGATTATAAAACCCTTCAGGTTGTGTCACATACACAATCTCATGTTATTACTACTAGGAATGCAGTTTTAATATCCATATGCCAAATCTCATAATCTTTAAGTCCAAATAGCAAGCATTATCCTTTATGGCCTATAGCCACTGCAATTGGTTAAATAAATTCATCAGGTTCAACACCTTGAACTCACTTGAATTCATCTTAACCCATCAGCTCTTCAAATATCATCCATGTCAGTCTTAACTCTTAAGATCCAATTGCATTTATGGGTTTTATCACTATAAGTGCTACCATTAAGGTCATACCTTATTTGGTTCACATGAAAGTCATTTTGGATCTTATGGCTTCAAGCCATAACTCAAAATTTGGTTCCTCAACATCATCTAGATAGATTATTAGATCATCATCATATGACCAATTCATAACCTTTGAGATTGTAGGATATCATTATCCATCAAGCTCAAGGTGTTATCTACTAGATATATCAGGTGGATCTGTTACATAAGGATTTTGAGATTCCACAACACTTGTGATTCTTAATCTCCTTTGTAAGTTTATTTAGTGTAAAGCATTTTATTTAGAAGAATTCTAAAAGATTAGTTATTTGTTTGATGATCATGCTCTTACTATTTAGAGTATGATTCCTTCTTTGATTTAGACATCATTATGCCTTAATCATGAGTTCTCTATGATACACTATCATAGTTACTCACAAGGTCCTAAAACATTTGGTTTAAGTATCTCGTTCATTGTTCATGTCAAAGAATTAATACTTTTACCGTGTTTGTTCTTCATTTATGATACTTTTGAACATTTCAAGACATTCATATTGGTATTTTATTAAATACCATATCCGAGGTATTAGCATTTATTCTAATAGGTATGTATATACATCAATATGTATTATACCTAATAGAATAGTCATTCACCCACTATATCTAGTGAAGATTGACTTGTCATCATGCTTAATAAACAAGAATTCATATCTCTTAATGGTTCATTAACCAAAAGAGTCTAATTTATCCATCAACATGGAACCTAAAGGTGAATTTCTCATTCATTTGATGATAATGCTAATTTATTCTTTGATTCATCAATAACTTATAGGCATTATTTATTTTATCTCATGCATATCAAGTACCACAAGATAGATAAGGCATTGCCATAAAAGATCATATCTTTGAAATTGAAACATGAAATTTTATTGATAGACATCCTTGTCATTACAAGATGTAGAAATAAAATGTTTCTATTTATTGGCAAAATGAAACAGTAGTTCATAAATCTATTACATGCCCTTTGGGCTGAAATAAACTAAAATGTACTACTATCTATGGAAGCAACACTTGCTCCAATGTTGATGAATGTTCCTTCTTGGTCCTTTCATAAAGGACATCACTTCTTTTCAGATCTTGCACATCATATATGCTAGATCTATATATTGGTATCATATACCTAAGATAAAGAATCATTTAAAGTTTATTTCATAATACCTGAGGTGGAGACTTCCATCTCTACCTTCTTCTTCTTTAGTTCATCTATGTAGAGAGGGTAATTTCTCTTCCAATATCTTGGCTCATGACAATGGTGACATTTGCCTCCCTTGTTCACCCCTCCCTTGGCTTTGAGAGTTGAAGATGACTTGGACTACTGGCTAGCATTAGAACCTTTCTTTGCTTTGCCCTTGCCCTTACTGTAACGTCCCTGACCTGGGTTATGAGTTAACCCTAGGAGTTTTGCCTAAATATATAATTAAATCTTTGTGATTAACTCTGAGCATGTAATTAAGTTTCTCAGAAACATATATTTCGGTATTTGCTCCTTTTTATTTAAAGTTGTAGCATTGTTTTGATTTACAGGGACCTATGTGCAATTTAACCAATTTAAAGGGTTAACTTGCAATTTGCACATGTTGAGATGTTCCTCTTATGTTGATACATCATGAGAATCTTTTTGGTAAAGTTTGAGGGATTTCCCAAGCTAGGGCACCAAGGTGCAGCTGTGGAAGCAATCCCGGTGCTTGAAACCTTAATTTGGGGTAAAATGCAATTTACCCAAATTAAGGGATGCAAATTGTGAAATATTTCATCTAATGTATCTTTTTAGACTCTTTCCATCATTAAGAGAAGAAATGATGAGGGAGTCACCTCAATTGAATTATCAAGTTATGAAATATACCTTGTGATTGAATAATCAGGGTATATGTGCAATAGTTCTTTATGTATGTACCTTATTATTAGACTGCTCTTCTTTGCCTTCTTTTTCTAAGACCTTAAGAGAAGGTTGTCCTTAGAATAAAGAGGAAGGGACGATCAAGTAAAGAAGGAGGGACCTAGTTGGAATTATGGACAACTTATAAACTAATGTTGAGAATTCTACCCTAGTATATATACCCTCAACTTCTCTAAGCAAGGGAACTTGCCCTTCGTTCCTTCACTGTTCCATTTCACAAAAAATGACCAAAGACTGCCTTGGAGCTAAGGAGGACGACCAAAGGAAACAAGGTAGGTTTGGGACCCTACTTCTTGCCTAATTCCATGATTAGAACTCGAATTCAAGGTCAATTTGGTGACTAACTCACGAAACCCTATCTTTCTAGCCATCTTTCCTTGACCTTCCTTGGAGTTTTCACCTTGGACAACCTGTAATAACTCAAGAACGCCATTAGAGCTTGGAGCTTGAAAGCTTGGAGCTCAAGGAGCAAGCTTTAGGCGGGTTTTATAACTCTAAACCCATGCTTTACTATGTACATCTTTATATGCGGTTTGATGATAGCTCTTAGTGTTTCCCTACTTTTCCCTGTTATTTTGCAAGCAAGTCCATGGGATATTCATACGGTTCTTGATCTAGGAGATGAAGGCGTGATTTCCAAGAAAAACCCACCGCTTTCCACTTCCTTAAACAGTCTCCCCAGTTTGCTCTCTCGGTCTCAAGACCGCAAGGTGAGCAAACGGTCTCGGGACCGCGACAGGGAAAACGGTCTCCAAGACCGTTTGGCCCCATTGACCGAGCATGGACCGTATACAAAATCTGTTCCTAATTATATAGGCTAACTACCCTCAAAATTTGGGAGGATAACTCCAAAGGAATCGGGAGATATGACCTTTTTAAGTAACCACTTTAAATGAATTTATTCCTGATTCTCAAACGGTCTGAAATTGCCTTTTGGGGCAAACGGTCTCAAGACCGTGTAAGGTCGTTGACCAGGCGTTTACCGTATGAGATTACTGTTAAAAATTATATCAATTAACAACTCACCAAGTTTGATGGTCTAATTCCAAACGGGCTAAGAGTTGAAGGGTGAATACTAGGGCTAACCCTAGGTGAAATCAGTACTGAAATTATGGTGACCTAGTTAGGGTTTTTAGGGTTGATTGACCTAAACGGTCTCAAGACCATTTAGGGGTCATACAAACGGTCTCAAGACCGAGAGGGAAATCAACCATGACCGTTTGGAAGTCTGGGGTCAAGAATAGTTGACTAATTGAAGGTACAATTACACCAAATTACATTGCAATTAAATATTGATATGATCATCAATTCAATAGGTCATACCTTGATGAATTTGCACTAGAATCCAAAAATTGGATGGGCAAACGGTCTCAAGACCGTTTGGAATTCATCCAAACGGTCTCAAGACCGAGAGGACAATCACCCAAGACCGTTTGAAGGTCTAGGGTTAAGTAATTTGACCAATTGAGGACCCAATTGCAAATAAGTTATCAATTTAACTAAAATTCTATTTTGTGGTTCAATCAGGGTTCAACCCCTATCAAATCACCTTATACTTTGATGAAATCTTGGGCAAACGATCTTAAGACCATGTGGGGTCCACCCACATGACCTCAAGACCGTTTGGGCCAAGTTTGGGCCCAATTGGAGCTCAATTGAAGGGTTCAACCTTGTGTTGATGCACATTGTTGAGTGTTGATGGGTGAACATTGATAGACCCTAATTGAA